>CM055833.1:32499965-32573505 GCA_029582265.1 Zoroaster sp. YZ-2022 | reverse complement strand
GCCTGGCCCCAAAATGACAAAATCCCTTTACCAGTGAAGCCTGATGACTTTTAAACCCGAAAGACCATGTTTTTTGAATTACATTTCCCGGATCGAGATGCCCTTTTAAAATCTCCTGACCAAGTAAAACCACCTGTAACCTGCGCTGCGTGTAACTCGGGAGGGGGGTTCTTCCCCCCTCCTCCACGACTTGGAAACCATCGTTATGACCTCACGGTCTCACGGTGACGTCCCTCCTTCAGCCCAAAAGGTTCGGTGCAAATTAAATCTTATAGCGAACCACATGATAAAAAGGTTTCATTTAATTAACTTTCAGTTTTTTTGCATTTTTTAAATTGGTATTTAGGACATTATTGTAATGTTGAGGTTTGTTTGATTCATTAATTTATATTTTAAATTCGTCTAAAAATATCCTCGTTTGCCCAGGAATTCCTTTTTTTTTTTTAATTTGTTCGACCAACCAGAAGGCTGGTTTGGGTCGTGATGCTAATTACATAAATTCAAAAAAACTGGGGGCCGTTAACTAACCCTTTTTTATTAAGGGGTGATGAGAAAACTGTATGAGGACTAACGTTTCTGATATTTTATTAATTTGGGGGAATCCTTAAAAATTTAAAAGACCATTGTTAAATTTTAAATATATCACTATCGTTTGTGGATTATCTTGATGTTTTGTAGAAATAATTAATAATAATTTTCCCCAAACATGAATGGGAGGACGTAAAAATTTTTCGACGTATTAAAAAAATGTTTATTCCAAATAAAGCCACGAGTTCAAACAGCCCTTCAGACTACAATAAACTTTAAAAACATTACTGGATTGGGAGCCCTGGAACCTAAATTTATATGAAAAAAAAGAAAATTTAAAAAAAATGGGGGAACTAAAAAATTAAAGGAAACAAAAAATATTTTTTTCCCCTCGAAATATATATATTTTTTATCATAAAGGTCCTTTACGGGCTCCGTATGGTCTTTTGGGGATGATCAGAAAGGACTGGGTTGAATAATAGGCCTTTTTTCTTATGATTAGGGACCTTTGGGTCTGTATAGGACATCTTGTAAAAAATAAATCGTGGGTCCCCTCACGTTTTTTCTTTTTTTTCAACAATTCATATCATTATGACTTAAACCAGGAGCTTGGCCCAATATTAATTGATCGACCACGCAAAGGTTTTGACTAATTTACTTTTTCATTAATTTCTCTCATCACGGTTTCCAGTGGTTTTTGTTCCCTCAAAAAACCCCCCCTTGGTTTTAAACTTTTTTACTTTGTTTTTATCAATAAACTTTCTGATAAATTGAATTCTTCTGTGGGGGATTCATAGGTTTCTAAAGTTCAAAAATTATTAAAAACTAATTTAATAATTTTATTTATAAAAATAATCTTCCCTTTTATCATGAATTTTAAGAGCATTTACAAATTACTTTATCATTAGCTTTTTTCCCCAACATTGATAGAATCCCTCATGCCTATACTTGGGATGATTTACATGTGCCCCCGGGTCCAGCATTGACAGTGGCAGCCCTTAGTATTCACAGTTTGGTCATTTTTTTCATTATATGCAAATACAACTACTCTAACTGATAAAATATACCGATAAATTTTATAAACTAAAGGGAAAGGGACAACTATCTATTAAAACCCTTTAATTATAATCAATTATTTAAAAAAAAATTTTTTCATGTCAACTTTTCAATTTCCAAAATAAAAATTATTTTATTTCCCCTTTTTATCTAATTCCCTTCTAAAAAGTTCGTTTTAATTATAAAATGATCAAAAATAACACAGTCTAAAAAAGGTTTTTTATATTAAATATCAATGATTAATTAATTTATATAATTGTTTTTTTGTTTTTTTATATTATTATTTTTTTACACATTTATCAGTATATTCTAATAGGGGTAAAAAACGAAACTTTTTTATCATCGACATTTAAAAGGGAAAAAATTTGCGATAAAATTTTTTTTTGTCAAAATGAGACAATGCATTTAACTTAAAAGGGGTCGACCCCCAATCACAGCTTTTGGGGTTATTTCAAAAAATTTTTTGAAAGTTTTTAAACAACTCAAAGGGGTGTTCTATTTTATTGTAAAGATAAATTCGTTTGAAAATTGTCTTCGAAAATGATGTCATACCGACGAACGGTTGAAAGCAAATACAAAAAATTAAAAAAGGTCAAACATTGAAAATTTAAATTTTTAAAAAACGGATCAACCTACCGATTTTTATTCTGATAAATTACTTTTTATCCCATTACTGATTCTTTCTCTCTTACTGATTCTTCTCTTTTCGTTCTTTCTCTCTTCGTTCTTACTCTCTTACATTCTTACTCTCTCTTACTGATTGTACTCTCTCTTCTGATTGCCTCTCTCTTCGTTCTTCTCCCATTACTTTTTTATCTCTTATTATAATTTTTCTTATCTCCATTACTGATTCGTTCTCTGTCTTTTTGTTCTTTATCCCCATTACTCCCCATTACAAAAAAATTAAAAATACTTTTTGGAACAAGTTCAAAAAAGTCATTCTTTTCCCCCTTCAATATCGGAAATCACCTTTCATGTAAAAATGTTCATTTGTTCATTTCACATAATGTCGGGAATCAACTTTTTGCCCAAACAACTACACCTTTTTTTATAGAAATGTGAAACCCAAGATCTGTCGGGGCGCTGGGGAAGGTTCATCAATAAACATAATTCTTCATCTTCTGGGCGGACCCAGAACTTTTTTTGGGGGGGGAAATCAAAAAAATTATTTTCAGAACTAAAAAATTTCCCAATGAAATAATAAAAGGGAAAAAACCAAAAAACCCCTGTGGGAAATAGTCTTCTCCCCCCTCCCCCCTTCTTTTCTCTCCTTTTTTTATTTATTTTTTTATTTATATTTTTTTAAACGATTTTTTTAAAAGCCTTTTCCCCCCCGGGGACCCCCAAATTCTTACATTGTTTAAAAGGTAGTTCTGTAATCCCCCCTAACATGTTTTGGCATTGCTGTATCGGATGACCTTTCCCCGGGTTTATCTACAATATTATGAAATAAATTTCATTAAAAAATTAAATTTTAGATCAATATTTCTTTAAATTCCCCTGTTTGTCTTAAAATTATTTTTAAAAATTTGTAAATTCAACATGTTTTTTTTAAAATGTTCTAATATATAAAATTAAGTTAAAATTTTCAGTGTTTTTGTTAATGCCTGAATATAAAAAAAAACCACTAAGGGAAAGTTATTCATAAAATTAATAAAAAAAAAGACGAATTTGGTAACAAAACAAATTCAGGTCAATATAATATTTGTCCTAAACCTTTTAATTGTCTTTTTTTGGCCCCCTTTTTTTTTTAATAAACATTGACGCTCTGTTTAAAAAAAAAAAAATCTAGACCCATTTCCAAATCCTGGCCCCAAACTCTTTGTTGATGTTGACAAATACTTTAAAAGATACAAATTAATTGATCTTTTGATTTTTCACAGGTCCCCCTTTTTAGACGACAAAAAAAAAAGGGTAAAAAAATAGTCTGATCGGGGCTGATAATTTTCCAATTTATTTTAAAAAAATCTACATTACCTGCGAGGGTTTTTCTGAGGGCAACCCAACGTGGCCCCTCCCCTTAATTCTTAATTGGGGGCCCCGTCCCGCCCTCTGTTTTCTGACGTGTCAGTAAGAACATTTTTTCCCCCACTTCCCATAATGAAACTTTCCCAAATCTTTTGAAAATGGCAAAACTTAAAAACAAGGGGCACGGGGATAATGCTTTTTTTTTTTTTTTTTTTTTTTTGACAAAATTCCGGACACACACCCAACAGGGCGCCATTTTTATGTTGTGCCTTTCAGGGCATACCTCCAGGCTAACAGCCCCACTATTGGGTTTTTTAACCCTTCGCCATGGTCTTATTAAGGCAGCGTTGATTGGTCATTGATGAGGGTTCTTTGCCCAAACCCCACGATATGGAAAAAAAATGGCATAAAATATCTTTATTACGAGAACACTAAAAAAGTTGTTTGGGTTGATGGTATTGTTTTTTCATTTTTCTCATTTCTAAATAAAAAAAACCCCTGTTTGATATCGTCACAAATGCCAAGACAATCCCGATTAAGGGCTATACCCCATCATTCCATTTATTTAAAATTTTCTGGGCATTGGGGCGCTTGGGAAACGAGGGTCGGTCCGTCTCAGCAGAAAAAGGCGGATCACATTCCACCATTCCCCCATAAATGTCTAATGGGTTTCGGCCTGGTGGAAAACCTGTTTTCTCGGGGTTATTTTTTTCTTCTTTTTCCCAAAAAACCCCAGGTTTAACACTATTTGTAAAAAAAACATCCCTATGAAAGCCCCAATTGGCTTAGTTTCTAAAACAAAAAACGTCATCATTAAATTTAAAAATCATTTTAATTCCCTTTTTTTGATGCTGGGGGGAAGACTCTCGACCCTTGTGACAACCCACCCCTCGACCCGACACAACTCAGCCGTGTCATAACCTGAACCCGCATTTTTCCTAAAACATGCCCCTTTTGGTAGCAAAAATTTTACCCAGCTAAATATCAAAGGGGAATTTTTGACAGGGGACGTCATATTATACCGGAATTGGTGAATGTAAAAAAAAAATTTTACCTTCCTGAACATTTCTTGTTCCCAAAATTCGTAACAAAAAAAGGCGCCCGCTTGGACCGAACAAGTTATTGGGGATTAATTGTGGATTGTTCTATGAATAAAGGACTGGTTGAGTAATAATTGTTTTTCCTCTGAAAGATAGAAACCCCCTTTTGTAATGGCCCCTTTGCTCCCTCTGGGGTGATCCAGCCCCCCTTTTTTTCTGCTTAGGGGCAGTTTTGGGAAAAAAAAAATTTTGTGTGTGGGCCCAATCACATTCTTTTTGTCAGTACCCAATAACAGTACTGTCTCCTGGTTTCTATAGATTACCAGTGATCTTTTTGATTTTTTGGTTAAAAAAAATTTTCCTTCAACAAAAAAATCAAAAAATTAAATTAATAATTGACAGGAGACATATATTGATACTTGGGGGTTGGTGAACGCTGATAAAAAAAAGGGGAAAATTTACCTTGCCCTAAACCCATTAATTTACTTGTTTAATACTGTCCGTAAAAAACCCCCAAAAGGGCGCTCTGTTTGGGAAAGAACAGAGTTATTACGGAGGAGGTAATTAGTGTTCTAGGGAAAAGGACTGGTTGAAAATAAGCCTATTGTTCTCCTCGAATAATGCGGCCCCCTTTTTGTAATGGGCCCCTTTTTTTCTCCTCTGAGTGATCCAGCCCCCTTTTTCTGCATTGCGTGTGGGTCCACGTCACGTTTTCGTTTGGTTATTTCAATTCCGCAGTACTGTCCCCTGGTTTCTATAGTTTAAAGGGGCCTGCCCCACATGGGCGCCCGGGGGCGACTCCCGGCGACCGTCATGGTCTAGCGGTTGGGCCCCCCTACGACAATGTCTCGACAACCCACGGCAACCTACCCCCCAAAAGTCGACGTCAAGCTCGGCAAGCTACCGACAACCGGCGACCCAACCCGTCGCGACTGGGACGCCCACCTACGACCACCCACGACAACCTCGACCACCCCCGACCCCTACACCCCCACAGGCGACAATCCCGGCAGCATCACGTCGGTAAAAATTTAAAATCGTTAAGGGGTGAAACCCCGCCCGCCAAAAATATTTGAACTTTTTGAAAACCCACGGCGGACCGAAAAGGGCTACAAAACTCTTTGGGCGACTGAAAACCTCCCGACCATACGGGCGACCCCGGCGACCGTGGCGACGGCCTGGTCGCCTGAAATCACCAAAACCAATTTCCCAAAGTGGGACAGGGGCATTCCCGGATCATTTGATTTTTCCCCCAAGCTGAAGGATTAAATGTTGCTACAAAACGAAAAACCACAAAGTGAGCGACCAAAAAAAATTTGAAATTTCCTGAAATTTGAAGATACATTGACCCTTTTGGGTTTGTTTATAAATTTTCCTCACAATATTCTAAACATTTTTTCATCCCCCCTTTTCTGTATAAAAACCCCTTTTTCCCAAAGCAACTTATATCAAAATATATGATATCATCTTATACTAACCTTTTGCATGGTGGGTATTATATCGCCGGGTTTTGGGGTAACACCATGTTTTTTATCTCAAATATCAAAATGTTCTCCAACCCTCTTCATTCTCCTGACGATGATAAGAGCCCCTTTTAATCGAAACGGAGAGAGGCCCCTGTAAAACCCCCATGGTTCCCCCTAAAAAACATTCTCATTTTTAACGATAGTTGGGGGAAATGGGGTTTCCCCGATATTGGTTTCCCCAGTAGTATTATTTATCTAAAAATTTTAATTCGTTTTTCATTTTTTACTGTTTAAAAAACTTTATTTTTTTAGATGAAAAAATTTCAATCTCCCGCATCTACAATACTTTTATATAATACCCCTACTGCCCCAGCAAAAAACCCCCGTTACACACATCATCAAATTTTTTAATATATTTTTCCCTTTGACCTTTGCCCAAAAAAAATTTTTTTTTTTATTTTTTTCTATTTTTTTTTTTTTTTTAAAAAATTTTAAACTCCCCAAGAACCCCCATCTTGTATACTACTTCCCCTGAACCAAAATCTCGAACTTAAAACCCCAGTTGAATAGGTTTAATTGCCCGAAAAGGGATTTTTTCGGGACCTGTCCCCCTTTTCCAAAAATTTGAAATAAAAAATGGTGTTACCGAAACCGACACAATAAAAGGAATATCTTGAAATCCCTTTGGTTCCCATTTTTTCCGGTTTATTTTTTGGTAGAAAAAAGTAATCCTTTATTAAAATTCAAATCTAACTGAAAAAAACCCGGGCGCTCGGATCAAAGGGGAGAACAATTTGCCTATAGACCAGTCTTTCATTCAAAAAACCAGACCCAAAACATGGCCCAAATTAAATATGTTATACGTTGGTAGTCTTTCCTTTCCCGGCCCCTGATACTCGTAGACGCTTTTGCAATCGTCGCATTTTTGGGAAATGTTGATGAAAATTGATTATGAATGGCGTAAAACTTTCCCAAAATTTTTTGAGGCTTTCCCGGGGGAATATCGTAAAGGAAAACTTTGGGTAAAATTCATTTTTTAAATTTTTTTGAAAAACATCATTTTCCACAAACGATATTTGGTTTTGAATATTTAACAACTGCCTTAAAAATTGCCAAACGGTATATAATTCTGCCATAAAAATTTTGTTTAAATCTTGTGACCCTGCATTCCTTTGTGAAATCCTTTTTTGTCCCATTTTCATAGTAGCAACATGGCCTGGGTGGATGCCTTTTTTGGGACCCAAAAGGCAACCCTCTATCCCGGGAAAATAGAGATATAATGGGTAAACAAAGGCCCCCGGGGGGATGCCCTTTTTTGTTAGGCAAATGGGCAATCCCCCCTATCCCGGGCATAATAATAGAGATATAGTGGGTAAACATGGCCCCCCGGTGGATGCCTTTTTTTGTTGGCACCAAAGGGGTCCTCTATCCGTCATAATAATAGAGATATAGTGGAGTACCAACCCGGCCCCCTTTGGGTGCCTTTGTTTTTTAGGCACCAATAGGCAACCCCTCTATCCAGTCATAATAATAGAAAATATAATTGGGGACCAGGGCCCCCGGGGTTTATGTCTTAATTTGTCAGGCACCAAAAGGCAACCCTCTTCCCGTCATAATAATGGGGGATAATTTGGGTAAACATGGCTCCCGGGGGATCCCTTTTTGTTGAGCACCAATGGAAACCCCCTATCCAGTCATAAAATAGAGATATAGTGGAGTACCAACATGGCCCTAGGTATGCCCAAATTTTTTGGCAAAAAGGCAATCCTCTTCAGTCATAATAATAGAACATAGTGGGGTACCAACATGGTTTTTTGGTGCCTTTTTTTGTTAGGCAAATAGGCAACCCTCCCTTCCCGTCATAATGAGATATTTTGGGGTTCCCAAAATGGCCCCGAGGTTTGGGTGCCTTTGTTGTTAGGGGAACCCCAAAAGGCAACCCTCTATCCAGTCATAATAATAGAGATTTGGGGGGTCCAACGGGCCCCGCGGGGGATGCCTTTGTTGTTTGGCACCAAACTCCTCTATCCAGTCATAATAATTAAAAGGGTATAATGGAGTAAACATGGCCCCGGGTTTTGGCCCTTTTTTGTTAAGGGACCAATAGGCAACCCCCTATCCAGTCATAATAATAGAGATATAGTGGAGTACCAACATGGCCCTGAGGTTTGGGTGCCTTTGTTGTTAGGCACCAAAAAACCCTCTTCCCGTCATAATAATGAGACATAGTGGAGTACCAACATGGCCCCGGGGGGGATGCCCCTTTTTTGTTAGGGACCAATAAATCCTCTTCCCGTCAAAAAATAGAGATATAATGGAGTACCAACCGGGGCCCCCAGTGGATGCCTTTATTTGTTAGGCACCAATGGGCAATCCTCTATCCAGTCATAATAATAGGGAAAATAATGGAGTACAACATGGCCCCGGGTTGGTGCCTTTTTTGTTGGACCAATGGCAACCCTCTACCCGTCATAATAAAGGGGATAGGTGGGGTTCCAACCTTTTGGCCCCGGGGGGGATCCCTTTTTTTGTTAGGCCCAATAGGCAACCCCCTATCCAGTCTAATAAAGGGGACATAGTGGAGTACCAACATGGCCCCGAGGTGGATGCCTTTTTTGTTGGGCACCAAAAGGAAACCCCCCTATCCAGTCCTAATAATAGAGATTTGGGTTAAAAGGCCCCCGGTGGATGCCTTTATTTGTTGGCCCAATGGGCAGCCCTCTATCCAGTCATAATAAAGGGGATATAGTGGGTACCCTTTGGCCCCCGGGGGGATGCCTTTTTTGATAGGGGCCCCAAAGGCAAACCCTCTATCCGGGCATAATAATAGAGATATAGTGGAGTACCAACCTGGGCTTTGGTGCCTTTGTTTTGGCACCAATAGGCAACCCCCTATCCATCATAATAATAGGGATATAGTGGAGTAAACATGGCCCCGAGGTGGTGCCTTTTTTGTTAGGGGCCCCAAAGGGCAACCCTTTCCCGTCCAAAAAGAGACCGGGGGAGTACCAACATGGCCCCGAATTTGGGTTTCCTTTTTTGTTAACCCAATAAAGGGAACCTCTTCCAGTCATAATAATAGAGATATAATGGAGTAAACATGGCCCCGGGGGGATGCCTTTTTTGTTAGGAACCAATGGCAACCCCCTTCCCGTCATAATAATAGAGATATAGTGGGACCAACATGGCTCCCCGGTGGATGCCTTTTTTTTGTTAAGGGAAATAGGCAATCCCTATCCAGTCATAATAATAGAGATATGGGGGAGTCCAACATGGCCCCAAGGGGGGATGCCTTTTTTTTATTGGGCACCAATGGCAAACCTCTATCCCGTCATAATAATAGAGAAAAGTGGGGTACCAACATGGCCTGGGGGGGATGCCTTTTTTTGTTAAGGGCCCCAAAAGGCAACCCCCTATCCAGTCATAATAATAGAGACATGGTGGAGTACCAACAGGGCCCCGGGGGGATGCCTTTATTTGTTAGGCCCAATAGGCAACCCCTTCCAGTCATAATAATAGAGATATAGTGGAGTACCAACATGGCTCCGCGGGGGATGCCTTTTTTTGTTAGGGGCCCCAAAAGGCAACCCTCTTCCCGTCATAATAATAGAGATATGGTGGGTCCCAAAATGGCCCGGGTTGGATGCCTTTTTTGTTAGGCCCAATGGGGAATCCTCTATCCAGTCATAATAATAGAGACATAGTGGAGTACCAACATGGCCCTGAGGTGGATGCCTTTATTTGTTGGCCTTTAAGGGGAACCCTATCCAGTCATAATAATAGAGATATTTTGGAGTACCAACATGGGCCCCCGGGGGATGCCCCTTTTTTGTTTGGGAAACCCAAAAAGGCCCAAACCCCCTATCCAGTCATAATAATAGAGATTTGGGGGATACCAACATGGCCCCCCGGGGGATGCCTTTTTTGTTTTTCCCAAAAGGAATCCTCTATCCAGTCATAATAATAGAGATATAATTTGGGGTACCAACATGGCTTGAAAGGGTTTATGCCTTTTTTGGAAAAAATAGGCAACCCTCTATCCAGTCATAATAATGAGATATAAATGGGTAAACAAAACGGGGGGGATGCCTTTTTTAGGCCCAATGGCAACCCCCTATCCCGTCATAATAAAGAGACATAGTGGGTCCAACATGGCCCTGAAAATGGATTGGGCCCTTTTTTTGTTAGGCACCAAAGGGGAATCCCCCTATCCAGTCATAATAGAGAATAATTGGGGTACCAACTTGGGGCCCCCAGTGGATGCCTTTTTTGTTGCACCAATGGGGGTCCTCTATCCCGTCATAATAATAGAGAAAAATGGAGTACCAACCTTTTGGGGGGTTTGATGCCTTTTTTGTTAGGGGCCCCAAAAGGCAACCCTCTTCCGTCATAATAATGAGATGAGGGGGGTACCAACATGGCCCTGGGGTGGATGCCTTTTTTGTTGGAAAACCCAAAAGGGAAAACCCCTTCCCCGGGCATAATAATAGAGACATGGGGGAGTACCAACTGGCCCCGGGGTGGATGCCTTTTTTGTTAGGCACCAATAGGCAATCCTCTATCCAGTCAAAAAATGGGGAATTTAAAGGAGTAAACATGGCCCCTTTTTGGATGCCTTTTTTTTGGGGGCCCCAAAGGGGAACCCTCTATCCAGTCATAATAATAGAGATATAATTAATCCAACATTTTGGGGGGGATGCCTTTTTTGATGGGCACCAATGGGGAACCCCCCTTCCCGTCATAATAATGAGATATGGGGGAGTACCAACATGGGCGGGGGATGCCCATTTTTTAGGCCCAATAAGGGCCCCTCTTCCCGTCATAATAATAGGGATATGGGGGAATTTCCAACATGGCCCTGAAAGGGGGATGCCTTTTTTTGTTGGGCACCAATGGAACCCCCTTCCCGTCATAATAATAGAGACATAGTGGGCCAACATGGCCCCGAGGTGGATGCCCTTTTTTTTGTTTACCAATAGGCAACCCTCTTCCCGTCATAATAATAGAGAAAAATGGGTAAACATGGCCCCGGGTGGATGCCTTTTTTGTTAGGAACCAAAGAACCCTCTTCCCGTCATAATAATAGAGAAAATGGGGACCAACATGGCTCCCCGGGGGATGCCCCCTTTTTGTTAGGCCCAATAAAGGGAATCCTCTATCCCGTCAAAATAATGGGATATGGGGGAGTACCAACATGGCCCTGGGGGGATGCCTTTTTGTTGGGCACCAATAGGCAACCCCCCATCCAGTCATAATAATAGAGACATGGGGGGTACCAACATGGCCCTGGGGTGGATGCCCTTTTTTTGGGGCACCAATAGGCAACCCCCTTCCCGTCATAATAATAGAAATTTTTAATTTCCCAAAATGGCCCCGGTGGATGCCTTTTTTGTTAGGAACCCAAAAGGCAACCCTCTATCCAGTCATAATAATAGAGATTTAGTGGAGTAAAATGGCCCCAGGGGGCCTTTATTTGGGCCCTGGCAATCCTCTATCCCGTCATAATAATAAAAATATAATGGGTACCAACATGGCCCCCAGGTTGATGCCTTTGTTGTTAGGCACCAATAAAACCTCTATCCAGTCATAATTTAAAAGAGAAAAGGGGGAATTTCCAACATGGCCTAGGGGGGATGCCTTTTTTTGGGCCCAAAAGGGAACCTCTTCCGTCATAATAATAGGGGAAAAAGTGGAGTACCAACATGGCCCCGGGGGGTTTGGGTGCCTTTTTTGTTTGGCCCAATAGGCAATCTCTATCCAGTCATAATAATAGAGATATAATGGGAACATGGCCCCCTGGATGCCCTTTTTTTGTTAGGGGCAATAGGCAATCCTCTATCCAATTTAATAATAGAATATAATGGGGTACCAACATGGCCCCAGGTTGATGCCTTTTTTGAGGGACCAATAGGCAACCCTCTATCCAGTCATAATAATAGAGATAGAGTGGGTCCCAAAATTTGGGCCCCGAGGTGGATGCCCCTTTTTTTAGGCACCAATAGGGAACCCTCTTCCAGTCCAAAAAATTTGAGACATAGTGGGGAATTGCCCCGGCCCCGGGGTGGATCCTTTATTTGTTGGCACCAATAGGCAATCCTCTATCCGGGCATAATAATAGAATATAATGGGGTACCCAAAATGAACGGGGGGATCCTTTTTTGTTAGGCCCAATGGGAAAACCCCCTGTCCCGTCATAATAAGAGATATAGTGGAGTTAAAAATGGCCCCGGGGGATGCCCTTTTTTTTTATGGGCCCAATAGGGAACCCTCTTCCAGTCATAATTGGGGATATGGGGGCCCAAAATGGCCCCCTTTGGTGCCTTTGTTTTTTGGGGGCCCCAAAAGGCAACCCTCTTCCAGTTAATAATGGGGAAAGGTTTCCAACATGGCCCCGGGGTGGATGAGCCTTTTTTGTTGGGAACCAATGGGGGGCCCCCTTCCATCATAATAATAGAGACATGGTGGGAACCCGGCGGGGTGGATGCCCCTTTTTTGTTAACCGCAATAGGCAAACCTCTATCCGGGCATAATTGGGGGATATAATTTGGGTAAACATTTGGGGGGTGGATGCCTTTGTTGTTGGAACCCCAAAAAGGGCCCTCTATCCAGTCATAATAATAGAGATATAATGGAGTAAACATTTGGGCCCCCGGTGGATGCCCTTTTTTTTAGGGACCTTGGCTCCTTCCCCGTCATAATAATAGGATATAATTGGGGTTTCCCTTTTCCGGGGGTTGATGTTTTTTTGTTGGACCAATGGCAATCCTCTATCCCGTCAAAAAATAGAGATATAATTTGGGGTACCCAAAATGGCCCCGCGGGGGTGCCTTTTTTGTTGGGGGCCCCAAAAGGCAACCCTCTAACCAGTCATCATTAGAGATATAGTGGGTACCAACATGGCCCCGGGGGGATGCCTTTTTTTTGAAGGCAAATGGGCAACCCCCTATCCCTCTTTAAAAGAATCAGTGGGTCTTAACCTTTAAACCCCGGGGGGCTTAAAAGGCCCTAAACCCTTTTTTTATTTTTTAAAATTTAAAAAAATCTTCAGAAACAAATTAAATTTTTTAATGTAATAGGTATAAATTCACCGTTGTAGTTTTTGGGGGGGGAACGAACTATAGTTTGACAATGATACGACCATAATTTAAAAAAACACAATAATTCGATTTTTACCCACTTTGAATGGGAAAAAAACGCCCCCAAAGTCTGTATATTTCCTATCGGAGGATTAAAAAAAATTATTATCAACTAATCTTGGGACAAGACGCACCCTTTTCATTCTGGAGACATTTTAGAAAATTGCTTTTTAAAAAATGATTTTTTCCTGGCCTGTCTGGTTATTGATGCCCTTGTTATAAAATTTCAATCAACGAAAAAAAGTGTTCTTGACCTAAATATTTAAAATGATCTGATAACGTCTTAAATAAAGTTCCCTTTGCGTTTTTCCTTTAAATGTTATTGGTTTTGTGGCGATCCCAAAGTTTTTTTAATATGCGCAATAAAAAAAAAAAGTAAAAACAATTTATAATTATATTTTAAATCTATATAAAAGGGTTATTTTTTAAAAAAACACTTCCCCAAATATTTTTTTGGGGCTGTTATAACCCGACATAGTTTGGCACATTTGGGTTTTTAAAACATTCATGAATATTGTTAATATCTCCATGATGAAATTTTGTTCCTCGGGGGGGTCTTGATTGGGGCCAGTTCCCTTTTCCGGTATATTTTTGATTTTGACAGAATGATTCAGCTTCATCATATGACAGATACTCTGTGAAATATCGGTAACAGTGGTTTTGATACTCCATCCATTGAAATGGACATGGTGAACAAGTAGCTTGGCTAGTAGGGTATAATGCTGATAATACAGCGATGGTTGTAAGATACCAAACATCCATCGTGCTTAGTCCAGTGTCGCTGACTAACAACTGTGTGTTATTCTCGTAAGTAAGTGCTGATAACTGCTAGGTAATAGAGCATGCATCACTGCACCTTCCAAGTGATAGTAGAAAACAGCCTGGGAAACTCACCATTATTCACATGTGTATCAATTTATATTGTAGAGGGTTGCATTGCGTCTGGTAGACAGGCTACTAACTTCAAGACTCTTAAAATAAATAGCGATGTTGCTATTGAAAATAACCTCAGAGGTTATAAAATATATCAGAGAATAAAAAGAGTAGAAGGCCTGTGTTAAAAATAATGGGTCCTTGGGTTGTTAATGATCTTTTTCATTATGATGCCGAAGTCAGGTATATGGCCAACCTATTATAATGAATCACAAACAATGACTCGATTGGTTGTATACAGTCAGCAGTTTCTCTTCAAATAATGACATCATGCATATTCAAATGACCATACAACTCTAGGTAATTGTACATGTCCATGGGAATAATTGTGGGTGGAGTTGGATTTATTTTGTTTTCAATTTCTAATTTAGATGATGCTTTATTAACAAACTGTAAAGAGTCGTTGTATTTCTCTCGAATGCGTAACACATAGAAATGGTTGTTACCTACATGACAGAATAATTACATAAAATCGTAAATATAAACCAGTGTTGACACTTATGACCAAGGAAAGTCAAAACATGATGGTTTATTAATATCGTTTACTATAGGACAAATCATTATCAAAATTAAAATGGCGACGCACGGGTCTGAGGCGACGTGCGCAGAGATCAGAAATCGGACGTTTTTGGCATTTCATGTATGTATAACATTAATTGGTCACAGTTACTGCTAGTTGTACACTGTATTGGGAAAGGCAGTATTGAATATAGAATACAATGCTGCTATGTTATAGTTCTTAAAGTGACATAAATGTACATTGTCTGGTGATTTTGTATTACACTGTGAAGCAAAGTATTCATCAACTGACGTTGGTGGTTGACTGGTAACCATTGTTCACAATTAGGACTACTTTGTAATACTAGACAAAGGACAAAGGGTCCTTCAAAATCCACACGTATGTTACTTTTTGCCATTTTAGGTCTCTGGTGACCACACAAGTGGTCAGATTGGTTTCTATTTTAGTGCACAAACTAGGTGCGTGTGTCTGCCACCAAACGAGACATGAGAACACTCTACACGAGAACTAAATAGCCATATAATTACCTTCACCTCAATCCTTGCGATCAATATCATAATTGTTACCTTGAATTTGATAAATAAAATATAAACTAGTCTGCTGACAAATTGCCAGATGTCTGCTACAGTGTGTCTGTTACGTGTTGAAAAGGAAATTATTATATTTGTCAACATTTAGCATTAGTATTTGTCAACAAATTAGTATTTGTATTTGTCAACAAATTTAACAGGACATGCAACCGTAAGTTTATTAATTACAGTGTGAAGTTGCTGTCCTGAGATGACATCGACATACACCATCACAACTAAGTTCCCTAATATTTTTAGAATATCTCAACAAGTATTGCATGAATTTTACAATTCAAAAAGCAAATGACAGAATGACATGTTCTACACAGCTTGTAATGAAATGGTTGAAATTCAATCATGCATGCACAATTGACAGTGATTTGAATTAATTCAGCTGAAAAGTTGTACTACATACAAGCATTGCTTCAAGGGCATGTTACGCATGTAGTTTTGTAAGAACTCAATTATGGAGAATAATGGAGGACCAATTCCATATTAAACTCTTGCTCTACCCTTCTAAAACAATGGACATGCATGTTCATGTTGCTCTTTGAATATTCTTTTATTATTATCAAACAGCCATCAATACCATTGTTATTGATGCATGAGTTCTTACAGAAAACACATGTGTAACATGCCCTTGAAGCAATGCTTGTACTGCAACTTTTTTCAGCTGAATTTTATACGTGTTTCAAAATATACCGTCATGCTTTGAGGCTCGTGCGCGAATGTAACGCTACTACGCGCTCACTACTTCGCCATCCAAATATCGTTGGAGATATTATTCGCGTGGACGCCCATCATTGACAGTAAGACATACTCCTATATTTTGCTTCACAGACCTCAAGCAATTGCTTATTTATTTAGCATGTAACATAATGTCTAGCATTATAGTCATGCGGCTTGTTAAATTATTCAAAATTAAACAAATTTAAAAGCGTCCAGACAATTTTATAATACAACATACAATCAAAAATATTAATAAAACTTGAACTTGATGATTTTGATCAAAAAGAAAGTGTAGGTTTGAATTTTTTTTTACACAAGACGAACTATTCATGCATTAATCACAATTATTACAACGGTTGCCTCAAGTTTGTGCTGTAGGTCAAAACCTAAATTTCATTATTTATATGACGTCTTTAAAACAGTATTACGCTGAAAATGGTATGACCTACCGTATTTAAGAAATTTTCCCAACAATTAAAATGAAAGGGATAATATATCATAAGAAATCTTAAACCAAATATAATTTCGTCTCAAAATAATTTAATCTTCAGCCTTTTCCATTACCGTACAGGCAAGATCACTTAATTAAATCGAAAAGAATTGTTGAAATTTCTAATCAACAATGAATTATATAGTCATAATTGTCATCATTTCGAACTCAACTTCCATGGGTAAAGACTTAAATCCTTTTTCTTTCTTGCAAACAAAAGGATATTTTGTTGATCCAATTGCAAGACTCAGTTGTGCAATTGCCATCTTGATGGTTGCTATAGTGATCTCTGTAGGCAATGAAGCTTTTCGCAACCACAAGGACACCTTAATATTTAGAAAAAACACATGATGATAATTAAATGAGTTTTCTAATCTACAACAGTCATTTAAAAATACATTGGAGTTGATGAAAATAGGCGGGACTTCACCTTCAAAGTCCAGTTTAAGAACGTTTTTCTGATAATTTACATTGTGCTAGCTATTGCTATCAACGGTAACACCGCGAGATATAACTCCAACTAGTATTGGTTATGGGTGTAGTCGACTCAGTAGTATGAATTTTTGAATATTTAATTTTCTGCGAAATGACTACACAATATGAAAATGTGTATTAATACTTGGCCATATAATGTGAGTAATGCAATATGATTGTTTTAGACAAACAGAGAAAGAAAACTGACGTTTGATAGACAATCACAACTTACCAAACGTATTATCCCAAAACCAAGAGTCAGTTGATCTCCTGTAAATAATCAATAAGAATTACATAATTCGTATAGTAATACATATTGAATCTGTTATGTGACTTCACACGGAAGCATTATTTAATTAATGAGTTTTACAATTAACGTTGTGAAAATACCAGATGTTTGTTCCATGCAACGCATGTATAGTATTTAATTTTAACAGGCAGCAAAACTTCATTTCAGTTGAAAGCTTTTCATTCATGTCCACACAAAATGAATATTATAAGTTTAAACATTTGGGCATTTTGAAGAGTTTGTATTAGATGCATAGGCAACCTACCTTGGTAGAAATATGCTGATGTCTTGTAAGACGTTACTTGAGCTGTGCATGCCACGATATCGCCTACTACAGGAAAGCCTCGTTTTGGATCAATCACCAATGAAGAGCGAATTATGCAACTGGATACATTCACTGCTTGATCGTGTAGTCATCTCCTGATGTTGCTCCTAAATTCTCCCAACTGTCGCTGTTTTGTGATACAAACTCCATGTAATGATTGGCCCAGCAGAGTTACTAACCGTACACTCGAACTCAGATTGCCTGTCATATTGAGACTGCGCACTGTCGGTCTCCATTCTAAAACATTAAAAAGTGTGGACACACTTTCATATTGCATTAATACAAACAAGTTTACATTTTACAACGAGCTTTCCAAAAATTCACTTTACAACACATATTATAAGCAAACCAAAACAAATCACTAAAAAATTAAGTAAAAGGAATAAACACATTCTGAAATCATATAGCCTAATATTATAAATCATATAGCCTAATATTATAAATCATATAACCTAATATTATAAATCATATAACCTAATATTATAAATCATATAGCCTAATATTATAAATCATATAACCTAATATTATAAATCATATAACCTAATATTATAAATCATATAGCCTAATATTATAAATCATATAGCCTAATATTATAAATCATATAGCCTAATATTATAAATCATATAGCCTAATATTATAAATCATATAACCTAATATTATAAATCATATACCCTAATATTATAAATCATATAGCCTAATATTATAAATCAATATTCCAGAAATATCGTGTGTACGTAGGCAAATTCGTTTTTTATGGAATAACATTAATGGTATAACATTCATTTAAAATGTCAACAATTATGTAAATATATTTAAATTTTATTATCTGAATATTTAAAAGTATGTAACTATAATGACCTTTTAAGCATGGTTGCGTAATGAAATGCATTTGCATATTTCAAAATGTGCAACAGGCCTCTTTAAACGAAGGAAGAGTCTTTTGAAGTCACCTGAAAATTGGTTCAGATGTAAAACAAAATATTTCAATTAAAACTTATATAATCTTACCGAGAGATCACAGGAGGAAAGATGTTGTATCTGTTGTTGAGTCAAGAGTACGTCAAACACCATCTATTGCTGTAAGCGCAGAACCGCATAAACACTGGATGAAGATACTCTGTTGCATGTGTTGACATGCCCATGTAAGCTTAGTGCAACCATCTGAAGATGACCCAACTCCAGAACTATGTACATCACTGTCCACCATCACTCCATTGACGAATAGCTTGAAAGCGTTATCTGGCGTTGCAGACATTGACTGTTAAAGTCATGTGAAACCATTCATCTAATGGTATTTTTGAAAGGTCATACTATGGGTAATCCTAAATAGTCCAGTCCGAGTTCCTGTAGAACATATTGTCCCCACTCTTGTACAGGAAAGTAACCCTCGTGCCTGGCTTGTTTGACCCCAGAGCTGACGTATACCTTTCACCAGTGAAGCCTGATGACGTTGATCTTCAGCCAAAGAGACCATGTCATACTTTGGATTCACAGTTACCCGGATCAGAGATACAAGTCCCGTTGAAACTCCTAGATCCAGGTAAGAACCAGCCTGTGCATACACTGCGCATGCGTGACTGACTACGTCTGGAGCAGGAACCATCTTCGCCAAGCTCTGGCTACCAGCGACTTGGTAACCATCGTTAGTGACCTCAGCGGTCTCACATGGTGTGACGTCACCATCCTTCAGACCAAAGGTTCGGTACAGAATTAAATCGGTGTATAGCGAACCTACATGATGAAAGAAGTTTCATTTAATTAACTTTCACGAATGTTTTGCATATTTTAAATTGGTATTTAAGGTACATTATTGGTAATGTTGGCAAGTTTGTTTCTACGATTACATTAATTTACTCAGCTTGAAATTAACAGTGATACAAGAAGTGCAACTCGTTTGACCAGGCATTCCTTGTTTTTTTTATTTTTATTCTTTCGACCAACCAGAAGGCTGGATTTGGGTCACGTGATTCCTACAACATAAATTCACATAAACTGAGGAGCCACCGTATGAAGGACGTAACGTTTCATGATATTATATGGCTGAATTGGGTCAACCGTATAACAATTTAAAAGACCATTGTTAATTATTATAATATATCACTATCGTTTGTGGATTATTATGATGATTTAGTAAAATTAATAATGAATTTTACCCAAACATGAATGGAGGATTCCTACAAAGCCTTTGCGACGTATTAACAAATAGTTTAGTTCCTAAGGGAGTCAACATTGAATACGTCCTAAGCTAAAGTACGAGTTGCAAACAGCATCTACGAGTTTCAGAGCTCGGAATCAAACAGCCTACCTACGTATAAGAAGGAAAACAAACATTTCGAGGAACGAAATAATATTCAAGGTAACAAATAATACTTTGCTCCTCGAAATAATTCTTAATTTATTTTATCGTCTTTTGGGCACGATCTATGAATGACGGACTGATTGAATATAGGCCTCATTGTCTCCTCTGCACGATTCCAGAGCACCTTTTGGGTCTGTATGGACAGTCTTGGAAAAGTAAATTAATGCGTGGAGGTCAACGTCACGATTCGTTTTATCAGTATTCAAATAGACACAATCGGCTACTCCGAGCTAGTAGTGGTCATGTGATGATACGGCCCTTCCATGGCAAAACAGCCCAACTCGAAAATTTAGATTTTTGAGATAAGATCATTTTGGGTAAATTGAGGCGCTCTTTTCATTTGTGAAAGTTTCAAGGCGTAGATGGATTGTTTTGAAGATAGCATGTCCTATCTCACATTCTTGCACAGTTCACTTGGTTTGTATGGCAAAAGCCTTATCTCTAACCTAAGTCATTACAGTTTGTTTTGTTGGTAAAACATTGTAAGGGTTTTAAAAATTTTATTTTTTATTTAAAAATTTTTTTTAATCGGTATACATTTTTTAAATTTTGTTTTTTTAAAATTTTACTAGGTTAAAAAGAGATTGGGGATTATTTTATTTTTTTAAATGAATTTTGGGTTTTTTCTTTTTTTTACTCCCAGATACAATGTGTTCACATGAGGGTCTTTAGAAGTTTGATTCAAAAAACCCCAGGATTTTTTTTTGGGGGGGGGCCCAAGGACGGGGGGGGGAAAAAAAATTTTACCACAAATAATGGCCTGAAAATTTTAAAATTTTTAAAAAAAGGGGATTTTTGGGGGAAAAGGGCCCCCCCCCCCTGGGGCCCTGTTTTATAATTTTTTTTGGGAAAAAAACATTTTTAAAGATTTCATAAAAAAGGAAAATTTGCTTTTTAATTTTATTTAAATTGATTATACGGCCCAAAAAATGGCCCAAAAAGCCCCGAAAATTTTTGAAAAAGTTTTTTTTAAGGTTTTATCGAAATTTTAAATTTTTTTAAGCCCTGTTTAAATTTTTTTGTAATAGATGTTTTGATAAAAGCTTCCACTTATACAACATTCTTGTTTAAAATTTTCAATTTAAATTTGACAAAATGCCCCAAAATTTTTCCTAAAAAGTTTTGTAAAATTTTAGTTTTAAAAATTATTGGAATTTCCTTATTCAGAAAAGGCATATTTTTAAATTTGAAAATAAAATTTTAAAAAGATTTTTTGATAATAAATTTAAAAAGTGTTTTTAAAATTTTTTTTATTTTTTAAAAACTATAGAAATTTTCACGGGAAAATTTTGCTTTAAAAATTTTTTTAAAATTGGACGACCTTTTCCTAATCTAAAATTTAAAAAAGAAAATTTTAAAATGGGAAATTCTCCAAAAAGAAAAAAAGTATTCTATCCATGCTTTGTTTAAATTCTATAAATTTTTTTAAAAAAAATATTTTTTTTTCCCTTTTAAAAATTAAAAGTTGGAGTGGCCTTTAAAAATTTTAAATTTAGCTCATTAGGCTTTTAATTTATATTCCATTTTTAAATTAATTTTGAAATTTAAAATTTTAAATCAAATTTGTTAGTAATTTTATAGGCTATTTCCCAAAAAAATTTTTGATAATAAAAAATTAAAAAAACCCTGCAGTTTTGATAAGACAAAAGTCAAAAGAGAAAAAAAAAAAGATTTTTTTATTTCATTTATGTTTATTTGAAAAGGGGTTTTTTGTTTTAAAAATGAAAAACAGGGTCAAAATGGGTTTTTTTAAAAAACCAAATTTTAAACCCTTTTTAAAACAGTAACAAAAAGTAATTCCAAGAAAATATAACATTATTTATTTTTTAAAAATTTTTAAAAAAAACAAAAAACCCACAAAAACAAAAAAAGAAGAATAGAGTTAACAAAAGTTTAATAACCCCCCCCAAAAAGAGGCACCTGTTAGGGATTAGCTATTTTTTCCCAATAGCCCCAGAAGGGATACCAAAAAAGGAATTTTTTTTTTTGGGGTTAATTTTTATTTAATTTTATTTTATTTCAATTTGAATAAAATAATCCAAGCAAAAAAAAAAAATTTTATTTTCCCAAAAGAGGGCAAAAACCCGGGGAAATTCCCCTTGGTAGACACCCCCCCAAACCCGGGCTCAAAGAATTAAAAATAAAGGTGGGGTTGAATCCTTTTTGAAAAAGGGTTTTGGGGGTTTTAACAACCCTGGTTCGTGAAAAAAAGGCCCAATGCCCGGTAAAATTTTTAGAAAAAAAATTTTTAAATTTTTTAAAAGGAAAAAAGAAAATCTGAATTACTGAATTTTTTTTTTTTTCAGAAATTTTTTATTTTTTTAAAATTTTTAAAAAAAAAAAGGTAGTTTAAAAAAAGAAACCAAAACCCGGGAAAACCACCATATATTAACCCCCGGAAATGGGGAAAAATTTAAATTTAAAAAAAGAAAAAATTTTTAAAATTTTAAAAAAAACCACAAGATTTGGCAAAGTGGATAAAAAAAAAGGGGTTTTAAAACCCAAAATGCGCAGAAATGTCCTAAAGGGGCGGTTGTAACAAATGTGAAATGTTTTTTGAAAGGGGGTATAACCATTTTTAATTTTTTGAAAAGCCAAAAAGGGGGTTTGTGGGGGGAAAGGGGTCAACAGAAAAAAATTTTATAGGGCCCCAAAAAGTTTTAACTTTCTCCCCCCGGGGGCCACTTAAGGGGCCCCCCCAAAATACCCACCCCCCAAAAATTTTAATGCATCACTTTGAAATCAACACTTGCCAAAAATTTTTCCCAATTACAAATTTCACCAAAAATTTTTTTTGCTCCTGAAATGATGTGAAAATGCCCATCCACGAAAAGTACCAATCAAATGGTAAAATTTAAACTAAACCCAATGAGGGTTTCGTTTTTAAAAATTTTTAAACAAGTCCCGCAACATTTAAGCAAAAGGGGGGAAAAAGGCCCAATTTTGAAAACGAGACACAAAGAAATTTTCCAAAATTCCCAAAATTTTTAAGCCGAAAATTTTTTTTAAAAAAACCCTTCCCAAAAAAACGGGGTTTGAAAAAAAACCTCCAAATTTGCGAATTTTTTTTCCAAAAATATCCGGGGGTAATTTTTTATAATCATAAAAAAACTACCTTTTAAACCCAAGGTTAAAACCCCTTTGGCATACAATTTTCCCCCCCAAAAAACATTTTTAGATATACACGGCCACACCAAAGGAAAAAAAAGGGGAAAATTTAAATATAGACTTTAAAAAGAAAAGAAAAAAACATCACAAAAAAAAATTTCTTATTTAACACACCCAAAAAAAAGGCCCCAAAAATTCAATGTGCTTTTGGGGCCCAACAAAAGTTCAAATTAAATGGGAAATTTTTGGGCTGGGATTTAGAATTTTAGGAATTAATAAAATTTGGGGGATTAAATTTTTTAGTGTGGAAGCCATTTTTTTAAAAAAATATTGATAATTTGGAATCCCCCATAAAGGACTTTTGAAAACTAGGGGGTTCGGGGAACTTAATTTAAAAATTTTAAACAGTAAAACTTGCGGGGGTTTCCAAACAGGGAACCCCGAAACAATCCGGGCAGCCCCCAAAAAAAGAGGAGAAAGTAGAAACTTGAAGGAAAATTTTTTTTTTTAAAAAAAACCGACGGGAAGGGGCCCCCAAAAAAGGGAAAGTTTGAACAAATTTGGAAAAAAAGAAAATTTACAATTTTTTTTTTCGAAAAAGGTCTTTTTTTTAAAATTGAAGTTCCCAAAAGGTAAAAAGTAAGAAGGGAATCCCTTTTTTTGGAAGCATTTTTTTTACAAATCAGAAAAATTTATTACCTCAAACCGGGGGAAAATTTTTTGGGGAAAATTTTTTAACAAAAGGTTTACCCAAACCAAATAGTTTAAACGTTAAGGGGCCCGGAACTGCTTCCATCCCCATTTTCGGCAAAACCCCCCAAAAAAATTGCCCCAAAACAAACAACAGCACAAAAAACCCTCCCTTTTTTTTTTGGGAAAAATTTTTTTAGGGCACGTTGTTTGATTGAAAAATTTGGTAACAAAAATGGAAAAATTTTAATTTGCTTACATGAGACCCCCACGAAATAGTTTACAAAGGTTTAAAACTGTAAACGAAGAAAAAAGGGGTTGTGGAACGAATTTTTTTGGGTTATTTGATTTTTATTTACTTTCCCACAGAATCCAGTATCCCCCGTACTGTCCCACAAACCCCAAACCCCAAAACCCCCCCAAACATCCCCTTTAAACCCCCTCAACCACTTAATTTTTTGTTATTTGCAAATTTTTTTACGATAATGGGTCCTAACGAATTTTTGTTTTCATTTCCAATTTTTTTGGGGGGAAAGGGCCCGGTCCTTGGGGAAAAAAGGGAAGAAAAAATTTTGACCGGGTAAAAAGGGGGTTTAAGCTTTTTCAAAAGGGGGAATAGTTGCAAGTTTCCTAAAAAGGCCGGTTTCCCATTTTATTTTGAAATGAAAACAGGAAGGTTTTTTTGATGGGGGTTTTTTTGGAGGTTTTTTCCCCAAAAAAGAAGACATTAAGGTTTACCCAAAAAACCCAGTTGACCTCGGGAAAAACCCAAATTGGCCCCCCTTTTTTAAAGGGCCCCCCAAAATTGTAAAAAAAACCCCAATTTCAATTTTTTTTATCAAAAGTAAAAAAGTTAATGGAAATGGAAATTAAACTGCCCCCTTTTTTAAAGGATTTTTTAATGGACCCTTTTCAAAAAAAAAATGGTTTTTTTGAAATTTTAATTTTTTTTGATTTTTTAAAATTTTTTTTTTTTTTCCCAATTTTTGGGTTTAAAGGTTTTTGGTTTTTTTTTACAAATGGAACTCTTTTGTTAAGCATTTTATTTTACGTTTTATTCAAAAAATTTTTTGGGAAAATTTTTCCCGAAACCCCTTTTTGTTTTTTATTAAAAAGGTTTCCCGAAAAAAAATGGGGTAAGGGGTTTTAGAAACTGAATTTTTCGTTTTTTTACTTTTGTGTTAAGCCCCTGTTAATGATCACCGGGCATTAAATCGTAAAGTTTGCCCCCAAAACTGGTTTTTTAATTTGAAAATTTTTTAATTAAAAATTTTTTTAAAATTTTCCGAAATTGGGGATGTTTTTTTTAAAAACTATGGTTTTTTTTGGGGGGGGTTTAACAGTTTAGGTTTTTTGGGATTTTGGTACTTTAAAAAATAAATATTTTATTAAACAATTTAAAATTTTTTCGATTTCCCAGATACTTTTTTTTAAAATCGGTTCCAAAAAAAATCCCAAACAAACCTTTTGGGTGGGGTTTTAAAGGGGTTTTTTGATGAAGGTTTGGGCCCAAAAATGGTTTGCGGATTTGCTTTTGTTTGGCATTAGTTAAAAGGATGTTTTTTGAAATTTTTGACAATGGGTTAGTTTTTTAAAAATTTTTAAAAAATTTGGTTGGGGGGGTTTCTTTTTTCCCTTTTTGGTTTAAATTTGGGGGCCTAATTGGGGGTTTTTAGTTTTTTTTTCCCATTTCACAAGTCAGTTTATTTTTTTTTTCCAAAAGAAATGTTCAGAAATTTTTTTGGTTTCCAAGGGGGGGAAAATTAGTTTTAAGGGTTTGTTTGATGGAAAATTTCTTTTTCGAATTTCCCAAAAAGTTGTTTTTTAAGGGAAGGGGTTTAAATTTTTTTTCCCAAGATTTTTTTTCTTTGTTTTCTTTGGAAATTTGTGAAATTTTTCATTTGCACTTTTTAAAGCGTAATATTTTTATATTTGTAGATATTTTTCTGTTTCTATTTTGTTTTTTTTCGAGGTTAAAGGGAAAATTTTCACTGTTTTGTTGTAACTTTTGTTTTTAAATTTTCTTTCCAAAAAGTTTGTTTAAAATTTCAATTTTGATTTTTAAATAAGGTTGTAGGGACTTGGAAGTGGTCAATTTCTTTTAATTTATTTAATGATTTTTCATAAAAAAATTTTTAAAAGGTATTTTCATTTTGGTTTTTTGGGTTAACCTTGAAAATTTTCCCATAAATTGCAAATTTAAGGGTTTAAAGGGGTATTTTTTTAAAATTTTTTAATCATTCAGTTTAAGCCCCTTTTTGAAAGAAAAAAAAAGTTCTCTAATTCCCTTTGGGAAAAATTTTGTTTTAAAGTGAAATTTAATTCAAAAAGTTCCCCGGGTTAAAAGGAAAAAATGTAAAAAAGGTTTTCCCATTTTTTCCCTTTTTTCATGGGCCATTTTTTAAAAAAAAGGGGGTTTTTTAAAATATGGCCGATGGGGGATGGGGGTCAAAAGTTTGTTTTTTTAACAATTTGGGGTTTGGGGCAAAGTTCCCCAAAATCGAGGAAAATCACACCCCAAAATTTTTTAAAAAGATTTAAGTTTTCTTCCTTAACTGAAAAAATTTTGGGTTTTTTTAAAATTTTTTTTTTAATTTTGATTTGAAGTGGGATTCCAAAAAAATTTGCCCCCTTATTTTTTTAAGTTGTTCGGAATTTTTGGGGGAAAAAAAGGGTTTCCCCCAAAAGGGCATTTTTTATTTAAAAGGGGGAAAATTTTTTTGGGGTAAAAACAAAAGTCCCAAAAATTTTTTTTTTTTTTTAAAAATGCCAAAAACTGGGGAAAAATAGGGCATTCCTTTTTATTTAAAAATTTTTTTTTTTTTTTGAAATTTTGGGGGGGGTTCTTTTTGAATTCCTTGCAAGTTAAATTGATTTTTTCCCCCATTATTTTATTAATTTTAATTTAAGAATAGAACCCACCTTTAAATTTCCTTTCCCCCCAAAAGATTTTTAATATCCATAAAAACACACAAAGGGGGGTAAAAAAGGGGTTAATAAATTTTTAAAAAAAACAGTTTTTAAAATTCAGGTTTAAATTTAACCCCTACATATAACTTTGGCAAAAAAGGGTGTAAAACCCTCAAGACTTTTGCTTAATGGGGCATTTATTTTTTCCCTTTTACCATAAAAAAATTAGTTTTTCCGGTTTTGTAAAAATAGCAAATTTTCCCAAATTTTTTTCCAAAAACCCCTTCCCCCTTTAAATTGCATTAAAATTTTTTTTGGGGAAAAAAATTTTTAAAAAACCCCATTTAATTTTAAAATTTTTCCCGGGAAAGTTGACCCAAATGCAAGACAAAACCCCAAAAAAACCAAATTTTTTTAAAAGGTAGATTTCCCAACATTTTTTATTTTAAAAATTTTAAATTTAAAAAATACCCCCAAAAAAATTCCAATACAATTTTTGTTAATTTTTTTAAAAAAAAAAAAGTGGCAAAAAAAATTTTTTTAAACTTTTTAAGGGGAAATTCCTTTAAAATTTGAAAACAAAAAATTTTTTTGAGGTCAAAAAATTTAAAACGTTTCCTAAAGCAAATTTTCTTTGAAAAAAATATCCCCAAAAATCAAAATTTTAGCTAAATTGAAGGTTAAAAATTTTTAAAAAACCCTTTTAAAAATCAGAGCAAAAAATTTTCAATCGCAAAAATGAATTGTTTTCCCCTTAAAGAAAACAATTGCACCTTTACCAATTTAATAATACCCAATAATTTTTATTTCAAAGGAAAATTATTAATGGGGGACGTTTTTCAACTGAAATTTTGTTTAAAAAAGGTAAAAGGTTTTACGGTTTTTTCCGTTTGTAAGTGAGAATTGTAAACTTGAGTTGAAATGTTCTTTTCAGAACTTTTACCTCAAAAAGAGAATGTCACATGGGTGAACATTTTTTTTTTTAGACTTTTCATCCAAAAAACCCTTAACCGCAATTTTTAAACTTTTAAATCCCCCGCTTTAAAGCCCCTTTTTTTCTTTTTCCCCCTTTTTGTAGACTTTTCAGGGGGGCGAAAAAACTTTTAATTTTAAAAAATTTTTTTTCCCTTATTTGTTTTAATTAATAACAAAAAATACTGTTTTTTTTCCAAATTTGAATTAAAAAATTTTAATTGGGGGGAAAAAAAAATGTGAAAACAGGGGCCCCCCTGGAATTTGTTTTTTTAAAGATGGGGAAACATCCCCCAAAAACCCGGGGCACGAATTTAAATGTAGAAAAAAAAAAAAAATCTTTCTTGAAAAAAAAGGATCCACCAAACCCGAAAGGTTTTTTTTTGAAGAAAAATTATGCAGAAAAAGGAGAAAATTTACCTGAAATTTTTTTTTAATTTGTTTATTAGCTTAACCAAAAAGGGGGGGCAAAATGATCCTAAAATCGTCATTTTTAAAACTGAAACCGGGCATAAGCGGGGTTTTTTTGAAGCGGGCCCATTAAAAAGCCAAGTTTTTTCTGGCGTTTTAAAAACCCGGGATTGGTTTTGGTTTGTTAACAAGGATTTTGGCACTTCGCCGTTTTTGAAAGATGATTTTCCTGGCAGGGTTTGCCAAAATCCCCTGGGGTTGGGTTTTTTTTTTTTTTAAAAATTAGTAACCAATTTAAAAAAAATAGTTTTTTTTTTAAAATTTTTTAATTTGTGACAATTAATGGGTAACTCACCCAATTAGAATTTAAAATAAGTGGGGAAATTAAAGCCCAATTTCCCGGGAAAAATTTTTATTGGAAATTGGAAAAATGGGGTTTAATTTTTGTTGTCTCCCCCAGGGGGGGAATTAAATTTAAATTAAATTTTAAAAAAATTAAAAAATTAAAAAATTTTAAATGTTTGTATTAGTTTGATCATATTAAAACCCAAACTGTAATTAATGAAAGCAGCTTATGATGGAGGGGATTTTTTTTATGATTTTTTTTTTTTATTTGTATGCTATAACAAAATAATAAAATATGGTGAAATAAATTTTTGCTCCTATTTTTTTTGGATTTTTAAAATTTAACACTTCATCACATCACCACTGTTGTGGGAAAATTTTTACCCTTTTTTCGTAAAACACACCCCCAATTATTTAAAAAAGGTAATTTTAGATGGAATGGTAAAAAGTTTTTTGTGAATCAAAGTATCCAAATTAATTGTTTGAGTGGGGGGGGAAAAAAGAAGATTTGAAAGAATGTTTTTCTTGTTGGTACCATGCCAGAGAGCCTAGTTAACCCCAAAAAGAATTAACTACTTGGAGCAGGTCACAAATGTTTGACATGACCCAAAAATTGTGTATAAGAACCAAGATGGCGAATTATAAAAGGGATTTTTTGAAAACCCGAAACTCTTTTTATCAAACCCCGTTCTCCCAAAACCATGAATGACTCGCAACCCCTATCCAAGACTGTAAAACTTTTATTTTAGAGGAAGTTTTCTTTTTTTCTTTTTACTGCATTAACCCTCCTAGGTTTAAATAAAGACACTCAAAATTTTTTGTCTCTCAACCCATTGACTTTTTGGATAAGGGGGTCAAACCAAACCAAGACAGCAACACAGCCTTTATTTTGTGGTTTGACCTTTCAAAACAACAAAAACCAAGGGGTGTCTTGTTTTGGGGGGGGCCAATAAAAATTTTAAAAAATTATTTCTTTTTGAAGAGTGTTAGTTATTTTGGAGACAACTTTTAAAATTTATTTTACAGTTTAAAAATTTAACCCTATTTAAACAAGATTTTCAAAAGGTATAAATTTTCAAAATCATAACATTAAAATGGGCAATCTGTGCAACCAGTTATCTTTTTTACATCTTTTGAATGTTTATTTTTAATACCAAAGGGAAAAGCGGGGACAAAAACGTCAAAAAGAACCTCATAAAAATTTCAACTTACCCCCCTGAATCCATCAAAACCATCCTTATTGAAGATTTTTTGGATTAGGGTACCCCATTGAGGGGGGATTTTGATGATTCAGGGTTTAAGTTTTTAAATGTTGGTCATGTTGGGATGGATTTAGTTACATGTACAAAGTTAGATTTTGATGGATTTTTGCAGCAACATTATACAAATTTTTATGTGGGTATTGAATTCCAAAACCACCAAAATTTAGTGGGGGATTTGGGGGTCGGAAAGTCCAAATTCACGGGGGATTTGATGATTCAGGACACCAGATTTTTTGTGTAAAATTGGGGGATTTTGGATTCAGGATACTTTTTGTAAAAATACCCAAGGGGTTTAAAACGAACGGCACAATATTTGTAAACCCCAAAATGTTTATTTATTCCCTTTTTTATTTAAACGAAATGTACAAAATTGGTATTTGGAAATATATGTTTTTCAACCCTGTTTTAAGAAAATTTTCAACAACTTTGGGAAAATGTCCCACCAGGTCCCCATGTTTTTTGAAAGAAAGAAAAGAAAAACATGTCAATTGTGTTTTTTTTAAGATAAAAACATCAGACAAAATTTTTTAGGGTGTTGATGCCAGAACCATACCATCAAAAATCTTTTTAAAAAATTCATCCATTTTAAAAATTTTATAATTTTCAGTTGTACCTTCCCTTTTTAAAACCCCCGAAGACTAATATTTGTAAAAAAAATAATTGTGTTTACATTAAGATCAAAAAATGGTTAAAACCCAATTGTAAAAAAATTTAGGTGGGGTTGAAAATAAAAAATGCCGCATGTTGATAATCAACCCCTTTCCATGTTAGAAAGGTAAGCCAAAAGAACAAATAATAAAATCTTATTATCGAACTGGTAAAATATTTGGGATTTTATTTGACCCCTTTGGCTTTATTCCAAAAAAACCCCACTGGGGTAAAAAAAAATGTCTTTTATTTAATTTAAAAATTTTTGTCGCCTTTAATGGACAAAAACATCTCAGTATTGGCCAAAAAATTTTGTCAATACACTAGCTGTCGTATAAGAAAAAAGGTTTTTCGGAAACATAAGATTTGGGCCCTCTCTAATTATAGCCCCATCTTTCTGGCCTATATGAAAACTATGTTTCCGGTGGGGTTTTATACAGATGGCATGACCGAGATTTAGCAAGGATAAGGGGGGGGGTGGCAAACCTGATAAGTGTTTTCCCTTGAAGATTTTTAAAAATTACATCAAGTCAGTTTGGGAAAAAATTGAACCCAACCGCCACTTGTGAGTGTCACATACGAAAAATGGTTTAAAACCCCTGATGAACATTTATTGTTCAAAAACTTTTTTCTAAAGAATTTTAAAAATTATTGAGGTTTTTTAAACCGGGAAAACCCAATTCCAACTTAAAAAGACCCGAAATTTAAATCTTCCCCCCGACAAAATTTTTCTGTCGCCGTTATTTATTATTATTTATGTAATTGATATATTTTTAATTACTGTTTCAGAGTAAACCTGTTCAGAAGAATCTATCCTATACGTTCGGGTTCAAACCTTCAAACTTTAATTTTTTTCCAAGTTTATTGTGGGGTTAATCGCATTCCCCAATTAAAAGATGAAGAAAGTTCAAGGGGGAAGCACCAAAAAGGGACAGTCGACCCTTAACCCAGCAAAATGGGCAATTTTTTTTTCCCTTTTAATTGGGTTTCGCAATCATGAAATTTTGAATTTAAAATTAACCCAAACATCAAAAAATTTGGGGAACCAGAGTTCCCTTTTTGGGGAGATCGTTAAACCCCGATGAACCCGGTCTAATGTTACCCCAAAAGGGTGGAATCCCCGCAGGATGGTTTTTTTTTATTTTTTCTCTTTTTAAAAATTCAAATTTAAACGAATTAAATTAGACCAAAATTGGGGTTAGCTCAATTAGAATTGAGTTTTATGGGGGACCCGAGTTTGAATCCTATTTTTCCAATGTTATATTTTTTTTATTTTTGAATCACGTTTTATTTAAATATTAAAACAAAAACAAGAGGAATCGTGGGGCCCAAACCAGTGGTGCTGGGTTTTTGGAAAGACCGGGGCGAAAAACCCCAAAAATTTTGGAAGATTAGCAAACCTTTTTTTTAGTAATTCCATTTCCCCAAAAATTGGGCAATTTTTGGTGGGGTCCGGGGAATTTTTCTTTTCCCCGTTTTAGTTTTAAAAATTGCAAACACGTTTTTTTTTAAAAGTATTGAACAAAGCATACCCAAAAAATTCCTCCAGTGGGGATGGGTTTTGGGGGAGACCCCCTCGAAAACCCCGTGGCGACAATATTTTTGTTTTAAAAATTTAAAAAAGATTTTTTTAAGTAGTTTTTAAATTAACCCAAAACCAAAAGGAAAATGGGGGGTTAGTCCATTTTGTTAATTGGGGAGTTCCCGGGTGGCGCCCCGAACCTGCCCGAAACAAAAGGCATGTGGCGCGGCAATTTGGGGGCTGCCATGTCTCCCCCGAAGGAGGTGGAGGAAAAGGAGGGGAAAAGGGGGGAGGGGGGGGACCTCCCCGAAGGGGGCTAAGGGGATCACCTGGGGGGGGGGACTTTTGTCATCCTAATACCGGGCGACACCTGACCAACTTCCGGGCTTTAAATATATATATATGTATATTTTGTATGTTTTGTTTTTTATTATATATATATATATATATAAAACACATTTTTGGGAATTTAGTCGCCATCTTTCCCAAATTTAAGAAAATCAATATTTTTTGAAAAAAATGGATAAATTTAAAATTTTTTTCATCCAAAAGGTTTAACTCGGTGGGTTTCTTAAACCCTTTTTATTCTTTAATTTTAAACGAATCGAGACAATTTTTTTAGGGAAAAAAACAATGCACTTTGTCGTTTTTTCCAAAATTTGTAAAAAGACAATTTTTTAAATTGAAAATTGCAGAGTAAAAGAGTGCCCGAAAATTTTAAATTTTATCGTATCTTTTCCCAAATTTTTAAAAAACAAATTTTTTGAAAAATAGGTTTTTAAAATTTCGTCCAACTTTTAATTGGGGGTTTTATTCTGCCCGGATTTTTAAATTTAAAAACGGGGAATTTTTAGGGGACAAAATTACCCCTTTTTCGTTTTTTCCAAATTTGGGCCCAAAAAGAAATTTTAAAAGATTTACTTGTGGGGGGAAAAGAGTGCCTAGAACACTGGGATTGGATTTAAAAAATAATATTTTTTGAAAAATTAAAGGGAAAATTTAAAAACTTTAAACAGGCTTAATTTGGGGATTTTGGCCCTTTTTTTTTAGACAATTTTTTGAGGTGAAAACGACAAGCCCCCTTTGTTTTTTTTTGGTAAAAAATTTTTTTTAAAATGATTATTTTGGAGAAAGGTGCCAGAATTTTAGCCTATTTTCCAAATTTTAAAAAAATCAAATTTTTAAACAAAATGGCAAAAATTTAAAATTTTCCCAAAAAGGTGTCTTGGGGCCATTTAAAATTGTTTTCTTGTATTGCAACAGGTTTTGAAAAAAAGGCTTTCCCGTTGTCGTTTTTTTCCCTGGGCCTAAAAATTTTTTTTGAATTTTGGAGAAAAATGCCAGAAAATTTGGGAGTCGCCATCTTTTCCCAACTTTAAAAAATATTTTTTGAAAAAGGAAATTTTAAAAAATTTTTAAAATTGTCCAAACAGGTTTTAACTTGGGTTTTTAATTTACCCATATTTTAAAAATTGATTTTCTTAAAAGTTGGGAAAAAAAGGACCCAAAATTTCCACAATGTGTTCTGGATTGTTATCTCACCAGAAGTATTAATCATTTTGAAAAAAAGTCATTTTTAGGTTAAATTTAAAAAGAAAGGGGACTTTGTTTTTTCATGAAAAAAAAAAATTGATTCGTTTAAATTTTTTAATTAATGAACTCTGTGTCTGCAGAATACAGCCACCGAGTTACAGCCTATTTACTAGTTTAAAAATTGTAATTTACCCATATTTTCCAAATATTGATTTTCTTAAAAGTTGGAAAGATAGGTGACTAAATTACCGCTAATGTAAGGGTTTCTAGGCACCATTGTTACGTCTCACCAGCAAGTATTAATCATTTGAAAAAATGTACTTTTTAGGGTTAAATTGGAAAACGACAAGGGGTAAGCATTATCGTTTTTTTCACCACGAAAAAAAGATTGTCTCCGATTCGCTTCAAATTTACACAGAATGAATCCTCTGTGTCTGCAGAATACAGCCACCGAGTTACAGCCTATTTGGACTAGTTCAAAATTTCGTAATTTTTACCCATATTTTTTCATTATATATTGATTTTCTTAATAAGTTGGAATGATAGGCAGCGACTCAGAATTACGAAAAATGGGTTCAGGCACTCTATTAAGTCTCTCCAGCAAGTATCAAGCGTTTTAAAAATGTCATTTGTAATAAATTTCCCAAAAAAAACGACGAGGGGTAGCATTGTCGTTTTTTCACCGAAAAAAATTGTCTCCGATTCGCTTCAAATTTACAGAATGAACCAATGTGTCTGCAGAATACAGCCACCGAGTTACAGCCTATTTGGACTAGTTTAAAATTTTAATTTTTAATATTTTTCATAAAATATTGATTTTCTTAAAAAGTTGGAATGATAGGCGACTCAAATTACAAAAATGGGTTCTAGGCAATCTATTACGTCTCTCCAGCAAGTATCAAGAATTTTGAAAAAATGTAATTTTTATGCCAAATTTGGAAAAAACGACAAGGGGTAAGCATTGTCGTTTTTTTAACCTCGAAATTTTTTTTTATACGATTCGCTTCAAATTTACACAGAATGAACCTCTGTGTCTACAGAATACAGCCACCGAGTTACAGCCTATTTGGACTAGTTTAAAATTTCTTAATTTTACCCATATTTTTTCATAAAATATTGATTTTTTTTAAAAGTCTCTCCAGCAAATATCAAGCATTTTGAAAAATGGGGGGAAGGGGGGGGGGGTGGGGGGGGTTGCAAAAAAATTGAGATCTGCACTCTCTCTCAAAAATATAATAACATAAATTATTGTATATATATATATATATATATATATATATATATATATTGTAAAAAAGTGCGGAGAGTTAGTCAGAGTGTCGACCAGGTATTAGGATGACTCAAAGTCCGGGACACCCCGGCATGGTGATCACCTTAGCACCCTTCTGGGAGGTCGCTACCACTCCCGGTCCTCCTTTCTCCCCCGTCCGTACATTTCCTCCACGCTCTAACCTTCAGGAGAGGACATGGCGGTCCCCAAGCCATTGCCGCAGCCAGCAGCTGCCATGTCTCTGTGTGTCAGGAGCAGGATTCGAACCCGGACGTACCAGCCTGGAACTGCCGCAATTGACAGACCAGTGGACTAACGGCTTGCGCCACCAATCCTGTTGGTATTTGGTGTTGAATTTTAAACTACTTAAATAAATCTTGATTGCATAATCATTCAAAACTAAAACATTGTGGCGACTTGGTTTCGAACCCAGGTCTCCTGCACCGAAAACCCAGTACCACTGGATTGCGCCAAGATTTCTTTTGGTATGTGCAGTTCAATTCAATACTACTTATAAATAAAACGTGATTGCGTAATTATTTAAAACTAAAGCAATGGCGCCAAAGTGTTTCTAAACCGGTTCGCCTGGACCGTAACACAGCGGTCACAGATTGAGCTACCAATCCTCTTGGTAAATGACGAATTTAATACTACTGATAAATAAAACGTGATTGCGTAATCATTCAAAACGAAAACATTGTTGGCGCGGTTTCGAACCCAGTTGTCCTGTACCGAAACCCAGTAACACTGGATTGCGCTATGATTGCTCTTGTTACGTGAAGTTGAATTCAATACTACTTATAAATAAAACGTGATTGCGTAATTATTTAATACTAAAATAATGGCGCCAAAGTGTTTCGAACCCGGTGCTTTTTCGAACCCGGTTCGCCTGAAACGCAACACAGTGCCAACAGATTGCGCCACTAATCCTCTGTTTAAATGGCGTTGAATTTAATACTACTTATAAATAAAACGTGATTGCGTAATCATTCAAAACGAAAACACTGTGGCCATTGGGTTTCGAACCCAGGTCTCTTGCACCGAAACCCAGTACCACTGTATTGCGCCACGATTCCTCTTGGTATATGTGTATGAATTTAATACTTATAAATAAAACATGATTGCGTAATTAATTAAAAATATAAGATTGGGACAAGTAGGATTCGAACTCGGGTCGCTTGCATTGAAACTCAATACTAATGGATTGCTCCACCAATCCTTTTGATATTTAGGTTTGAATTTAATTCGATTTAGAGTTGAATTTAATTCTAAACCGTGACAGCAAAACCACTTAAAATGCGGCAGACCAGTGCTGGGATTCGCTTGTCCCAAACTTTGGCGCCTTAACATTAGACCGTTGGTTATCTGCCATGGAATGTGAATGATTGGAGATTTATTGCTAGCAACAAGCATTGGTCAAAATAAAACACAAGAACTTTCTAATAGGGGTTCGAACTGCCAGACGTACCAGCCTAGAAATGTACTGATTGAACTTTCCAGTGTACTACCGGCTTGCACCAACTATCCTGTTTGTATCTGGAGTTGAATTTAAAACTACTTAAATAAATCTTGATTGCGTAATCATTCAAAACTAAAACATTATTTGCCACTGTGTTTCGATCCCAGGTCTCCTGCACCGAAAGCAGTACCACTGGATTGCGCCAAGATTCCTCTTGGTACATGTAATTGAATTTAATACTAGTATAAATAAAACAGGATTGCGTAATTATTTAAAATTAAAGAAATGGCGCCACTGGGTTTCGAACCCGGTTCTTTTTTTAACCCGGTTCGCCTGGACCGCAGTAGATTGCGCCACCAGTAGATTGCGCCACGCAGTAGATTGCGCCACGCAGTAGATTGCGCCACGCAGTAGATTGCGCCACCAATCCTCTGGGTAAATGGTGATGAAGTTAATACTACTTATAAATAAAATGTGATTGCTTAATTTTTTATTTTTTTTAATATATCAAACCAGTGTACTAACAGCTTGCGCCACCTATCTTGTTGGAATCTGGTGTTGTATTTTAAATTACTTAAATAAATCGTGATTTTGTAACCATTGAAAATTAAAAGAAAAGCGTCATGACACTGTTGGAACCAGAGTCAGCTGTACCAAGGTCTTGCGCCTTAACCATTAAACTGTTGCTTCATCTTATATTTAATAGAAATGATTGGAGATTCAATGAAGACAACAACCATTGGTCAAACAAATAAAAATAAAAAAAAGGTCACGAGCAGGATTCCATAAAAGTGGAACTGTTTGCGATTGATCAAACCAGTGCACTAGTGACTTACGCGACCGATTCGTGTTGCGTTCAATTTAATATATTGAAATTTATGAATGGTAATTACGCAAAAGAAAAACGGAGGTCCACAAAGACAACTGCGGGATTCGAACTGATGCTCTTTCACCCTGCAGCTGAAACCCAACATGCTATCAATTGGGCCGCCGAATCACTCTCACATGTGCAACGTTATGTAATGAAATCGCGTAAATAATTATCATGGGTAAAACTTTATTAACTAATGCGTAATTAACTTAAATGTATTCTGCTCCAGGCAACATTTGATTTAGATAGATTGTGCATAAGGGCCTTCTTCGATTATAAATATGATAATTGTTTTGAGAACAAATAACTACACAACTATCCTCGAGCCTCAATTTTTTTGTAAAATAGTAAAACGATTTTACCATTGTTACTACTATCTCTTGTCTGTGTTTTTTTAAAAGAATAATATGTCAAACATATTCAATAATTATCTGATTTGTTTCAAAATAAATCATACCACAGTATTCATTGGACATCGCTATAATATGGGACGGTTCCGGTGAAGTTTTCCGTGAATTTCCAACCAGCGTGATTGTGACACAGGCCGTGCCGTCAAACACAGCAGAGTGTCCCACTAGTGGACGGCACTCTCAGGATATCTCCCGTATAATAGGCCTACCTTTCGAACTACAATATCTGAAGTAGATTTTAGCTTTGGCCGGGAGGTTGAGTAGTGGACCTTTGGGGTTTAAATGGGGTTGTTAATGGGGTGATGAAGGCTTCAGGTGGGGCGGTGGCGGTGTTTGGCATGTTTTATATGAGCAGAATGTTGTTTCTTGTTCGTGCATTTTTAACAGGGATGGGAAAACCAATTCATCTATTTCCATTCAGCTTAATTGTCGATCGGGGGAGGAGTAGGGATTCAGGATAACAAGCAACTCATATTCGTCTCGTGAAAGGGTCAAGCCCTTTTTGGTTATACACCTGATTGTATCCACCAGAAACCGTAAGACGATGGAGGAAGTTGGGAACGGGGACAGGAGGATTCATCGCTAGTGTCACCAGCGCTGGGAGTTCCAATTATCAAATTTGCTTTGAATACATTCGGTTGATGTGGACTTCGACATGACAGAGTAAATTCTTCATTCCGGTTATGTCAGTTATTCTTCCCATTCTAAAATTATTATAATGAATGTATATACATCTGTACTTCACGATCAAGAAGTCAAGAAATATGTACAGAAACCAACGTATAAATTTTGCAGATAATTTCATTGTGTTTTAACGAGAAAATAGTGAAAACGCATTAAGATTTTTCTTTAAAAGTCCCCATATGCAACTTAGTTTACAATCTTTGAAAATTTTTTGATTTATTATTCAATATATGAATCATGAAAATCAACTTGATGACTTTTTTTTATTCAACCGGAATGATGTTTTTTCGAGGTATTTTTAGAACTATAACGCAGACGACGAAACGAATATTAACGAAAAGCCTACACTTTTTCCCAATTGACGCACCACGCATTTTCGGAATCCTTCCTGTTACCACTGTGCAATAGGATTCTCAATTGGTGTTAATTTCGCAGCCAGGACACTGCCATGTGTCACTTCGCTATATCCGAAAATCACACACAGTCACTTCGTGCTGTCCGAAAACCACACAGTGCGGTGCCGTGCACATAAGCCTTGTCATCATCACCATCATCACCCGTCCATCCCACCATCCACAAAATCATCAACATCATTATACCCATCTCCTTAATGATGTATAAATGATATATTTTGAAATGATTTGTTCCAATGATCATTCTCCTTTATGTAATATCATGAATTGTGTTAAGTAAACTACTACAATTGTTGTTTATTGTGTTGTTTCACAAAAAAGGAAATGTTTTAACTCAAACGTATTACAATAAAATGTAGTTGAAATAAAATCCACAACTGGAGATACATCGTTTTGCCATAAATATGTAACGGAATTAAAATCATTAACTGAAGATACATCGGTTTACCATAACAATGTAGTGGTATAAAACCTATAACTCAAAGATACATCGTTTTGCCATAAATACCGTATAATGGAAATTAAATGTAACTTGAGATACACTGTTTTGCCATAAAAGTATTAGAAATATGATTTGGTTAAATATTCAGCAAAAGAATGTAAGTGCATGAAATTTATCATATTACAAAAACGATCCAAGGATTTGTGCCCAAAATTTGCAGTAATGTAGACTAAAATGATCTCCATGTTCATGCTTTATTCCAATTCCAACAGAGCCAAGTGTCCAAAAAGGCACGTGTTCAAACTTTAAACTCAATTTTCTCAAAATGTCATTTTTCGAGTTAGGCTGTTTTGCCATATAAGGGCTGTATAGTGGGTACAAAATAAATACAAACCAGCAGTGCGCTGTGTATAAACATAGGGAGCTCCATGGAGGGTTTTAAAACAACGACCCATTGATAGCTGAATGGCAAGGGAAGGCAAACTGAATGTTCAAAATCATGTTATATTCATTCTAGAATCTCTGTGCAATTTAGGCTCCGGAATTCACGTAATGCTTTGTGACTTTGTCAAAGTTGTAGGAGACTGGCGTACTACTCTGTATTTACCAACAGTCGTTTTCCCGGTTTTGGATTTTCCCGGTTCTGGATAGCTGCAAATTAAAAAATCTGTTTAATCCACATCGCTTCAGATAGATACTTTACTGAGGTGAGGAATAATTAATTAACTGTCTAATGTGTAATTTTCATCCACTAAACTGCGACCGTTGTGAAGATATCGATCATTTAGTGACTCAAACTCGGTTGAACACTAAGTCGAAAACGTTAAAATACGAAGGTCCCCAAAAAGCGACATTGACGTTCTTTGCTGCCGACTGGAAAATGTAGTTACGTTTTTCAACATTGAATTTGTCTAAAGTTGTGAAAATTTCATTTATTTTAAAGTCTGTGGTGTATTTTTATATAAAAGAGTTGAACAAACATTGAAGATCGCCCCAAAATGAGTGGTGGCCGAGCCTTCCCTAGTTCCGGATAAAACTTCTTCGCGCATTGATAATGTGCGTAATGTTTGATATTAAAATTGGTAACATCTCCGATCGATTTAGAGAACTTAAACTCGTGTTCTAACCAACAAATGCAGATATGAACCTTAAAAAAACTCCCATACCTACCATTTCTATAACTACTCGCCACTGGAAAAATGTAAATATTAAAGATTTATGTCATGATATTGAATCTCAACTGGAAAATGTAAACCTTGAAGATGGTGAGCTGGATTCTTGTGTCAGTCTATTTGAATCTACTGTCCGTAACATCTTGGACGATCATGCTCCGCAAAAACTCGAACTGTTAAACTACAATCTGAATCCCCCTGGTTCAATGATGATATTCGTGCCGCAAGGAAAATCCGTCGTCAACTTGAACGAAAATGGCGTGACAATGGGAAACTTGGAGTACATCGGCAAAAATACTGTAACCAACGTGATATTGTGAAGAACATGATTAACCAGGCACAAATAACTCACTACTCATCTCTTGTGGAAGAGCGCTCTGGCGATCAGAAAAAATCTTTAACATTGTTGAAAAGCTGCTTCATAAACCTAAAACTCCAGTGCTTCCATCTACACACTCCGATCAGGACCTCGCAAATGCATTTTCAAACTTTTTTGTCACAAAAATTGAGAATATCCGTCGTTCTTTTCCCCCAGTACCTGCCATTCTATCACAAACATCGTCACGCAAGGATCCACAATGTAGACTGTCTATGTTTGAGCCTACTAGTGTTACGGAGATCAAGAAACTCATCATGAAATCGCCATCAAAATCAAGTGAACTTGATCCAGTACCAACTTCGCTAATAAAACAAAATATTGATGTGTTTGCTAAGTATATCACAATTATTGTAAACATATCTCTTTCTTCCGGTTGTTTCCCTGATAGCCAGAAGGTTGCTCATGTTAAACCACTCCTGAAGAAACCCAATTTGGACAAGGAAGTTTTCAAAATTACCGACCGGTAGCGAATTTAAAGTACCTTGGAAAAACAATCGAGCGAGTTGTTTCATCACGGATCTCTGACCATGTTCGTGCTAATAACCTGTCTGACACATTTCAGTCAGCCTATAAACCATTTCATGGAACGGAAACTGCTCTTCTCCGTGTCAACAATGACATTTTATCTGCCATGGATGATGGAAAAATCACTGCATTAGTTTTGTTACACTTAAGCGCCGCTTTTGACACGGTCGATCACAAAATCCTTCTCTCCCGCCTTCAATATCATCTTGGAATACATGACACAGCCCTGGATTGGTGTAGGTCCTACCTTTTAAATAGGCCCCAGCATGCTTGTATTGGTAACGCTATCTCCGAGCCTGTTATTCTTGACTATTCTTGACAGTGGTTTACTGTTTATACGTTTCCAGTTCGTGATATCATTTTGAAGTATAATTTAAATTACCATGTCTATGCTGATGACACGCAGCTTTACATTACTTTTAAATCTTCTCAAGAACCTGCCGATTCATGCATTACAACACTGGAGAAATGTATTCAAGAGATTCGAAGTTGGATGAGACAAAACGTCCTGAAATTGAACGACGAAAAGACAGAATTTGTTCTATTTGGATCACGTCAGCAATTGTCTAAAGTTTCTCTTCCATTTATTACAATTGGTGACTCGCAGATAACCCCCTCATCACAAGCACGTAATTTGGGTGTTATATTTGACTCGACAATGACTTTAAACCCTCATATCTCCAACATTGTTCGCATATCATCATTTCATATCAGAAATATTAGCCAAATAAGGAAATACTTGAATAAAAGTGCTGCTGAACAAATTATACATGCGTTTGTCACATCACGGATCGATATCGGGAATGCTCTCCTCTACGGTCTCCCGCAGAATCAAATATCGCGTCTTCAGCACATACAAAACACAGCAGCTCGTGTTGTGACTTTGTCCAGAAAGTCATGCCATATCACGCCAATCTTGAAAGAACTGCACTGGCTTCCTGTTTCACAGAGAATTGTTTTTAAACTTATGCTAATTGTTCATAAATCTTTTAATAACATTACTCCAATTTATATTTCTGAACTGCTTAAAGTCTACACTCCATCACGCAATTTGCGCTCCAGCAACATGTCACTCCTAAAGGAACCAACTTCAAAACGGAACTGGGGTGATAGGCCTTTTTCTGTCGCGGCTCCGAGACTCTGGAATCATCTTCCAACTAAACTCAAATCTTGTCATAGTATAACTAGATTTAAGTCGATGCTTAAAACTCATCTTATGTCACAATTCTTCTAAGATGATGTATATTTGTAATTGCATTGTATGTACATGTATCTCAGTACATAATTGTTCCCTATGCTATCATTGTATATTGTTTGTATTCATGTTTTATCTTTGTTTCCGCGCCTTGATCGCCCAGCAGGGTGGATATGTGCGCGCTACAAATCTTTATTATTATTATTATTATTATTATTATTATTATTATTATTATTATTATTATTATTATTATTATTATTATTATTATTATTATTATTATTATTATTCTTATTATTATTATTATTATTATTATTATTATTATTATTATTATTATTATTATTATTATTATTATTATTATTATTATTATTATTATTATTATTATTATTATTATTATTATTATTATTATTATTATTATTATTATTATTATTATTATTATTATTATTATTATTATTATTATGTGCCTTGTACTGGAAAGTTAGTGCTTGTGAAAGTGGAATTATCAGTTTAACCACTAGATACAAATATTAAGGGATGTAGATGACCTACAACTGTTTTCATGAACATCTTTGATTTTATTGTTATATGCTGTTGTTGTGTTGTGATCCTTAGTTGGGGTTACTAAGGGATGTAGCTTTCGGAGACGTACAAATAATGTTAACTTGCTTCACTATGTCGTGAAGTTGCAAGTAAATGAATTCGTGTCAACTTGCTTCACTTTGTCGTGAAGTTGCAAGTAAACGGATTTGTCGTGATAATGTTAACTTGCTTCACTATGTCGTGAAGTTGCAAGTAAACGGATTCGTGATGCCGTCCGTAGAGGATACAAACATTCACAAGATGTATACACTTCAAGAGACCAGTTGATTATAAACATCAACATTTATTGATTCATAAAAGCATTACAGCATAGATATGTGTGTGTGTCTCATTCTCAGTCAGACCCAAACCGAAGAATGAATTATTTATCTTTATTTTCCATAACAAAACAATATCAAAAACATTCTCATCACGAGGCATTGCGTCAGTTTCAACACGCTGCAATTTGCAATGCGCGCACGCTAAGGCTACGCATAATTATCGCGCATGGGATGATAGGCTTGATCATGACAGCTGTCAACGTGAGCTCTTGTCTGTGGAAACCAAAACATATTAATACTTTGCATTTGCAATGATTTTTTAAAGAAATACTGATCCTCAAAATGGACACGTTTCTTATAGAAGAAACAAACGAAGATGTTAGTGCTAGTGAAATATTAGTGCAATAATCAATTTTGCCGAAACCCCTGATGTGTTCGTTTTCATCAAACATTTAACCTTTAGTTTTTACTTTTTTACTTATTTGTTTTACATTCGTTTTGCTTGTTAGTGTATTTGTTTGTTTTACCACCCCCCAACTCATTGATTTTTACTAATTTCATAATCTCTTCCTCCAAAAACTCTTGGTAGATCCATCCTACATTCATCGTATAAGTATGTTTATATTATGTCTCTGGAAAATGTAGTTACGTTTTTCAACATTGAATTTTTCTAAAGTTGTGAAAATTTCATTTATTTTTTAAAGTCTGTGGTGTATTTTTATATAAAAGAGTTGAACAAACATTGAAGATCGCCCCAAAATGAGTGGTGGCCGAGCCTTGCCCTAGTTCCGGATAAAAACTTCTTCGCGCATTGATAATGTACGTAATGTTTGTGAAATTAAAATTGGTAACATCTCCGATCGATTTAGAGAAATTAAACTCGTGTTCCAACCAACAAATGCAACATCTATGATGTGCCTTGTACAGCAGAAGCACTCGGAAGAAGCCATGCTTTTCTATACACTGCGCGTCGCTTGCTTGGTTTGTTTACATTTTATACCCACTGAGTCACATGACTCCGGTCGCCGATTGTGTCTATGTCGCAGTATCATTATGACTGTCTCCTGGTTTGTTTAGATTATCAATTACTAACAGATCATTTGGCTTTGCCTTTTAGCTGAATAATTACATTTTGCTACCAAAACGTAAAACCACAAAAGTGAGTGACCATAATTTGCACTGCAAAAAAAAAGAAAGAAAAAAAGAGTAAATTTACAGCAAAATGCAGGCAACTCTATTTCCAACAATTTGCTGTATTACAATATAACATAACAAGTGTGTTAAACTGATTTACACAATTTCTGTAAACGCTTAATAATAAAACTGCAGCACATTTCCATATTGTGGGCCGAAAAAGAGAATCAGAATGAGTACAACAAACAAATATGGAAAAGTAATGTTAAATAGTCTAGTAGAACATTGAATCAAAGTCATACTGAAATTGTATGATTTACTGCAAAGTTTGTGCTAGATACAAATATTAAGGGATATAGATGACCTACAACTGTTTTCATGAACATATTTGGTTTTATTGTTATATGCTGTCAACGTGAGCTCTTGTCTGTGGAATCCAAAACATATGAATACTTTGCATTTGCAATGATTTTTTAAAGAAATACTGATCCTCAAAATGGACACGTTTCTTATAGAAGAAACAAACGAAGATGTTAGTGCTTGTGAAATGTTAGTGCAATAATCAATATAGCCGAAACCCTTGTGCTCGTTTTCATCAAACATTTAACCTCTAGTTTTTACTTTTTTCTCCACAGACATTTATCTTACATTTGTTTTACATTCGTTTTGCTTGTTAGTGTATTTGTTTGTTTTACCACCCCCCGACTCATTGATTTTTACTAATTTTATAATCTCTTCCTCCAAAAACTCTTGGTAGATCCACCCTACATTCATCGTATAAGTATGTTTATATTATGTCTCTGGAAAATGTAGTTACGTTTTTCAACATTGAATTTTTCTAAAGTTGTGAAAATTTCATTTAAAAAAAAAAGTCTGTGGTGTATTTTTATATAAAAGAGTTGAACAAACATTGAAGATCGCCCCAAAATGAGTGGTGACCGAGCCTTGCCCTAGTTCCGGATAAAAACTTCTTCGCGCATTGATAATGTGCGTAATGTTTGGAAATTAAAATTGGGAACATCTCCGATCGGTTTAGAGAAATTAAACTCGTGTTCCAACCAACAAATGCAACATCTATGATGTGCCTTGTACTGCAGAAGCACTCGGAAGAAGCCATGCTTTTCTATACACTGCGCGTCGCTTGCTTGGTTTGTTTACATTTTATACCCACTGAGTCACATGACTCCGGTCGCCGATTGTGTCTATGTCGCAGTATCATTATGACTGTCTCCTGGTTTGTTTAGATTATCAATTATTAACAGATCATTTGGCTTTGCCTTTTAGCTGAATAATTACATTTTGCTACCAAAACGTAAAACCACAAAAGTGAGTGACCATAATTTGCACTGCCAAAAAACAAAAAAAGAAAAAAATAAGTAAATTTACAGCAAAATGCAGGCAACTCTATTTCCAACAATTTGCTGTATTACAATATAACATAACAAGTGTGTTAAACTGATTTACACAATTTCTGTAAACGCTTAATAATAAAACTGCAGTACATTTCCATATTGTGGGCCGAAAAAGAGAATCAGAATGAGTACAACAAACAAATATGGAAAAGTAATGTTAAATAGTCTAGTAGAACATTGAATCAAAGTCATACTGAAATGGTATGATTTACTGGAACGTTTGTGCTTGTGAAAGTGGAATTATCAGTTTAACCACTAGATACAAATATTAAGGGATGTACATGACCTACAACTGTTTTCATGAACATATTTGATTTTATTGTTATATGCTGTCAACGTGAGCTCTTGTCTGTGGAATCCAAAACATATGAATACTTTGCATTTGCAATGATTTGTTAAAGAAATACTGATCCTCAAAATGGACACGTTTCTTATAGAAGAAACAAACGAAGATGTTAGTGCTTGTGAAATATTAGTGCAATAATCAATATAGCCGAAACCACTGTGTTCGTTTTCATCAAACATTTAACCTCTAGTTTTTACTTTTTTCTCCACAGACATTTGTTTTACATTTGTTTTACATTCGTTTTGCTTGTTAGTATGTTTGTTTGTTTTACCACCCCCCGACTCATTGATTTTTACTAATTTCATAATCTCTTCCTCCAAAAACTCTTGGTAGATCCATCCTACATTCATCGTATAAGTATGTTTATATTATGTCTCTGGAAAATGTAGTTACGTTTTTCAACATTGAATTTTTCTAAAGTTGTGAAAATTTCATTTAAAAAAAAAGTCTGTGGTGTATTTTTATATAAAAGAGTTGAACAAACATTGAAGATCGCCGCAAAATGAGTGGTGGCCGAGCCTTACCCTAGTTCCGGATAAAAACTTCTTCGTGCATTGATAATGTGCGTAATGTTTGGAAATTAAAATTGGTAACATCTCCGATCAATTTAGAGAAATTAAACTCGTGTTCCAACCAACAAATGCAACATCTATGATGTGCCTTGTACTGCAGAAGCACTCGGAAGAAGCCATGCTTTTCTATACACTGCGCGTCGCTTGCTTGGTTTGTTTACATTTTATACCCACTGAGTCACATGACTCCGGTCGCCGATTGTGTCTATGTCGCAGTATCATTATGACTGTCTCCTGGTTTGTTTAGATTATCAATTACTAACAGATCATTTGGCTTTGCCTTTTAGCTGAATAATTACATTTTGCTACCAAAACGTAAAACCACAAAAGTGAGTGACCATAATTTGCACTGCAAAAAAAGAAAGAAAAAAAAGAAAAGTAAATTTACAGCAAAATGCAGGCAGCTCTATTTCCAACAATTTGCTGTATTACAATATAACATAACAAGTGTGTTAAACGGATTTACACAATTTCTGTAAACGCTTAATAATAAAACTGCAGTACATTTCCATATTGTGGGCCGAAAAAGAGAATCAGAATGAGTACAACAAACAAATATGGAAAAGTAATGGTAAATAGTCTAGTAGAACATTGAATCAAAGTCATACTGAAATGGTATGATTTATTGGAAAGTTTGTGCTTGTGAAAGTGGAATTATCAGTTTAACCACTAGATACAAATATTAAGGGATATAGATGACCTACAACTGTTTTCATGAACATATTTGATTTTATTGTTATATGCTGTCAACGTGAGCTCTTGTCTGTGGAATCCAAAACATATGAATACTTTGCATTTGCAGTGATTTTTTTAAGAAATACTGATCCTCAAAATGGACACGTTTCTTATAGAAGAAACAAACGAAGATGTTAGTGCTAGTGAAATGTTAGTGCAATAATCAATATAGCCGAAACCCCTGTGTTCGTTTTCATCAAACATTTCACCTCTAGTTTTTACGTTTTTCTCCACAGACATTTGTTTTACATTTGTTTTACATTCGTTTTGCTTGTTAGTGTATTTGTTTGTTTTACCCCCCGCCCCCCGACTCATTGATTTTTACTAATTTCATAATCTCTTCCTTCAAAAACTCTTAGTAGATCCATCCTACATTCATCGTATAAGTATGTTTATATTATGTCTCATTTTCCCTTTTGAGAAAGAACCTGCCAGGCTTGAAACGTAAGGTCAATACTCATTTAATAATATATTATACTGTTAGTTATTACAAGAAAACGTGTAAACACGAAATTACGGACAAGAGGTGTATTTTAACGAGGACACGCTTTTTGTAAATTTACGGTATATAACTCGGGAAAACTAATAAAAAGAGCATGAAATCCAAATTACTGTGAAAATCTGTATTTTTACAGTGTATGGCAGATTAATATGTTAGTGTTTAACATAATATTGCCAATAAAATTCAGTGAACATAACCAAAAGGTAACTATATATTCAACTGCAGGATTATCTTGAAATACCTTTGTTTTTTGTTTTTTGTTTCAAAATTTAATCCTTCAGGTAAAAGTCGAATGGTCTACTAATTGACGTCATATCGATACTGCAGAATTGGTGAATGCTGATATAAAACTGAATGAAAATTGACGTTGACCTGTACGCGTTAATTTACTTGTTCAATACTGTCCGTATACAAACCCAAAAGGCTCGCTGCTTGGATCGAACAGAGATATTATTTCGTTGTTACTATTCATTACAGGTATCCTGAATTCATATCGATGAATTTTAAAAGTAAAACAGCACATTATCCACAAAACGATAGTGATATTTAAATATTCAACAATTACCTTAACAAATTGACATACGCTAGTATAATTCTGCCATAAATATTTTAAAAATATAACGAAACGATACGTCCATCACAAAAAAAATTTCATGTTGTGTCGTTCACGAGAAAACAGTGAGAGATTAATGTATTCAGATTTGTTGAATTCAATCAACGTGGAATTTGTCACAAAGTTGTAAGCATCCACTCAGCTTAAATATAAGTGTAGTCTGACCACTACTGTGTTTCAACATAGGTAATATAATTCTGATTGTACCCACTTCGAATAGGAAACAAATGCATATATGCATATACTGTGCCCTTTTAACCTAGGATTAAAAACATATTATTAGCTAGTCTTGGCACAAGACGCTCTGCTATCATTCATTTGTAGAAATGCGTAAATGGTTGGTGTGTAAATCTAATACAACGTCTTGTATCGACTTAAATTGTCAGTTAATGCTTATACTTTATAGTATGTGACTTGCGAAAATGTTTAAAAAAAAAAAAAAATTTAAATAAAAATTCCTTCTTTTAAAAAATTGCCGTGTTTAAAGATGACTATTCCTGGCCTGGCAAACACAGTTATCGTAATTGCGTGATTGTAGAAGCATTGTTATAACATTACAAACCATGAAAAACGTGTTCTTGAACTAAATATGTAATCGTTTGTAATTTGACACCTGATGACGTCACCATGACGTAAGTTCACATTTGGCGTTTTAAAAATGCTTCATACGCTGTTATTTAGTTTTGTGGCGACCCGACGTTGTTTAATATGCGCAATAAAAATAAAAGTAAAAACAATTTATAATTATATTCAAATCTATATAAGGATTATTTTAAAAAAATAAAAAATAAAAAATCACTTACCCGAAATGTTTTCGGTGCTGTTACTTAACCAGACATAGTTTGGCACACTTAGGGTAGACACATTCATGAATACCTTGTTAATATACTCCATGATGAATGTTAGTTCCTCGGGGCTCTTGATTAGGGCCAGTTCGGCTCCTTTTCCGGTATATTTTTGATTTTGACAAAATGATTCGGCTTCATCATATGACAGATACTCTGTGAAATATCGGTAACAGTGGTTTTGATACTCCATCCATTGAAATGGACATGGTGAACAAGTAGCTTGGTTAGTAGGGTATAATGCTGATAATACAGCGATGGTTGTAAGGAACCAAACATCCATCGTGCTTAGTGCAGTGTCGCTGATTAACAACTGTGTGTTATTCTAGTAAGTAATTGCTGATAACTGCTAGGTAATAGAGTATGCATATCACTGGACCTTCCTAGAGACAGTAGAAAACATAGCCTGGGAACCTCGCCATCATTCACATGTGTATCAATTATTTAAATTGTAGAGGGTTGTCTTGCATCTGTTTGACAGGCTACTAACTCAAAATAAATAGCGCTGTTGCTATTGAGAATATCCTCAAAGATTATAAAAATATATAAAAGAATAGAAATAGTAGAAGGCTTGTGTTAAAATAATATGCCCTTGGGTCGTTAATGATCTTTTTCATTATGATGCCGAAGTCAAGTATATGGCCAATATCACAAACAATTGTATATATAATGAGTGTTTTCTCTTCAAATGATGACATCATGCATATTTCAATGACAATACAACTCAAGGTAATTGTACATGTCCATGGGAATATCTGTGGTGTAGAGTTTGTTGCTTTTAACTGTCTTGTTATTTAACACAATTATCAAGAACCTCCGATTTAAAAAGTTAATATGTACACTCACTGCCCATAAGTATTGCAACATTGAAATTCATACCAAAGTTCAGTTTGGAGAACTGTGTTACAATAATTTATTTTATTTTATTTACACTACTTAAGACTTCTTGAAAGTGCCTGTGTTTTGAAGTCAATGTTCTTTTTTACTGTTCTTGCTCGGAAACAAAGTCCTTCAATACTTTGTCGGGTAACCACGTGGACTGATAATTGTGGCCATCCGTCTAGGCAATGTGTCGTACAAATTCATGTTGCAATACTTTTGGCCAGTGAGTGTATTATGAGGAAAATCTTCATTGCATAATTTCACGCTGCTTGTCCTCGTGAAATGGACAAATTTTAATGTTACAAATATATATTTTTTTACTATTCTAGGCACTTACTATTTGTATTATATAACCCCAAATAGATCCTTGTCATTCGATATAACATACATTTTCTGTTATGACCACTATTTTTAAAGTAATTCGCCCATTCCTAGTTTTAGATGTACTCACCAAGAGCACCAGCTGACCTAGATAAAAGGGTTACGATAAGATCACATTACTATGGATGCTGATAGACTAATGATATTTTATGCATAAAGCCATGGTATTTACTGCGACCTGTTATCTAGGCAAGCGTGTTCTCTTGAGGTATTATTAGCAGGCACTAAGTGCATCTAAAACTAGGATACCTATTCCATTCCTTGTCGAACGTCTGCTCTGTGATCATGACGATACTGTCCCACTAAACACATTGACGCGTAAATTCCATTTTGGAGAGGAGGTGCGAATGGTTTAACTAGTTGGTGACCCGCGATATGTGTTTTACCAATCGCTTGCCAATGATCAGGAAGTAATGTTAATACAGGGAAAAGTGCAGTGTAAGGAGGACATCAAATTCTAACATGCGGTTAACCAGGCGGGTCCTCGCGGTAACTCGAGGTTCGTGGGTCACCACAGCTTATGAATGGAAGAAGCTAGAGCCATGAATAATTTAATAATTATAATAATAATTTATATTGCGCTCTTTAAATGGAGATGATCAAAAGCACATATATATGCAAGAGGTCAAACTTTGAGCTGGGAGTGGCCGAGCGGTCTAGCTTACCGGATTCAAGTTCTGGTGTTAGCAACATAATGTGGGTTCGAATCACGGCCGTGACACTTGTGTCCTTGAGCAAGACACTTAATCATAATTGCTTCTCTCCACCCAGGGGTTAAATGGGTACCTGTGAAGGCAGAGTTGGTTTGCTCTATATGCGCTAGAAATGGCAGCAATTGAGCTGTATACTCCCCAGGGAGCTGAGATGGTTTCAGGAACGATTTATGAGCCTTATGAGCCTTATGAGCAGGGATAATAATATAATGCGCCTTGAGCACCACTTAGTTGGTGGATACGTGCGCTATATAAATCCACACATTATTATTATTATTATTATTATTATTATTATTATTATTATTATTATTATTATTATTATTATTATTATTATTATTATTATTATTATTATTATTATTATTATTATTATTATTATTATTATTATTATTATTATTATTATTATTATTATTATTATTATTATTATTATTATTATTATTATTATTATTATTAAAAATGGCCGCTGTCGTACAATGGAAATGGGTTTCAATAGGCAACGTGTGGGCACAATGCCCAGTGAGGATAGGTTTTAATCACATTGTTAATAGACCATGGAATGAACACTGAAATTGTTTCAAACCGTGATACTCTCTTTTGGACCACGAAATTTGGATGTATAATTGAGAAAATAAATATAAAAATATCAAAACACGATGTTGTTTGTAGTTGCACATTATCTCTAAATCTATTTGAATTTCACGACAATTTCGTGATTAGAAAGCTCTGAAATATACGCATTACGTCATCGTCGAGACCCAGAATCCACCAATGAAATTCCGTGTTGATCAGCCTTGTTCATATATTCCGAAAATAATGTGTCGTAAATACAAGCAAACGTGGCGGCATCGCTTGAAATTCAGCCCAGTTTTTGCTGCATGCATGTTTATAAAGACGAAACTGGGAATATTACAACGCTGACCATTCAAAATGTAAAATCAAACTTTTTTATGTTTTAGAATATCGTTCAGATGGATTTGCTGTAAATAAATCTTACAATAACTTATAAAGAATAAAGACTTTGCATTTTATTAATTTACCCTAGATGATAGATCAGGACCAGGCATTTTTTATTATTTATTTATTTATAAAAAAAAATATAAAAAAATTGCGGGGGGGGGGCTCATAAAGCACCCCTCTGTATGTTCCAAAGTCATCGGCCGATTTTCATAAAACTTGGCAAGAATGTTCCTTCCAGCAAAACCGTGTTAACACGAAGTTTTTCTTTGCTTTTAATGGTGCGAACGGCTGCAAATTCGTTGGTTGCAAATACATACACCAGTGCATGAAATGCTCTAGGCCGGGGCATGGGACGCCAGCATCCAAAGCGGGCACTCAAACTAGGTTCCAACTGAGGGACCCAAAGGGGTGAACTGTGTTCACACGCAGAGCGGGCAGTTTCTTTCAACTGTCGCGGCAACCCCTCCCGGCAAAAGCAACATGCTGCCAGCGCCAGCAGCAACAGCCAAAGGGAATGTTCGTGCTTCCAACCCCAATTAAGTTGGCGGTCTTGCGTAGTTGGCTTGCGGGTTATGATAATGCCGGTGACAAAGTCATTTTATTTGAGGGGTTTTCGGAGGGGTTTTCCTTAGGATATACTGGCCAGCGGGTTTACAGGGACTCAGAATGCCTGCGGTAAGCGTTTGCACAGCCAAGGAAATTCAGGCTGGGCGCATCCCGACCCCTTCAGCAGCTTCAATGCTCACCTATTGGGATTGTGCCTAAAAAAGAACCAGGTGCATTTCGTTTGATTCACCATTTGTCATTTCCACACGGTTGTGCAATTAATGATTTTATTGACAAAGAGCAATGTAAGGTCAAATACGCATCGTTTGATGCGGCAGTTCAATTAGTGGTACAATCTGGGAAAGGGGCATGGCTAGCCAAATCTGACATTAAGTCAGCGTTTCGCCTTTTACCAGTTTCACCGAGGGACTATGAGCTGCTGGGGTTCACTTTCGCTAACCAATTTAATTTTGACAAATGTCTTCCGATGGGATGCTCCATTTCATGCGAGCTGTTTGAAAAGTTTAGCACTTTCCTTGAGTTCCGAGTGCGACAAATGGCGCGTGTTGACCATGTTACGCATTATCTTGATGATTTTTTTATTCATTGCTCCTACGGAGGGGGCGTGTCATGAACGCTTGTCCAATTTTACCGCTGCATGTGGCGAACTTGGGAAAAAACTGAAGGCCCAGCGCAGGTGCTTTCATACCTGGGGCTTGTTATTGACACGGTGTCCTGCCAAATTAAAGTTCCTGCTGACAAAGTCAGCAAAATTACTAGGCAGATTGAAGGGATGCTCGGTAAACCTAAAGCAACCCTATTTCAACTTCAGTCACTTATTGGTTCGCTTTAACTTTGCGTGTAGGGCAGTTGCGCCGGGGATGGCTTTCACAAGGCGGCTTATTGCATTGACCAAGGGCCTTCGGCACCCACAGCATAGGGTGCGTATTTCTCATGGAGCAAAACTTAACTTGCTCATGTGGCTCACATTCATGCGCGACTACAACGAGGTGACACCATTCCTCCAGCAGGATTAGGAGTCTTCCGAAGCACTTGAGTTTTTCACCGATGCCGCGGCTTCTATTGGCTTTGGTGCGTTGGCCTCAAAACTTTGCGTCTCAACCATCCATTGCATTGTTAGAACTTTTCCACGTTGTGGTTGCCATACTTTGCTGGGGGCCATTGAACCGCAAGGTTACGTTTCGTTCTGACAATATCGCGGTAGTGCACATGGTCAACGGTCAGTCTTCACAGTGCCCAAAGGCAATGCACCTTATACGTTTACTGGTTTTGGAATGCTTGAAGTTCATTATCGTTTTCAAAATGACCACATTCCAGGTGTAAATAATGGTATCGCCGACGCTCTTTCTCGTTTTCAGATGCAGCGTTTCTTTACGCTCGCCCCCAGGCGGATCTAGTCAGTACTCCGTTGCCGACCCTTCCACAGGTATGGTAGGGCGCGAAATTAGTAGGCTGTTATCATTAGCGTTTGCTCACAACACGCACAAGGTTTACAATTCTGGATGGTCAGCATTTTGTCGTTTTTTGCAGGCTCAAGGGCACCCAGCACACGCGCCAGTTGGGGCACAGGCTGTTTGTGAGTTCATTGCTTGGCTTTCCTTGCAGCATTATTCCCCTCAACCATCGTTACATTATGTGGCGGGTGTGGGTTGTCATTTTAAACTCAGTGGCGAACCAGACCCAACGAGTACTTTTAGAGTGGCAAAGCTGCTGGAAGGTTACCGGCAGGGTGATGCTAGACTGGATCAGCGATCCCCAATTTCAGTTCCTTTGCTGGCGAAGGTACTTGTAGCGCTGCCACTTGTTTGCTCATCCACGTTTGAAGTTAAGCTTTTTTGAGCAGCGATCGATGCTGCTAGCGTTTTTCGGATTTTTGCGGGTCGGTGAGTTTGCAGCAATTTCCCGAGCCAGGGTACAGGCGCATGTTTTACAAGTTGGCTATATCCACTTTTTGGGTCCCAACCAGGGTTCCGCTACAGAGTATGTGCTTGTGTCCTTGCGCCATAGCAAGAATAATCAACATGGCCCCCACAAAAGATCCATATTGGTCAGGCTTTGGACGCCTCCCCCTGCCCAGTACACGCGCTGAAAGGCTTTGTCCAGGTTCGGCCCAAGATGCATGGCATCTTGTTCTGCCACATTGATGGGCTACCTCTCACTCAATTTCAATTCAACAAGGTTTTGCAGGAGGCATTGTCATGTGTGGGATTCAGGGTGCACACTTCCGATCCCACTCATTTCGCATGGGGCCTCCACAGCATTTTCGCTGGGGGTCACTGTTGAAGTCATAAAACGCTTGGGTCGCTGGCATTCAGACGGGAATACTTTGTTATATTCGGCCATTTCCCTTCTCGGGTTTACTTGGGAATTAATTAACTTTTTGTTTTTCATAGGTCCAACAGAGGTGTGGATTGTGGGTGATCGTTGGTGCGTTGGGCAACCCATCAGATGGCAATTCCGGTCCAAGTTCGTTGGAAGGGCAAAAGTGGCGCACATCTCCATGAAATTCCTCAGCTGCTGAGGCAGATGGGGGGTGTCACAGAGTGATATTAGTTCAAACGAATTTACTCTTTAAAAGTTCATTTTGTATAAACAAGACTTTAATTTGCGGGGACCAACATTTATGTGTTTGTCAGAGTAACAAAAATATTTTCCTTGTGGCCGCCGCGCCCAAGAAATTCTTTAAGACGGGCGAACCGTTCATTGCGTTGTAGATTGGTTTTGCTTTGTATACATTGGAATACTGAATATGTATAAAGTAGCCCAGTGGATACTACAAAAGAAAGCATTGCTTATTAGATATGCACAGTGGCGATATTTCTGGGGTGTGAAAAAGGGATAGGAATGGTAGAGGGGATTCGTGTGGAGAAAATTCCGAGGAGAGGGCAGACGCCGGCCTCGACGGGTTCAATAAGAGTTTTCGTTTAAAGTTCGGCCAAAGGAGAGGACATTTTAAAGCCAGCCAGAGGCATGTGAAAAGCTAATGAGAGTTTTATCCTTGAAACCTGTGCGTTGAAATTGAACTGGTGACGAAGAGAGAAAACCAGGAGTCCACTAAATTCCTGTAAGTTTGTTATTATTTATGTATAAATTTACTACGTTATTAAAGTGGGAACTGTGTTAACCCCAAATAATCTAACTTTGAGTGGTAATTAAAATGTAATATGGTGCAAGCATAGCCTAGAAAGATATTCGTGGTTAATTTGCAGGGTTTTAGTTTGGGACTGAACCTTTCCCGACTGGACCGCAGCGGCGGACCCAGAGGCGGATACAGTGCTTGGGACTGAGGGTGATGACCTGGCCGGACCGCAGCGGCGGACCGAAAAGTCGACCAACAAACGAGGAGAGACGACGGCAGAGATCCCAAGGTGGAAGCCAGTCGTTCGACATTATTAGGTGTTCGAGCTACAGCGCGAGCACCTATTGTTTTTGTTCGGTTTTTTTTTTTTTTTTTTTTCTTCTCCTTCTTCTCCGGATAGACTGTCTACAAAAAACACATACTTTCAAACTTCACATGAACTTGAAACTTGGCATATACTTAGAACTTAACACGTAGATGAAACAGAATTTGTGAGGTCATGATTAGGTAATCAGATATCGAATTACGATAATTCAAAGTTTAATCATTAAAAAAATCATATCAAGGGCTCTGAAAAATCAATAAAATTACTGATTTAGTCGGGGAAAAATATGTAGTTTATCATGAGTGTAAAGAGTGTGAAATATGTGACATTAGTGGAGTGTCGTGGCCGAGCGGTCTAGCGCACCGAACTCAAGTTCTGGTGTTGCCAGCAGCAGGGTGTGGGTTCGAGCCCCGGTCGTGACACTTGTATCCTTGAGCAAGGTACTTAACCATAATTGCTTCGTCCTTCGGATGGGACGTAAAGCCGTAGGTCCCGTGTGTTGTATAATGCACGAAAAGTGGATTGTCGTGGCCGAGTGGTCTAGCGCACTGAACTCAAGTTCTGGTGTTGCCAGCAGCAGAGTGTGGGTTCGAGCCCCGGCCGTGACACCTGTGTCCTTGAGCAAGACACTTAACCATAATTGCTTCTCTCCACCCAGGGGTTAAATGGGTACCTGTGAAGGCAGAGATGGTTTGCTCTCTATGCGCTAGAAATGGCAGCAATTGAGCTGTATACTCCCCAGGGAGCTGAGATGGTTTCAGGAATGATTTATGAGCCTTATGAGCCTTATGAGCAGGGATAATAATATAATGCGCCTTGAGCGCCACTTAGTTGGTGGATACGTGCGCTATATAAATCTATACATTATTATTATTATTATTATTAGAGACGAGGATATGTTTGAGTTTGATATTTATTTGTACTGAAAACACGACATTTTTGTAAAAAAAGAAACACACTTTTCTTGAAAATGTAGGCGCAATCTGTTATTTCCACTACGTCCGCAATACTCAATCGACTGGGCGGGGCATATAAAATAATCCGGCCGGTGGAATGGTATGTCGCCCTCAATCGGCAGAAACAGATTTACTCAGAAAGAGTTTTTTTATGAAAATAAGAGTGTGAAATATGTGATATTACTGATGAACTCGTGCCAACTCGTACTCCAACCAACTCGTACTTCAACCATGCTTCAACCAACATAGTCATAAAGGGTAGGTATCTTGAATTTAATTGTTAAGAGGATTTCCTGTATTTATCTTCGTGTTTTTATACAAGAAAAGCCATTTTTTAAGCGTGGGGTTGACTGGTAGTATAGAGAAAGGATTTCTCTATGGTAGTACTACTACTAATGGTAACGTTAAACTTAATGTAGTTGCATTGTGCCTGTTTAGTGTTTAACTTAACGTTAACCTGAGTTATAAATGTGAACATACACTGTACTTTGGACAGTAAACAAGTCCCCTCTTTTCTAACAAAATATGAACAGATGTCACTAAAATGTATTTAGAAATAGAATGTAAATAAGGATAGGAAAATTCAGTTGTTTAGGTTATGGCAATTTTTCAGTTGAAATTTTATGCCATATTTTGTAATTTATGTTTTCTCCAAAAAATCTTCAGTTTGTGCACAAATTAATGTCAAGTAGTGATTGTTTACTGCACTTTCCCTTAATTTTTTACCCTTCTTCGATACAAATCAACTTACATAGACAATTATTTCACAGGAAAAATGCACAATATTCATGACACAATACATACTACTTGTATAAGTTGTTAGTCCTGCCATGGAGGAAGGAAATCCTTCCTCCATGGTCCTGCTCCCTGGGGAGGCCTCTCTCAGACATCTCTCACATGAAATTATGAGACTCGGCAATTTCCTTAAATACATTTCTCTTTTGATGTGAGTTTCATGCAAGAACATTTCTTTCATTTATTACACATTGTCAAGAATAATTGTGTGCAATTTTGAAAACAACCAATGCCCATTTCAATGGTCCAGCTACTCCAAAATTATACACTGTTTTCCCCATTCATATTATAAATTAGAACTTCTTTGAATTTTCAAATACTTTATTCTTGGTCCATGTACTTGTAAAACCTTCTTACTATTTTGTACAGCATGTTCACTGTGATGTATTATTTTCCTCATTCACATAAATTAGAACTTCTCTGAAGTTTCAAATACTTTATTCTTGGTCCAGGTACTTATAAAACTTTCCTATTATTTTTTTACAGCATGTTGACTCCAATACATCATGGCTCAGACTAAGTTCCAGCCTACAGCACCCCGAGACAGCGTTGACACCACATCCAAATGCAGTATCGTAACTGTTCAAGTCATCAACAATCTTCAGTTTGTAGGCTACACGATGGTATGGTTTAACGTCTTACGTTAACAGATCGATCATTTGAGAATCCGTGCACAATTAATGGAAATGGTCTTCATTACTTGGTTTCGTTTGAAGGTATGTAAACTTTCACATTTTTTATAGATGTATGTTCGTTTTAGTATAATTTTATAGATATTGATTACATAAAACCATGGTTAACGTTAAAAACCTTAGTGTGGCAATGGTATCACATGTGCCGCGCCTGAAGTGAAACAGGTCAACTCGTATGTGTGCTTGTACTTTTACCAATTCACACTTATTTTGGTCAACTCAACCCGGAAAAATATTTATTACTGAATATTTACTGGCATGCGTAAGGATTGACATCCGGTGGAGTACGCGTTGGTAAAAGTACAAGTTAATTTAGCTACGCTATAGTGTCTGTAGTTCCTCATAATAATAGTAGTACTTATGTCCTGTGTGGTGATGGCTGCATTGCAGTTTACTTTATACTAGCACTTAATTTTCTCACTAAAGTAGACCAGAAACAAATATCAGCACCTTTATTGAGATAATGAAACGGTCACATCATGGAGGAAGGAAGACATCACATGTAGTTCTATTCCATTGTAAAACCTAACTTAAAGGCATTGTTCTGAAGGGATCATTTTTCTGAAGTTACATCAATCCATCATCCTGATAATAACATATAAGGGCATTCTAAGTTATGTGTGTTTTGTTAGCATGACCCATTATTCTTCGTCCCATTTAATATTGTTTTTACATGATTCGTTTATATTTCAGATCAACGATATCCATTTGTGCTACTGCTACAAGGTGTGTTAGAGTCTGTGTAACTTTGTGATCCAATGGCCAGCATTTGAAGTTCATCCATTCAAAGGAGTTGATGTATTATTCAAATTATTTTATATGGACTTATCCTATCTGTGGCAGTCTTGACTCTCAAGGGAATTGTTTTTTCAGGACCTCAAGACACATCTAGGTCTTTCTAGGAATTTCTTTAACATGTTAGAACAAAAATAGTACTGAGGAATTCTTATTATTTTTTTGACTGGACCTAAACATCCTCACAAATGTAATTATTAAGCAATATCTGTTGGTGATCTAGTAAAATGTACATTGCCGACAGTGAATCACTGGCAGTTGGGCCATATAAACATAGTAAACATACCCCCCCCCCCCAATCTTCATTGCATGGGTGTGTCAGCCTTAGAATACCTTTTGCCAGATGACCCAATTAAAGTTCCTATTTATTTGTATGCTCGCATTGGGATAGTACTGACCATCAATCCCATAAACACAATTGGTTAAACAGACAGTATTGTCACGATCAGAGCAGACTTTCTACAAACGGGCCATGGAATGGTGTCCTAGTTTAAGACGAACATAGTGACTGAAAATTACTGGCTCATTTATGCAGCAGCAACGCGAATATGACCTTATCATGTGAGTATTATTTTCAGTCAATGAGTTAAACTAGAACTTGAACTCTGATTCCATGCCCTGTTGATCGTCAAGATATTGCCACCTTTAAACATGACTATTAACATGACTATTTATGAAAATGTATTTTCAACAGTTAATGACACATAAATACATACATGTAGCAATCAGAAGATCATTTCAGTATTGTTTCTTTCTTTTTATTTTACAGTTATCCTTCAAATTACATTGTGTTGTCTCTTCCCTATAAGTATTGTTTTAAAAAACTGAACCAAACATTTAAATATTATAACACTTGATCGAATTGTCATTGTATTGTACAAGACATGCACACACCTCACCTCGGGGCCAAAAATGTGTAATGATAAAGCTGTGATGATACAGTATTTAATTCCACCACAACGTAATTAGCGTAACAGCTCTGTATTCGTCCAAAGGACAAACACCTAATGTCGTACAGATCGTTAATTGTCAAAAAATATTTACAAAAAGGTCACCCCACTTTGACCTTTACCTCTTGTCCAAACCGGAAGTCAAAGTTTAATATTAAAAAAACATCTCAGCAACGACAAGAGGTAAATTAAAAATTTTTGCACCATTGTGCTGATCGTTAATTGTCAAAAATATTTACAAAAAGGTGACCCCAATTTGACCATTACTTCCTGTTCAAACCGGAAGTCAAAGTTTACTATTAAAAAAAAATTATCCACAAGAGGTAACTTCACAATCTTTGCACCATTGTACAGATCGTTAATTGTCAAAATAATTTCACACAAAGGTGACCCCAATTTGACCTTTACTTCCTGTCCACACCGGAAGTCAAAGTTTAATATTTTAAACAATCTACTTCCTCCCGAACACCTAGAGTTTGTGTCAAGACAAACTCTGAATCTCTAGTTTTTCTTCTCCTTCTTCTTCTTTTCCGGATCGATTGTCTACAAAAAAACACATACTTGCAAACTTCATATGAACTTGAAACTTGGCACATACTTAGAACATAACACGTAGATGAAACATAATTTGTCACGTCATTATTAGGTCATCAGATATCGAATTTCGATCAATCATTCTTTATTAGTTAAAACGTTTTGATTACGTTGCAAATGAAAGATCTACACGGCTTTTTCAACGCTAAAAAAGTGCGCCCTCTGTTGGTGAATGTAAATCAGCTCTGGTCGTGCTAATTATGTATGCACGTAAAAATCATATCTCAACAACCACAACAGGTAAATTTACAGTTTTTGCACCATTGTACAGATTGTTAATTGTCAAAAAATATTTACACAAAGGTGACCCCAATTTGACCTTACTTCCTGTCCAAACCGGAAGTCAAAGTTTAATGTTTAAAAAAATCATCTCTCCACAACCACAAGAGGTAAATTGACATTTTTTGTATCATTGTATAGATTGTTAATTGTCAAAAAATATTTACACAAAGGTGACCCTAATTTGACCTTACTTCCTGTCCAAACCGGAAGTCAAAGTTTAATATTAAAAATCATATCTCCACAACCACAAGAGGTAAATTGACATTTTTGTATCATTGTATAGATTGTTAATTGTCAAAAATATTTACACAAAGGTGACCCAATTTGACCTTACTTCCTGTCCAAACCGGAAGTCAAAGTTTAATGTTTAAAAAATCATATCTCCACAACCACAAGAGGTAAATTGACATTTTTGTATCATTGTATAGATTGTTAATTGTCAAAAATATTTACACAAGGTGACCCTAATTTGACTTTACTTCCTGTCCAAACCGGAAGTCAAAGTTTAATGTTTAAAAATCATATCTCCACAACCACAAGAGGTAAATTGACATTTTTGTATCATTGTATAGATTGTTAATTGTCAAAAATATTTACACAAAGGTGACCCCAATTTGACCTTACTTCCTGTCCAAACCGGAAGTCAAAGTTTAATGTTTAAAAAAATCATATCTCCACAACCACAAGAGGTAAATTGACATTTTTTGTATCATTGTATAGATTGTTAATTGTCGAAAAATATTTACACAAAGGTGATCCCAATTTGACCTTACTTCCTGTCCAAACCGGAAGTCAAAGTTTAATATTTAAAAAAATCATATCTCAACAACTACAAGAGGTAAATTCACAATTTTTGTACCATTGCACAGATCGTTAATTGTCAAAAAATATTTACAAAAAGGTGACCCCAATTTGACCTTACTTCCTGTCCAAACCGGAAGTCAAAGTTTAATGTTTAAAAAAATCATCTCTCCACAACCACAAGAGGTAAATTGACATTTTTTGTATCATTGTATAGATTGTTAATTGTCAAAAAATATTTACACAAAGGTGACCCCAATTTGACCTTACTTCCTGTCCAAACCGGAAGTCAAAGTTTAATATTAAAAAATCATATCTCCACAACCACAAGAGGTAAATTGAAATTTTTTGTATCATTGTATAGATTGTTAATTGTCAAAAAATATTTACACAAAGGTGACCCCAATTTGACCTTACTTCCTGTCCAAACCGGAAGTCAAAGTTTAATATTAAAAAATCATATCTCCACAACCACAAGAGGTAAATTGAAATTTTTGTATCATTGTATAGATTGTTAATTGTCAAAAATATTTACACAAAAGGTGACCCCAATTTGACCTTACTTCCTGTCCAAACCGGAAGTCAAAGTTTAATGTTTAAAAAATCATATCTCCACAACCACAAGAGGTAAATTGACATTTTTGTATCATTGTATAGATTGTTAATTGTCAAAAATATTTACACAAAGGTGACCCCAATTTGACTTTACTTCCTGTCCAAACCGGAAGTCAAAGTTTAATGTTTAAAAAATCATATCTCCACAACCACAAGAGGTAAATTGACATTTTTGTATCATTGTATAGATAGTTAATTGTCAAAAATATTTACACAAAGGTGACCCCAATTTGACCTTACTTCCTGTCCAAACCGGAAGTCAAAGTTTAATGTTTAAAAAAATCATATCTCCACAACCACAAGAGGTAAATTGACATTTTTTGTATCATTGTATAGATTGTTAATTGTCGAAAAATATTTACACAAAGGTGATCCCAATTTGACCTTACTTCCTGTCCAAACCGGAAGTCAAAGTTTAATATTTAAAAATCATATCTCAACAACTACAAGAGGTAAATTCACAATTTTTGTACCATTGCACAGATCGTTAATTGTCAAAAAATATTTACAAAAAGGTGACTTAATTTGACCTTACTTCCTGTCCAAACCGGAAGTCAAAGTTTAATATTAAAAAATCATATCTCAACAACCACAAGAGGTAAATTGACATTTTTTGTACCATTGTATAGACTGTTAATTGTTGAAAAATATCTACACAAAGGTGAGCCCAATTTGACCTTACTTCCTGTCCAAACCGGAAGTCAAAGTTTAATATTTTAAAAATTCATATCTCAACAACCACAAGGGGTAAATTCACAATCTTTCCACTATTGTACAGATTGTTAATTGTCAAAAATGTTTACAAAAACATGACCCAATTTGACCTTTACTTACTGTCTAAACCGGAAGTCAAAGTTTAATATAACAAATAATGCTGCAAAGTTTCTTTTAAAAACATTCTGACGTCGTCATCACTGCCCTGACAAAACTCGAACACCTATGTGTTTGTATTATCACAAACACTGCCATCTAGTTTATTTACTTATATTTGTATAAACCGTGATTGTAGGTGAATTCAGTTGTGATGAGGACCTAAGAGAAAATAATTGAGAATCCTGATTGTACTTGTGAACATAAAACCAGGGGTGTAAATAAAAACAATGTAAATAGTGTATAAAAAATCGTGTAACAGGCCAATTACTAAGTGTGACAGCGTCTTGATAGGAGCCGAGACTACCGAGGGTCCATTCTATGGGGTGGGGCAATCTGTGGGATGTGACAATTGGCGACCACGAAGGGACCATAAAACACTAATTTTGATTTGTTGTGGAAACATTCCGGTAGTCGATCGTTCACACGTGAGGAAAACCTATGGTGTTAGGAAGGTAAATGGTCCTTATGACTTTAAGTAAAGTAAGGCTTGTAGATTTGTTGCTTCCATTCACGGTACTATTCGTACTAATTTGTAGCATGGAGTTTGAAAAATACCTAACACTCGGTAAATTCATAGGCCTTGAAGGCAAAGATCTGCTGCAGTTTGCACATAGTAGGGAGGCAAAAGATGATCAACTTAAGAGAGACAAAGATGAACGTGATGAAAGGGCAAAAGATAGAGATCATCAGAAAGAGATGAAAGAACTAGAACTAAAACTTGAGGAGGCCAAGAAACCGGTTAAAGCCATTAAAAGTGAAGCTAAACCACAAATGAAGCAACCAAAGTTACTTGCTTTTAATGATGGTCGGGACGACATGGACTCATTCCTACGTCGTTTTGAGCGTTTTGCTGTAAATGCTCAATGGCCAAAATCAGACTGGGCATGTTCATTGAGTAGTTTACTTACAGGAAAGGCACTTGAAGTATATGCTAGGCTGCCTGTACAAGAATCAAATGATTTTGACATTCTCAAGTCAGCCTTGCTGCACAGGTACCAACTCACCGAGGAAGGATTCCGAATGAAATTTAGGAACACAAAACTTGAAGTAGGTGAAACCTTTTCACCTTTTTTTCGAGCTTCGGCAGGGTATTGCATTGGTGATTGCTCATTGCAGGGCACAATTTCCGGCAGCCACACTGGTATGGTCGAACATACTCCCGCGTATGTTTGATTACGGCGCCAATTCGCAGCCGTCCTTGGTGCGGGTGCGTAGGGAAGCTAACTGGTGGGCGAGGACTCAGTGTCGTAGGAGTGGGGCTTGGGTACTCGAACACCCTCAGTTTAGCTGGTCCAATTGTAGCCTATACCGAAGGGATGGGGTTCATCTCTCTCCTGACGGTAATGGGATCTTTCGTGCAAACCTGTGCAATTGCATTTTAACATTGCTTTGATTTTCTCTGTCGGAAGCCCTTGTGGGGGTCTGTCTCTTCCTGTGGGTCGCGTTCCTCGCGGGTGGCAATTTTTTGTTCGGAATAGAAATCATATCCCTCATCTTGTTTAAGGGCTTGGTTAATTCAATGGGTTGGGTCAATATTTCTTTAAATATGTAAATCATTATTGGTAACATTAATGTTGAAATTGTAAGCTTTATGATCATGGTAGCGCCGTGATGTGCCACACGGGCTATTACAGGCCATACGTACCAATGGCAGGAAATCAACACATTGTATTTGTTTAATTAATAGCTACTTTAGGTAAGGATTATGATAGCGTCGTGGTGTTTTTTTTTTTTTTTTCGTTTTTTTCTTTTCTTTTTTTATTCTTGTGTACTTTGTACTAGTGTTTTGTATTTTAAGTCTTAGTTTATATTTATTGTTTATGTTTTGTACTATGTTTAAGGATGCACCGTCTTTGACATGTGCCACTGATTTGAAAGTGTAACTCCAATAAATTGATTGATTGATTGATTGATTGATTGATTGTACCAATGGCATAAAATCAACACATTATAATTGTATTATTAATGGCGCCGGGTAATTCCTCTCGGGCTATATCCGTCCGCATGTGGGAGCAGTGTTATCATTGTTATCTTCTGAACTATTTGGGGGAAGAAGTAATCTTATAATCCTCAAGGGGTCTGAGGACATTCCAAATTTTAAGGGTTGTTAAATTTCTGGTTTTGATGTTAACCTATTGTGATACAGCAACGGCTGTTAGATGCTGGGGGTGGTGCTCACGTGTATCACCTTTCGCTGTATATCTGGTGGTCATGGGTATCACCTTTTTATTGTTTACCTACTGGTGGTCATGGGTATCACCTTTAGCTGTATATTTGGTGGTCACGGGTATCACCTTTTATTGTTTACCTACTGGTGGCCATGGGTATCACCTTTTATTGTTTACCTACTGGTGGTCATGGGTATCACCTTTTATTGTTTACCTACTGGTGGTCATGGGTATCACCTTTAGCTGTATATTTGGTGGTCACGGGTATCACCTTTTATTGTTTGCCTACTGGTGGTCATGGGTATCACCTTTAGCTGTATATTTGGTGGTCATGGGTATCACCTTTTATTGTTTACCTACTGGTGGTCATGGGTATCACCTTTTATTGTTTACCTACTGGTGGTCATGGGTATCACCTTTTATTGTTTACCTACTGGTGGTCATGGGTATCACCTTTAGCTGTATATTTGGTGGTCATGGGTATCACCTTTAGCTGTATATTTGGTGGTCATGGGTATCACCTTTTATTGTTTGCCTACTGGTGGTCATGGGTATCACCTTTTTATTGTTTACCTACTGGTGGTCATGGGTATCACCTTTAGCTGTATATTTGGTGGTCATGGGTATCACCTTTTATTGTTTACCTACTGGTGGTCATGGGTATCACCTTTTATTGTTTACCTACTGGTGGTCAGGGGTATCACCTTTCACTGTTTAGCTGTTGGCCATCGGTGCCTCCTTTAATGTTGGTGGTTTTTTGGAAGTAATTGGTAAAAACTTGTTTGCCCACTTTTTGGTGTCCGGTGTGAAAGAAGGTTGAATTAAACTGGCTTGAAGCTGCGACATACACACACAACCCATTTTGTTTCCGTTCCCCATTTTTCTTGAGTTTTAGTATAAGTATTATTATTAGAATTGCGGATATTTATGCTAAATATTATAAAAGCCTACGCTTAGATAAGTGAACACTACATGTGAGTATAATGGTAAAAGAAATGTGCATTTTATGAGTTAAATCATTAAAAAGAAATTTATTTATGGGTTAGAAGGGCCTAAAAATACAGGGTTCATAACTTCGTATCGTGTTTAAAAATCTCAAAACTCAACATGAACCATTCAGATAAAACTATTCAGATGGACACCATCAGTTACTCATGTGTTGTTAATGAACTATTGAACTATCGTTAATGAACTATTGTTTACAATAACAGATGCATCGGCGCCACTGCCACACATATTGCATTATAATACATATTAATAGACCTCTGTCTTATAACAATATACATTTTTGATGATTGTTTCCCTTTAACGTGAATAATATATATGCCTATTATATATATATAAGGATTTGTGAAACATGGTAAAAAGTACCATGACTAATACAGCTTGAATAAATAAAGCCATAGGCACTCTACTTGTACTTGGCCTTTGTGCATTAATTTTACACGATAACCAAATAGCCAATTAAGAACATATGCCTATAGGCCTAATATTATATGTTTTGCTGTCCTTTTGTCGACTTAGACCATTAACATGATCATTACGATTTAGTGTGCCTTAATAAAAATGTCTCCGGAGGAAAATAATTACAACGAGCGACACGTAGCTATACTGTATCAGTAGACCGTGTACTACCTGGAGAATACATAAGTGTTAATGGTTTGCTGACGTTATCTTCTTTGTGGTACAATAATTATTGTATACTGAAACTCACTTCTTTGTATATTGGAGAAACAAGTAAGTTAGTTGGAGTAGTCGTACTCTGTCTTTTTTACTGGTACTCAGGACATGTCTCGACTACAAACAATTCAAACGTTGAAGTACTCATACTCGTACACCACACGCTCCTGTTGCAAATGTAGTGTGGACAATGTTACATTTGTAGAATGTTAAAAAAAACATTGACGAGAGTCATTTAGTAATAATTGTCTTGGTATACCCACCCCAATAAACACTATAATGACTTTGGGTAACGTTACATGATTACTCGATCCTCCCTCCTTGTGAAATCCTGGTGACTGAAACATGAAGGAAACTACAGACGGATTCAGTCATCGACAAGAGCAGATTATCACAAGCTAATTATCTCAGCCAACGAGGAATAATAATGAGCTGGAACGAAAAACTATGAACAAAATCTAGAGTTTTACAACTATAGTTAGACATACTAGATGCTGATAGCATCCCGAAGCAAAGGTTGCACCATGATGTTTTAGACGTGCCGTCATTAATTTTACCCTAACTAAGTTTGAAATAAAATATGTCATGTTTGTATCTCCAAACATTACTTCCTAAGCATGCAATGTTCCCACAACACAAGCCAGCCCATTATACGAGACTGCATGTTTGTTATCATTGATGTTAAGCATTATTCATATCACAAACAGGCCTATATGTTATGACGTAGTTAACATAATGACCTTTCATCTCTTTACTATTGACTGTTACACTTCACCGATCACTATTAGTATGCTTGCAATGATAATGGTATTAGCTAGACGATGTAGGGCCGCACTTGCTATTATTATGCTAGTAGGCTATAGCAATGACAATGGTATTAGATAGACATGGGCGGATCCGGAACATTTTTTAAGGGGGGGGGGCTGAATATCAAAAACATTTTTTTTTCAGTACTACAAAAATTACAATGAAATAATCAAAGGGAGAGAAAAACAAAGCACAGTGAGGGAATGGGAGTGCGTTCTCCCCTCCCCCTCTCTCTCTCTTTATTATTTTTTTGTTACGATTGGGGGGGGGGGGGCTACAGCCCCCTTAGCCCCCCCCTGGATCCGCCAATGATAGAAGACGTAGGGACGCGCTTGCTAGATATGCAATTGTCAACTAAAACTGCACAAGCCAACAACATTATATGGGCACCTGAACTGATCTATGCCGTATCAAAACAATGCCTCAACTCCAGTCGTGCTATTAATAACTGAAAGTGTCTTTACAGATGATGCACCCACATTTGCCAAATTCTGCATCCCTAATATCACAAATATTGTAACGAAAATGATTGCATGATGTTTTCGTAAGCCCTGCGTGACAACAGTTGACATTATAGTTCAGAGTGCAGTTGGAGTCTGCACTCACATAATTATAGTCTGCACTAATTCCAGCTTACCTGAGAATCCAGGCACAACTGCGCGTAATTGTTTGCAGTCGTGCAGGTGTTCCCACGGTCAGTGCTGAACCTGGACTTGACGAAGTAACAACTACAAACGTGCGACTCCCGAGCGAGAAAGCCAAGAAATGCACCGTATAATGTGATCACGTGAGTGAACCATAAATCCAAGAATAGATCAAGAGAATCAGAAACTAACAAACGAAATCGTCTGTCTATGTCGTTTGCTGGTTTGTCTGTCTCAAGTTAGCCAAGCCTGTAAATCTCAAAAGAAACATTAACGTCCATATTGTAACCAGCACGTTACAATATATAGCCTGATCAGGACAACGGGTATCCATACGTGAAAAATATTTCCTTTTTTAATGTACTATGATGTACTTTTAGACGGGTCTGCCTATTTACATTTGATTTTACTTATTGGAATTGCAATTATCACTCTACAAGGTCAAGACTATCGTCAGGGGCAATAGACTCAATTACAATGACAATAGGCTCGACAATATTCCATTATTGCTGCAGCTATTTAATACCAATACTGTATAATTGGCATAATAATCGATGCGTTCATATCCTTCATGTAACACTTGCTGCACATTTCAAAACTTGGGTGTTAAAACTGCAACATTTGGTTCATATTTTGGCAACTGGTCTCCGCGCGCGTCGCCTCAGACCCACGCGTCCGCATTTTTAATGTTCTGTTTTGTTTTGCTATGAAGCGATGTCCAATTGCAGCCAAAATTGCTGGATCAATTGGAATTTTGTCGTGCTGTGCTTCAAACGAGTTTTTTTTACATGGGGGTATGAACATTTGCCCGATTTGTGAGGCCTCTCTTATCCACCATACTTTGTATACGGGTAATTTGGTCCTCGCGTATACAATGCATCACGTATTTTCCTGTTGTTAAAAAAATAAAAAAATAAATACAATAAATAAATAAATAAATTAAAATAAAAAAAAGGCCGATTTTGAAGCCGACCGAGACTCTTTTTTTGGCCTAAGACAGCATACTTAAAAAAAATGGGAATTTCATAGAAATTGGCCATGATCATTCCGGGGGAAAATATACGCGGCGCTCGAATATGGCTCTTTTAGTGTAGACGATACACTCTTATTGTCAGCTTTACAAGGCTATAGTTATATTAACGTCTGATATAGCATCACATGCTAAAATACAACGCCTGCAACGTCCAGTGAAATAAAGTCATAAGAAATTGGTTGCAAATGGAAGCATTTCAGTTTGTATACTAAATGACTTTACTTGATCATTCAAACTGCCACGATATCACTGCATACGTTTGTACCTGCATGTAAATGGCGCCGCGAAACGCCCTGAAATGAGAGACCAAGTGCGTTTTCACCGCGAGAGGGCTTCGATGTGCACGGAAAAGATACTGATGTCAGATATTTTATACAGTTTGTGTGTTGATGTAGTATGAATTTATAACAGGTTTGTTTGCGTCCTAGTCTCGACCTTGACCTTGGACTGAGACAATGTCTTTGACTACACCTGTATGCTTGGAAGATTTCGAGGAGATATCCAAGGGTCGGTTAGCCAGGGTTGTCTTTGATTACTACCGAGGAGGAGCTAATGATGAACAAACGCTGAGAGACAATGCACTTGCCTTTAATAGGTAGCTAAATGCAATCTCATCTACATTAAAAAAAATTACATGTTTAAAACATCATCTTAGTCGAACACTCAAAGTTGATAGCTGGGAAAAATGTGGATATAAATACTAATACTGTGTTGTTTTCATCTTTACCATAGTAACAAATCTTGAATTTACGTCACCTTTCATGCAGGACTGTTGATTAATTATTACTTAATTTGTTAATTTTGTTTCATCATAACCTATAATAGATATCGGTTGAGGCCCAAACTGTTACGACATGTATCCCATTGCAACCTACGTACAAATATGCTGGGGCAAGAGATAGCATTTCCCATAGCCGTGGCTCCCACAGCAATGCAATGCATGGCACACTGTGACGGAGAAGCAGCAACAGCAAAAGGTTTACGTTTGAACATAACATGGGTACTATATGAAGAGACAACTTTCCTTAGAAAGCCCCACACAAATAATGATATTTTATCTTATTTAAAAACCAAATTAATACACTTTGTTAAAGTCATTGTTCATTCATAAATGTCCAAGACAATTTAGACAATCTGATCTTAAAAAGATCTTCAGCTGATGATCCATTTCCACGTTAGAATGAATAAAAGTAACATGATTTGATTGCATTCTCATTCATCATTTTACGACACAACAAAAATTAGCTAATACTTTCAAACTAAAATTTCTTTTCAATTTTGATTCTAATAAAATATGGATGTATTTGCATGCATTTTACCAAACGTATATACCATACTGCCTGCCTAAAACTTTAACAGCAATAATCCGATTAAAACATGCTAGATATTTCCGTAACATAAACGAAACAAACAAGATAGATACTCTTAATTGGTAAATGGCTAAGAAACTCAACAACTCCTATAAACCATTGAGATGGGTTTGTGCAAGTCGCAAACAGTTTGACGTCTTATTCATAAAGTGGTTTTCTCTTCAGCTGCAACATCTCTTGGAACTGGTTTCGTTTTAAGCGCCTACTCCACAACCAGCATTGAAGATGCAGCGGCAGCCTGCTTGCCATACGGTCCTCGGTATTAACAAATGACGATATACAAGGACCGTGATATAGTCGAGAACTTCGTCACCAGGGCTGAGAAGGAGGGTTACAAGGCGCTGATTGTTACGGTCGATTCACCCGTTTTGGGTCGACGATTAAGAGACATAAGAAACAAGTTTGTCATGCCATCACATCTCAGGTAATGCAGCATGGGTAGGTCCAGGATGTCAAGATGAATACTTCTTAACATTTTTACTAATTTGAGGTTGCCACACTGGTTTCACCCTTGTATAGTGCTGTAGCCAAACGAGGGTCTACATGAAAGGGAGAAGCTGTAAAGATAAATTAAAATAAATTAACATAAAGTAAAGTAACTTCTGTTATCAGAAAATATGAATTCAGTACATTTTACTAAGGGGATACTGTATATTATTATTAACTAGAGGTCCATATAAATCATACAAATGTTAAGAATATACCTTAAGATAAGTGAAAAACATTCCACGTAAACATATACACTCACTGGCCAAAAGTATTGCAACATGAATTTGTACGAGACATTGCCTAGACGGATGGCCGCAATTATCAGGTCACGTGGTTACCCGACAAAGTATTGAAGGACTTTGTTTCCGAGCAAGAACAGTAAAAAAGAACATTGACTTCAAAACACAGGCACTTTCAAGAAGTCTTAAGTAGTGTAAATAAAATAAAATAAATTATTGTAACACAGTTCTCCAAACTGAACTTTGGTGTGAATTTCAATGTTGCAATACTTATGGCCAGTGAGTGTAAAATACATGGTGCATATTTGTTGGTGTTTTCTGTGAAATGAGGGCACTTCAGAAACAAATATTTTTTCAGGATACCTTCCATGTATCTCGTGAATATGTACAACCAACAGAAAAATACCATGTTCACCAACGTATCCTTGTTGTCTGAATTTGAAAAAAAAGACGATCACACTTAATTTTCAAATTAATTGTGTCACTCGCACAATTGGATCAAGTACTATGGCATGTGCATGTGATGCTTGAGTTATTTTCTTAAAATTGATCGGAAATTATGATTTTTTTTCTTTGATAGGTTTGCGAATTTTGACATGAATATTCAGCAAACAAATGCAGCCAAGAAGCATGTCGAAGACTCAGAACTGTCTAATGTTGTCACAACTCGCAATGACCCATCAATCACATGGGAGCAGGTTGACTGGTTAAGAACCGTCACATCTTTGCCAATCGTTTTAAAAGGGATCCTTACAGGTATCTATTGACATAATGCTATGTTCAACTGAACCACAAACCTAAGACAACGTGCACACGCACACACTACTGATCTCTATGTTGTCCTTATATAAACCATGTTTGACAATGTGCATTCCTTTGTAAATTCCTTTTGTTTTCCTTGTATAGTGGAGTACCAACATGGTCCTATGGTGGATGTCTTCATTTGTTAGGCACCAATAGGCAACCCTCTATCCAGTCACAATAATGGAGATATAGTAGAGTACCAACATGGCACCGTGGTGGATGTCTTTATTTGTTAGGCACCAATAGGCAAACCTCTATCCAGTCACAATAATAGAGATATAGTGGAGTACCAACATGGCCCCGTGGTGGATGTCTTCATTTGTTAGGCACCAATAGGCAACCCTCTATCCAGTCACAATAATAGAGATATCTCCCAAACCGGCTCAGTATGCAAGAAATCTAGGTGTAGCTTGCTATAACCCATTTAACAATGAACATCACATCAATAATATTTGTCGGGCTTTTCTTCTAATGGGCTTGTACAAGATAGGAAAGATTAGACAATTTCTAAATCAGAACATAACTGAAAGATTAATACACGCTTTGTAATGAGTCGCATTGATAACTGTAATGGACTTTTGTGCTTATCACCCGACTCTCTTTCTTGTTAAACGCCTCAACGGCCCAGAACTCTCTGCAGCTAGATTCTATCACTCGTACCTGTTCACATGAACCCATTTCCCCAGTTTTGTATAATCTTCATTGGTCGCCTGTTAAACAGAATTATTTTCAAACTTTTGTAACAAACATTCAAATGCAAAACATGGTCTAGCTCCTCGTAATACCTCCCAAGAACTAATCCAAAATTACTGTCCTGCAAGAAATCTTCGTTCTGGGTCAAGAAACCTCTTAACACCATTTCCAGCTACCACTAAAACATGGAAAGGCATTTCAGGTTCATTCCCCGAACTTTTGGGAATTTTGCCCCCCTTT
>CM055833.1:32454816-32499465 GCA_029582265.1 Zoroaster sp. YZ-2022 | reverse complement strand
CATTATGACAGAAGGTATTAATCTACCATAAACTAATTTCAGGGTGAATTATTTCTTTTTAAAGAATTTGTTTTAAATATCACCTTGTGCATGTTTTGAAACAACATATTACATTACCAGGTGTTATACCTTTAATTAGTAACGGCAAGCACGCGTCATTAGGGCATCTGTATTTGTCAACATGTTTATAGACGCGCCTTACTTTCAAGTGGCCATTTTGGACCACTAAAGATTCAAAAGAATAACAATAAATAATATACATTTTAAATGTTCTGTTTACGATTGTATTTCAATCTTTTGACATGGTTACTGCCATCTGTCCAGTTCCGTGTGTATGCTGTCTCGTTATTCATCCACCAAAATATTCAAAATCTTGCAAAAACAACAAATAGAAATCAACACCAAACGTAGAATATGTGCAGAATATGACACATTACTTGATCAGTAACTGACAGGGGAAATCTTCTGTAACAGTACTATATTTACATTGTTATTCAGCGGCCTCTAGAGGGCACTGATACTATAGGTTTTCTTGTCTGGTGCGTTAAAAAAAAAGCATTCCAAATGGATGTTATGTGTACTTATATGGCGGATGACACACTGTTTAAGTAAATGCATAATTATTTTAAAATCAACCCTTCGGATCGTTTACTCAGTTGATTTCATTGTGGCTCTTAAGTGGCTAAGGTAAGTTATTTTACTTTTTTCTGAAAACATAATCATGCGTGACAGACGATGACAATATATGCAACCTTATCGTGTTTTATACCACAAGCCTGACGTAGATGGTCAGTTAAGATTGAACCATTTCTTCTTCTGTTGTCTCGCTGTATTAAAGTCTGTGATTCTACAGAGTATCACAGTTTAGCATGCTGTTGTTGATTGCGTATTACTAAGTCTGGTGTTATGTCCGCAATGCTTGAACATCCTGTAAACAACAATTGAATCACAGTAAAGAATGATGTGATGTGAATACTCAATACGAGTATAATAATAATAATAATAATAATAATAATAATAATAATAATAATAATAATAATAATAATAATAATAATAATAATAATAATAATAATAATAATAATAATAATAATAATAATAATAATAATAATAATAATAATGTGTGGATTTATATAGCGCACGTATCCACCAACTAAGTGGTGCTCAAGGCGCATTATATTATTATCCCTGCTCATAAGGCTCATAAATCATTCCTGAAACCATCTCAGCTCCCTGGGGAGTATACAGCTCAATTGCTGCCATTTCTAGCGCATATAGAGCAAACCAACTCTGCCTTCACAGGTACCCATTTAACCCCTGGGTGGAGAGAAGCAATTATGATTAAGTGTCTTGCTCAAGGACACAAGTGTCACGGCCGTGATTCGAACCCACATTATGTTGCTAACACCAGAACTTGAATCCGGTAATCTAGACCGCTCGGCCACGACACCCCATAAAGCCCCTGTCCATAAGATTCAATAATAATGCATTATAGGAATTGGGTGTGCGCGATGTATACAAAACGTACAATACCATCTAATGACCTATAATGATCAAGTGATTAGGTAAAACTTGTAGCTTTGCATGGTGAAGAGGATAAGTTAGACTAATTGCGGTGACACCATGTGAAATTCGCTAATATTGACTAGTAGTTAGTTCTGAAAAGAAGTAATCTAGTTCTTTTCAGAACAAATCACTACTCAACAGAGAATTTCACATGGTATCACCGCAAATTAGTCTTACTGATCAAGTGATTTGTTGTCTCAAACAGTTGGTACATCACTGACGTGACTTTGTAAGTTATTTTCATCAATAACGGTAACATTATGTAAAACATTATATTCTTCTTTGGAAGATTAAATGTTCCGTTAAGTAGTATTAGAGGTAATAGGTAATAGAGGTAATAGGTATTAGAGGTAATAGGGATGCAGGTTTTGTTATAGTTAAGGGATATGGTTACAGTGCAAGTACTGAGGTTACCCTGCAAGCACCGAGGGTACCCTGCAAGTACTGAGGTTACCCTGCAAGCCCCGAGGTTACCCTGCAAGCACTGAGGTTACCCTGCAAGCCCCGAGGTTACCCTGCAAGCACTGAGGTTACCCTGCAAGCCCCGAGGGTACCCTGCAAGTACTGAGGTTACCCTGCAAGCACCGAGGGTACCCTGCAAGTACTGAGGTTACCCTGCAAGCCCCGAGGTTACCCTGCAAGCACTGAGGTTACCCTGCAAGCCCCGAGGTTACCCTGCAAGCACTGAGGTTACCCTGCAAGCCCCGAGGGTACCCTGCAAGTACTGAGGTTACCCTGCAAGCACCGAGGGTACCCTGCAAGTACTGAGGTTACCCTGCAAGCCCCGAGGTTACCCTGCAAGCACTGAGGTTACCCTGCAAGCACCGAGGTTACCCTGCAAGCACCGAGGTTACCCTGCAAGCACTGAGGTTACCCAGCAAGCACCAAGGTGATAAAATCTACACTAGTGGTGTTCTTATTGGTAGCTATAGCCCAATATGATCAATAACTATAATCACAATGCAATAATAACTATCACACCACTATTGTTATTTTAACATCCTAGTTTTCATAGGTTTATAAGGTTATGGACATATAGTGTACGAGTTATTTTGATGAAAAGTATGAAAACTAAAGCACTGTCTCATACGTTCAATTTATTCGGCGTGAGTCTGTCTAGTGTATACTTCTGTGTAGTCTTGATGGTTAACTTAACTGAGCATTTAACCTTACTAATCGATTTGGACTTCAAATACCTCGGAGCGATCATCCAACACGACCAACATGGCACAGGGAAATCTGAAATCGATGCCCGCATCCAAAATGCCACTGCAAAGTTCTACGCCCTAAGTAACCTGCTGAAAAACAGGAAGATCCATCTTCACACGAGAAAGCGGTTCCTTGACGGGTATGTACGATCTAGACTGGTCTATGGTTGCCAATACTGGACACTCGATAAGTCTGAGTACGCTAAACTAGATGCAACCTACATTGGATACCTACGCAAAATCATGTTTAATGGTTATAAGAGGAAACCATCCAATAACCCTGATCTTGAATCCAGTGACCACATGCACTTCAAATACACAAACGACGACGTGTACCGTATCTGCAAAGCCAGCCCGGTATCTATATTCGTTAAAAGACAACAGGCCAAATACCTGGCTCATCTGATAAGATCTTCAGATATGAACGAATCGAAGCAATTGCTCTTCAACACAGACAAGTACACGAAGAGAGGACGACCACGACCGACACTACTGACGCAAGTCTGTAAGAACCAAACCAAAACCATTGGCGAACTGATTGAAGACGCAAAAGAACGAAGGTTGTAGTTCGGCTTATGCCACCCAATATCTGGTCAATTACTGGATGGGTTAAACCCAATGTATGTATGTAATCTAGAATGAATAAATGAACATCTAGAATGAATGCAAGCGATACATTACTATTTTAGTTGTTATCATAAACCCAGTGCCAAGGGCGCAACCACGTGTTGAAAGTTGGGGGGTCCCAAGCAGCCAATAGCAACGTGATCTGCGGGCGAGCGAAGCGAGCACGCCACTAGCAGCTAGGGTCTTGGTTCAATATCACGTATTTCAGCGTGTTGATGGAAGTGTTGCATAATTGTGATGTCATGAATGACATTACTAGGATCATGTATACATAAAATACCAAAATGTTTTATTAATTAGATTAAGCTAGTAGTAAAGCTACACACAGACTGTGCTAACTGTGTGACACAGTTAGCATGATTCACTTGACCACCTGGGTTTTTTTATTTATTTTAACTTTCACCTGTGAAATATGGATGTTTCAACGCTTATCGGACTATATTGGACCTCCCCAGAAAATAAGGTCTTCCAGAAGTTGGGGAGGTCCACATAAAAGTAGGGGGGTCGCGACCCCCCCCCCCAGTGGTTGCGCCCTTGCCCAGTGCTGAAAGTAAGGCCACCATAATAAAATAGTTGAAATCTGCTGAATGATTAAATGTGCAAGATTTTAATTGACACATTGCCCACATCACAGTCAAACAATGAAGGGATGATCAAAGTGTGTCTGCGATTTTGAAAAGGAAAAGAAATTTTAAACAATAAGGAAATCTTCCCATGCAATGATCAGCAGTAGATCAATACAATAACTCCCACATAAAGTGTACACTAAATAGATACATATAAAACATTTCCCATGAAGAATACTAAGGTGGTCTCACCTGACAAAGCCATTGCTATACTGAATACTAAGGTGGTCTCACCTAACAAAGCCATTGCTATACTGAATACTAAGGTGGTCTCACCTGACAAAGCCATTGCTATACTGAATACTAAGGTGGTCTCACCTGACAAAGCCATTGCTATACTGAATACTAAGGTGGTCTCACCTGACAAAGCCATTGCTATACTGAATACTAAGGTGGTCTCACCTAACAAAGCCATTGCTATACTGAATACTAAGGTGGTCTCACCTGACAAAGCCATTGCTATACTGAATACTAAGGTGGTCTCACCTAACAAAGCCATTGCTATACTGAATACTAAGGTGGTCTCACCTGACAAAGCCATTGCTATACTGAATACTAAGGTGGTCTCACCTGACAAAGCCATTGCTATACTGAATACTAAGGTGGTCTCACCTAACAAAGCCATTGCTATACTGAATACTAAGGTGGTCTCACCTGACAAAGCCATTGCTATACTGAATACTAAGGTGGTCTCACCTAACAAAGCCATTCAGTGGCGCACCCAAGGGGGGGGGGCTTGGGGGGCTCGAGCCCCCCCCCCCACCCCCAAGGGCCCGCTGATGTTTTATTTTTTTTTAAAAGAAGGAGCCAGGAAAGAGAGCAAAATCTGAGCCCAAGTCTTGTCTACAGAGGAGTTCGGCAAGGAGTATAGGGCAGTGGTACAAGGGATGGGGACTCAGGAGACTCAAGCTCCCCTCCAAAAGTTTTCCATTTATTCCACTCACTATTATATTTTACGGCGTTGCGTATGCATGTGCATGTAAGCTTGAAGGGCCACCAGTATATATAACAAGCATTTTTACACATCCCCCCCCCTGCCATGGTGCACCCTGATCAGGGAGCAGCTTTATAATTTTATTTTCATTTTCTGTTGTCCGTTTCTCTTGTTGAGGTCGTTGACTGTCGTTGAGGTTACTCGTAAAATTTAAACACGCCCGCATTATAATCAACTCCTTTCCAGTTTGTACACAATGGCCCAGGATTGGGTTTTAATTTACACAGATTATGTGACACTCTTTTAGCAAACACCGATTGGATAATATTTGGATTTGGTTTTGCCGCCAAATTCGTGTTTGAAAAAATTTAGCTCCGCCCGGAATGATCACAAACTTTACGTCCACGCAATGAAAGTATTTAACTATAGAAATCTTGCAGACGAAACAAGCTCAAGTTCTTTACATCAAGAGGAGGAAATTATATGGAAGGTAAAACCCTACGAGTCCGAATCATGCCATAATGTCTTCTTTTTATGACTAGAAACCACCAGGAAACATTTAACATGTGCCGTAGGTTCACTGACGAGCACGACTAGGGACATGGCTGCAGCCGCGCCAGCGGTTATGGTTTGGGTCAGCCATGTCTCTCCCCCATATTGGATTTCAAATAAAAATATTTTGAGCCCCCCCCCAATCAAATCCTGGGTGCGCCACTGAAGCCATTGCTATACTGACTACTAAGGTGGTCTCACCTGACAAAGCCATTGCTATATACTAAGGTGGTCTCACCTGACAAAGCCATTGCTATACTGAATACTAAGGTGGTCTCACCTGACAAAGCCATTGCTAAATACTAAGGTGGTCTCACCTGACAAAGCCATTGCTATACTGAATACTAAGGTGGTCTCACCTGACAAAGCCATTGCTATACTGAACTCATCGCGTATGATCTCAAGAACTTTACGTACACCTGCCTCGCCCTGATTATAAATCAATTATGTAAGAATAAAATGACACAATAAGTGTGGTAAATATTCACTTTGCTTGTGGCACAAAATCAGGCGGCTGCTCTTTTTCCGAGGGAATTATAAAAACAGGGAACACAGTAATTGTTGTTTGTGAACTGCGAATAGCTTGGTGAAAATACCTTGATATGGGATGGGTGGCATATGGTTTATGCAAACTCTAGCAATTATAATGTAATTCTGTGCATGCTCATAATATCGATAACAATGGAAAGGTACTGGTAATGCTGCTATCTAGTCTCAACATTATCTATTGGTAACCTGCGATCATCACATTATTACATTGCTTTGTTCGTTTAAGTTAAGCATAAGCTTGTAGTATTTAGGTCTACAATCACAGACAAAATTCTTCAAACACTTAAATGCCCATGCCCCTAAATACAATGTTGAGTGCTACTTGTGTATTTAAATTTATTTGGTATTCTTTCATTGTACGCAGGAAAACGCAAGACCGTATGCAAGACAACATTGTTTTGGGGAGATAGAGGGGGTGTCCCAACGATTTTTGTCCCTGATTGTAGGTATACAACACACACTACTTACATCATAAGCCAAACCCCATATCACAGGTCGACCAATAAAGACAGCTCTGGCACCAAGAGCCAACGCCTTAATAACATCAGTGCCTTTCCTAATGCCTCCATCAAGATACACTTCAATGTTAGATCCACGGACTGCATCCACCACTGCAGACAAAGCATCTATCTGATAATTTCAATAGAAGATATCATTTATCAAAATATTGACATCAGCAAGGTCAATGTCATAAGGCTGGCCTACCTATGATCACTTGGCATTGTTTATACGTACACAAAGCTGCCTCTATGAATGTAGTGCATGGGTACGTACAGACGTTTAGCAAGCACGGTTTTGGGCTGCTCCTTATTATACATGTATGTAGAAATCTTTTGTAAACTCAGACTCATATATAACTAATTGGTTTCCATTGGCAAGTGAGACCAAAAAAGGTACAATTCCTTCTTTACGTAGTCTTAAATGCATTTGAATGATTGTTAATATTACTGTGCGTTTTGTAAAGCCTACAATCAAAATTACTTGTTGAAAGTAGGAGTGACCAGATGAAAGTGACCCGATGGAAGTGACCCATGAAAAGTTTCCCGATAAAAGTGACCTGATGGAAGTAACCCTATAAAAGTGGCATAATGTAGTCTCTTGATATTGATTGTATTTACCGTTGCAAGGACACCATCTAGCTGTCTTGCTCCATGGTTCGACACTATAATACCATCGACGTTGTGCTCAACTGCAAGTCGAGCGTCATCAGCTGTATTTTTTTTATAAAGAAATCAAAATATATTAAGGGGGCACAAAATAATATTTTTAGGTATTTTGTAACTATATATGATTTAAATTATATTGCTTAACCAAAGATACTAGAAAGTGGCTTCCTGAAGGGGTTTGTCGGACATAACATAATGGTGATAACCCCGATCTGCTCCGTGCACACTCTCGCCCCCTAGCGGTGAAAACGTGCAATGTATCCGAGGCAAGGGGATTGTTCGCCTGAAGATCTGACGTCACACTTTGAGCTAGAGATGCGTGAATTACGCCAGATACTGGCCGTGCAGCCGCCATATTTTCCCTGATGCTGAACTTTGACCTATGTTGGTAGCCAGCACGCAAGCCTGGAAGTGTGACGTCAGATGTTCAGCACAATGCGTTAACATATCCAATGAAATCCTTTGAATAGTACGCCTGGAGCCTATATCCTGGATATAGACAGAGGACCAGTCTAGGTGATAGTATGTTTGCAACACTCCAAGGCTAAAAGTATATACCTATTTTACATTGTCTTAACAATCAATGACAACCGTACAAGCGTCATCATATAGATTGTTAAAAAACATTTACATGTCAAATAGGAGATGCACAAAAATGTCCACTAAAAAGGAAACAAAAGAGGGTAATAATAGAACGTGGTCAGTTTACACCATAAACAAACGTGTGTGTGGAACTGATCTCTATCATTATGACTCAATAAAGGGTTGCCTATTGGTGCCTAACAAATAAAGACATCCACCACAGGGCCATGTTGGTACTCCACTATATCTCTATTATTGTGACTGGATAGAGGGTTGCCTATTGGTGCCTAACAAATAAAGACATACACCACGGGGCCATGTTGGTACTCCACTATATCTCTATTATTGTGACTGGATAGAGGGTTGCCTATTGGTGCCTAACAAATGAAGACATCCACCACGGGGCCATGTTGGTACTCCACTATATCTCTATTATTGTGACTGGATAGAGGGTTGCCTATTGGTGCCTAACAAATAAAGACATCCACCACGGGGCCATGTTGGTACTCCACTATATCTCTATTATTGTGACCGGATAGAGGGTTGCCAATTGGTGCCTAACAAATAAAGACATCCACCACGGGGCCATGTTGGTACTCCACTATATCTATATTATTGTGACTGGATAGAGGGTTGCCTATTGGTGCCTAACAAATAAAGACATCCACCACGGGGCCATGTTGGTACTCCACTATATAATAATAATAATAATAATAAACAGTTTTTATATAGCGCAAAATTACAATAAAGTCTCAGAGCGCTTTAGGAAAGGGGAAAAGAGAAAAACCAGAAGTGAGGTATACAATGAGCAAGAATAAAACAAAACAGGTACATTTTTACAACAAAAACTATAGATAGAACTACAAAATACATACAGTGAATACATGTTATTTGACAAAAAGATAAGTCTTAAGAATAGACTTGAACTGTTCAAGGGAGGGGCTTTCTTTGATGTTATTGGGGAGCGAATTCCAAAGTTCAGGAGATGCAACCTGAAATGCCCTTTGTCCATATGCTTTAGTGGTAGCTGGAAATGGTGTTAAGAGGTTTCTTGACCCAGAACGAAGATTTCTTGCAGGACAGTAATTTTGGATTAGTTCTTGGAGGTATTGAGGAGCTAGACCATGTTTGCATTTGAATGTTGTTACAAGAAGTTTGAAAATAATTCTCTGTTTAACTGGCAACCAATGAAGATTATACAAAACTGGGGAAATGGGTTCATGTGAACAGGTACGAGTGATAAGTCTAGCTGCAGAGTTCTGAATACGTTGAAGTTTAACAAGAAGAGAGTCGGGTAATCCATACAAAAGTCCATTACAGTTATCAATGCGACTCATTACAAAAGCGTGTATTAATCTTTCAGTTATGTTCTGATTTAGAAATTGTCTAATCTTTCCTATCTTGTACAAGCCATTAGAAGAAGCCCGACAAATATTATTGATGTGATGTGTCATTGTTAAATGGTTATCAAGCACTACACCTAGATTTCTTGCATACTGAGCCGGTTTGAGATATCTCTATTATTGTGACTGGATAGAGGGTTGCCTATTGGTGCCTAACAAATAAAGACATCCACCACGGGGCCATGTTGGTACTCCACTATATCTCTATTATTGTGACTGGATAGAGGGTTGCCTATTGGTGCCTAACAAATGAAGACATCCACCACGGGGCCATGTTGGTACTCCACTATATCTCTATTATTGTGACTGGATAGAGGGTTGCCTATTGGTGCCTAACAAATAAAGACATCTACCATAGGGCCATGTTGGTACTCCACTATACAAGGAAAACAAAAGGAATTTACAAAGGAATGCACATTGTCAAACATTGTTTATATAAGGACAACATAGAGATCAGCAGTGTGTGCGTGTGCACGTTGTCTTAGGTTTGTGGTTCAGTTGAACATAGCATTATGTCAATAGATACCTGTAAGGATCCCTTTTAAAACGATTGGCAAAGATGTGGCGGTTCTTAACCAGTCAACCTGCTTCCACGTGATTGATGGGTCATTGCGAGTTGTGACAACATTGGACAGTTCTGAGTCTTCGACATGCTTCTTGGCTGCATTTGTTTGCTGAATATTCATGTCAAAATTCGCAAACCTATCACAGAAAAAAATCATAATTTCCGATCAATTTTAAGAAAATAACTCAAGCATCACATGCACATGCCATAGTACTTGATCCAATTGTGCGAGTGACACAATTAATTTGAAAATTAAGTGTGATCGTCTTTTTTTTCTTCAAATTCAGACATCAAGGATACGTTGGTGAACATTGTATTTTTCTGTTGGTTGTACATATTCACGAGATACATGGAAGATATCCTGAAAAAATATTTGTTTCTGAAGTGCCCTCATTTCACAGAAAACACCAACAAATATGCACCGTGTATTTTATATGTTTACGCGGAATGTTTTTCACTTATCTTATATTGTTAACATTTATATGATTTATATGGATATGATTTATATAGTTAATAATAATATACAGTATCCCCTTAGTAAAATGTATTGAATTCATATTTTCGGATAACAGAAATTACTTTACTTTATGTTAATTTATTTTAATTTATCTTTACAGCTTCTCCCTTTCATGTAGACCCTCGTTTGACTACAGCACTACAAGGGTGAAACCAGTGTGGCAACCTCAAATTAGTAAAAATGTTAAGAAGTATTCATCTTGACATCCTGGACCTACCCATGCTGCATTACCTGAGATGTGATGGCATGACAAACTTGTTTCTTATGTCTCTTAATCGTCGACCCAAAACGGGTGAATCGACCGTAACAATCAGCGCCTTGTAACCCTCCTTCTCAGCCCTGGTGACGAAGTTCTCGACTATATCACGGTCCTTGTATATCGTCATTTGTAAGTACCGATGACCGTATGGCAAGCAGGCTGCCGCTGCATCTTCAATACTGGTTGTGGAGTAGGCGCTTAAAACGAAACCAGTTCCAAGAGATGTTGCAGCTGAAGAGAAAACCACTTTATGAATAAGACGTCAAACTGTTTGCGACTTGCACAAACCCATCTCAATGGTTTATAGGAGTTGTTGAGTTTCTTAGCCATTTATCAATTAAGAGTATCTATCTTGTTTGTTTCGTTTATGTTACGGAAATATCTAGCATGTTTTAATCGGATTATTGCTGTTAAAGTTTTAGGCAGGCAGTATGGTATATACGTTTGGTAAAATGCATGCAAATACATCCATATTTTATTAGAATCAAAATTGAAAAGACATTTTAGTTTGAAAGTATTAGCTAATTTTTGTTGTGTCGTAAAATGATGAATGAGAATGCAATCAAATCATGTTACTTTAATTCATTCTAACGTGGAAATGGATCATCAGCTGAAGATCTTTTTAAGATCAGATTGTCTAAATTGTCTTGGACATTTATGAATGAACAATGACTTTAACAAAGTGTATTAATTTGGTTTTTAAATAAGATAAAATATCATTATTTGTGTGGGGCTTTCTAAGGAAAGTTGTCTCTTCATATAGTACCCATGTTATGTTCAAACGTAAACCTTTTGCTGTTGCTGCTTCTCCGTCACGGTGTGCCATGCATTGCATTGCTGTGGGAGCCACGGCTATGGGGAATGCTATATCTTGCCCCAGCAGATTTGTACGTAGGTTGCAATGGGATACATGTCGTAACAGTTTGGGCCTCAACCGATATCTATTATAGGTTATGATGAAACAAAATTAACAAATTAAGTAATAATTAATCAACAGTCCTGCATGAAAGGTGACGTAAATTCAAGATTTGTTACTATGGTAAAGATGAAAACAACACAGTATTAGTATTTATATCCACATTTTTCCCAGCTATCAACTTTGAGTGTTCGACTAAGATGATGTTTTAAACATGTAATTTTTTTTAATGTAGATGAGATTGCATTTAGCTACCTATTAAAGGCAAGTACATTGTCTCTCAGCGTTTGTTCATCATTAGCTCCTCCTCGGTAGTAATCAAAGACAACCCTGGCTAACCGACCCTTGGATATCTCCTCGAAATCTTCCAAGCATACAGGTGTAGTCAAAGACATTGTCTCAGTCCAAGGTCAAGGTCGAGACTAGGACGCAAACAAACCTGTTATAAATTCATACTACATCAACACACAAACTGTATAAAATATCTGACATCAGTATCTTTTCCGTGCACATCGAAGCCCTCTCGCGGTGAAAACGCACTTGGTCTCTCATTTCAGGGCGTTTCGCGGCGCCATTTTACATGCAGGTACAAACGTATGCAGTGATATCGTGGCAGTTTGAATGATCAAGTAAAGTCATTTAGTATACAAACTGGAAATGCTTCCATTTGCAACCAATTTCTTATGACTTTATTTCACTGGACGTTGCAGGCGTTGTATTTTAGCATGTGATGCTATATCAGACGTTAATATAACTATAGCCTTGTAAAGCTGACAATAAGAGTGTATCGTCTACACTAAAAGAGCCATATTCGAGCGCCGCGTATATTTTCCCCCGGAATGATCATGGCCAATTTCTATGAAATTCCCATTTTTTTAAGTATGCTGTCTTAGGCCAAAAAAAGAGTCTCGGTCGGCTTCAAAATCGGCCTTTTTTTTGTTTTAATTAATTTATTTATTTATTGTATTTATTTTTTTATTTTTTTAACAACAGGAAAATACGTGATGCATTGTATACGCGAGGACCAAATTACCCGTATACAAAGTATGGTGGATAAGAGAGGCCTCACAAATCGGGCAAATGTTCATACCCCCATGTAAAAAAAACTCGTTTGAAGCACAGCACGACAAAATTCCAATTGATCCAGCAATTTTGGCTGCAATTGGACATCGTTTCATAGCAAAACAAAACAGAACATTAAAAATGCGGACGCGTGGGTCTGAGGCGACGCGCGCGGAGACCAGTTGCCAAAATATGAACCAAATGTTGCAGTTTTAACACCCAAGTTTTGAAATGTGCAGCATGCATAGTCAACAAGTGTTACATGAAGGATATGAACGTATCGATTATTATGCCAATTATACAGTATTGCTATTAAATAGCTGCAGCAATAATGGAATATTGTCGAGCCTATTGTCATTGTAATTGAGTTTATTGTCCCTGACGATAGTCTTGACCTTGTAGAGTGATAATTGCAATTCCAATAAGTAAAATCAAATGTAAATAGGCAGACCCGTCTAAAAGTACATCATAGTACATTAAAAAAGGAAATATTTTTCACGTATGGATACCCGTTGTCCCGACTGGCCTGATAAGGCTATATATTGTAACGTGCTGGTTACAATATGGACGTTAATGTTGCTTTTGAGATTTATAGGCTTGGCTAACTTCAGACACTGACAAACCAGCAAACGACATAGACAAACGATTTCATTTGTTAGTTTCTGATTCTCTTGATCTATTCTTGGATTTATGGTTCACTCACGTGATCACATTATACGGTGCATTTCTTGGCTTTCTCGCTCGGGAGTCGCACGTTTGTAGTTGTTACTTCGTCAAGTCCAGGTTCAGCACTGACCGTGGGAACACCTGCACGACTGCAAACAATTACGCGCAGTTGTGCCTGGATTCTCAGGTAAGCTGGAATTAGTGCAGACTATAATTATGTGAGTGCAGACTCCAACTGCACTCTGAACTATAATGTCAACTGTTGTCACGCAGGGCTTACGAAAACATCATGCAATCATTTTCGTTACAATATTTGTGATATTAGGGATGCAGAATTTGGCAAATGTGGGTGCATCATCTGTAAAGACACTTTCAGTTATTAATAGCACGACTGGAGTTGAGGCATTGTTTTGATACGGCATAGATCAGTTCAGGTGCCCATATAATGTTGTTGGCTTGTGCAGTTTTAGTTGACAATTGCATATCTAGCAAGCGCGTCCCTACGTCTTCTATCATTGGCGGATCCGGGGGGGGGGGGCTAAGGGGGCTGTAGCCCCCCCCCCCAAATCGTAAAAAAAATTATAATAAAGAGAGAGAGAGGGGGGGGGGGGGAGAACGCACTCCCATTCCCTCACTGTGCTTTGTTTTTCTCTCCCTTTGATTATTTCATTGTAATTTTTGTAGTACTGAAAAAAAAAATGTTTTTGATATTCAGCCCCCCCCCTTAAAAAATGTTCCGGATCCGCCCATGTCTATCTAATACCATTGTCATTGCTATAGCCTACTAGCATAATAATAGCAAGTGCGGCCCTACATCGTCTAGCTAATACCATTATCATTGCAAGCATACTAATAGTGATCGGTGAAGTGTAACAGTCAATAGTAAAGAGATGAAAGGTCATTATGTTAACTACGTCATAACATATAGGCCTGTTTGTGATATGAATAATGCTTAACATCAATGATAACAAACATGCAGTCTCGTATAATGGGCTGGCTTGTGTTGTGGGAACATTGCATGCTTAGGAAGTAATGTTTGGAGATACAAACATGACATATTTTATTTCAAACTTAGTTAGGGTAAAATTAATGACGGCACGTCTAAAACATCATGGTGCAACCTTTGCTTCGGGATGTTATCAGCATCTAGTATGTCTAACTATAGTTGTAAAACTCTAGATTTTGTTCATAGTTTTTCGTTCCAGCTCATTATTATTCCTCGTTGGCTGAGATAATTAGCTTGTGATAATCTGCTCTTGTCGATGACTGAATCCGTCTGTAGTTTCCTTCATGTTTCAGTCACCAGGATTTCACAAGGAGGGAGGATCGAGTAATCATGTAACGTTACCCAAAGTCATTATAGTGTTTATTGGGGTGGGTATACCAAGACAATTATTACTAAATGACTCTCGTCAATGTTTTTTTTAACATTCTACAAATGTAACATTGTCCACACTACATTTGCAACAGGAGCGTGTGGTGTACGAGTATGAGTACTTCAACGTTTGAATTGTTTGTAGTCGAGACATGTCCTGAGTACCAGTAAAAAAGACAGAGTACGACTACTCCAACTAACTTATGGTGCCCTCACACCATAGCGATCACCAGTTGCGTATGGTTGCGAATAAAAAATAGTGGTCATAAGTTCCGAACGCAACTCACACGCAACTAATAGGTTTTATAGGTTTGAAGTACGCAACAAGCACGCAGGTGATCGCAGACATACGCAGAGTAAGTACAGAAATTTTGAACATGTTCAATAATTCTCTGCGAATGCCTGCGATCAATTTATACGCAACAGGGACGCTACGCACGTAACACGATCGCAACACGATCGCAACAGGTACGCAACTCATAAGTTATGAACGCAGGTGATCGCAGGTCCAAATTTGAGGTATCTGGCCAGGTTTTGGTAGCGTACATGTTGCGAATGTGTTGCGTACCTGTTGCGATCATGTTGCGATCGTGTTGCATGCCTGTTGCAATCCTGTTGCGTGTATAGCGTACCCCCAACCTATTGTGCGTATTCCCAGCGTATCCCCAACCTATGCCCTGCGTATCCAACCTATTAGTTGCGTGTGAGTTGCGTGTTAGTTGCGTACTACATGCGTGTTGAGAAATGGTATAAATAGTGGGCCTTTTCTAGATCGGTGGCAGTTGTTGGTGGACCTCCGAGGTGACCAAATCAGTACTGAAGAAAATACTGAATCGGCTCCGCTTTTATAGGTTTTTATCACGTGACCGATATTCGCAACTAACACGCAACTAGCACGCAGGTCCAACGCAACTTGTAAGTTCTGCACGCAACTCACACGCAACTCGCACGCAACTCGTACGCAGGTGATCGCAGATATTGGGGGATCATAAGTTCAGTTCGCAACCCACACGCAACACACACGCAACCCACACGCAACCCACACGCAACTCACACGCAACCCATAGGTTGAATAGGTTAGAAATTGACAAAATTGTTGATTTGGGTTGCGATTGGTGCGTATAAAAATATTTTTTACACGCAACTCATAGGTTTCAGCATACGCTATGGTGTGAGGGCACCATTACTTGTTTCTCCAATATACAAAGAAGTGAGTTTCAGTATACAATAATTATTGTACCACAAAGAAGATAACGTCAGCAAACCATTAACACTTATGTATTCTCCAGGTAGTACACGGTCTACTGATACAGTATAGCTACGTGTCGCTCGTTGTAATTATTTTCCTCCGGAGACATTTTTATTAAGGCACACTAAATCGTAATGATCATGTTAATGGTCTAAGTCGACAAAAGGACAGCAAAACATATAATATTAGGCCTATAGGCATATGTTCTTAATTGGCTATTTGGTTATCGTGTAAAATTAATGCACAAAGGCCAAGTACAAGTAGAGTGCCTATGGCTTTATTTATTCAAGCTGTATTAGTCATGGTACTTTTTACCATGTTTCACAAATCCTTATATATATATAATAGGCATATATATTATTCACGTTAAAGGGAAACAATCATCAAAAATGTATATTGTTATAAGACAGAGGTCTATTAATATGTATTATAATGCAATATGTGTGGCAGTGGCGCCGATGCATCTGTTATTGTAAACAATAGTTCATTAACGATAGTTCAATAGTTCATTAACAACACATGAGTAACTGATGGTGTCCATCTGAATAGTTTTATCTGAATGGTTCATGTTGAGTTTTGAGATTTTTAAACACGATACGAAGTTATGAACCCTGTATTTTTAGGCCCTTCTAACCCATAAATAAATTTCTTTTTAATGATTTAACTCATAAAATGCACATTTCTTTTACCATTATACTCACATGTAGTGTTCACTTATCTAAGCGTAGGCTTTTATAATATTTAGCATAAATATCCGCAATTCTAATAATAATACTTATACTAAAACTCAAGAAAAATGGGGAACGGAAACAAAATGGGTTGTGTGTGTATGTCGCAGCTTCAAGCCAGTTTAATTCAACCTTCTTTCACACCGGACACCAAAAAGTGGGCAAACAAGTTTTTACCAATTACTTCCAAAAAACCACCAACATTAAAGGAGGCACCGATGGCCAACAGCTAAACAGTGAAAGGTGATACCCCTGACCACCAGTAGGTAAACAATAAAAGGTGATACCCATGACCACCAGTAGGTAAACAATAAAAGGTGATACCCATGACCACCAAATATACAGCTAAAGGTGATACCCATGACCACCAGTAGGTAAACAATAAAAAGGTGATACCCATGACCACCAGTAGGCAAACAATAAAAGGTGATACCCATGACCACCAAATATACAGCTAAAGGTGATACCCATGACCACCAAATATACAGCTAAAGGTGATACCCATGACCACCAGTAGGTAAACAATAAAAGGTGATACCCATGACCACCAGTAGGTAAACAATAAAAGGTGATACCCATGACCACCAGTAGGTAAACAATAAAAGGTGATACCCATGACCACCAGTAGGTAAACAATAAAAGGTGATACCCGTGACCACCAAATATACAGCTAAAGGTGATACCCATGACCACCAGTAGGTAAACAATAAAAAGGTGATACCCATGACCACCAGATATACAGCGAAAGGTGATACACGTGAGCACCACCCCCAGCATCTAACAGCCGTTGCTGTATCACAATAGGTTAACATCAAAACCAGAAATTTAACAACCCTTAAAAATTTGGAATGTCCTCAGACCCCTTGAGGATTATAAGATTACTTCTTCCCCCAAATAGTTCAGAAGATAACAATGATAACACTGCTCCCACATGCGGACGGATATAGCCCGAGAGGAATTACCCGGCGCCATTAATAATACAATTATAATGTGTTGATTTTATGCCATTGGTACAATCAATCAATCAATCAATCAATCAATCAATTTATTGGAGTTACACTTTCAAATCAGTGGCACATGTCAAAGACGGTGCATCCTTAAACATAGTACAAAACATAAACAATAAATATAAACTAAGACTTAAAATACAAAACACTAGTACAAAGTACACAAGAATAAAAAAAGAAAAGAAAAAAAAAAAAAACCACGACGCTATCATAATCCTTACCTAAAGTAGCTATTAATTAAACAAATACAATGTGTTGATTTCCTGCCATTGGTACGTATGGCCTGTAATAGCCCGTGTGGCACATCACGGCGCTACCATGATCATAAAGCTTACAATTTCAACATTAATGTTACCAATAATGATTTACATATTTAAAGAAATATTGACCCAACCCATTGAATTAACCAAGCCCTTAAACAAGATGAGGGATATGATTTCTATTCCGAACAAAAAATTGCCACCCGCGAGGAACGCGACCCACAGGAAGAGAAAACAGACCCCCACAAGGGCTTCCGACAGAGAAAATCAAAGCAATGTTAAAATGCAATTGCACAGGTTTGCACGAAAGATCCCATTACCGTCAGGAGAGAGATGAACCCCATCCCTTCGGTATAGGCTACAATTGGACCAGCTAAACTGAGGGTGTTCGAGTACCCAAGCCCCACTCCTACGACACTGAGTCCTCGCCCACCAGTTAGCTTCCCTACGCACCCGCACCAAGGACGGCTGCGAATTGGCGCCGTAATCAAACATACGCGGGAGTATGTTCGACCATACCAGTGTGGCTGCCGGAAATTATTCCCTGCAATGAGCAATCACCAATGCAATACCCTGCCGAAGCTCGAAAAAAAGGTGAAAAGGTTTCACCTACTTCAAGTTTTGTGTTCCTAAATTTCATTCGGAATCCTTCCTCGGTGAGTTGGTACCTGTGCAGCAAGGCTGACTTGAGAATGTCAAAATCATTTGATTCTTGTACAGGCAGCCTAGCATATACTTCAAGTGCCTTTCCTGTAAGTAAACTACTCAATGAACATGCCCAGTCTGATTTTGGCCATTGAGCATTTACAGCAAAACGCTCAAAACGACGTAGGAATGAGTCCATGTCGTCCCGACCATCATTAAAAGCAAGTAACTTTGGTTGCTTCATTTGTGGTTTAGCTTCACTTTTAATGGCTTTAACCGGTTTCTTGGCCTCCTCAAGTTTTAGTTCTAGTTCTTTCATCTCTTTCTGATGATCTCTATCTTTGCCCTTTCATCACGTTCATCTTTGTCTCTCTTAAGTTGATCATCTTTGCCTCCCTACTATGTGCAAACTGCAGCAGATCTTTGCCTTCAAGGCCTATGAATTTACCGAGTGTTAGGTATTTTCAAACTCCATGCTACAAATTAGTACGAATAGTACCGTGAATGGAAGCAACAAATCTACAAGCCTTACTTTACTTAAAGTCATAAGGACCATTTACCTTCCTAACACCATAGGTTTTCCTCACGTGTGAACGATCGACTACCGGAATGTTTCCACAACAAATCAAAATTAGTGTTTTATGGTCCTTCGTGGTCGCCAATTGTCACATCCACAGATTGCCCCACCCATAGAATGGACCTCGGTAGTCTCGGCTCCTATCAAGACGCTGTCACACTTAGTAATTGGCCTGTTACACGATTTTTATACACTATTTACATTGTTTTTATTTACACCCCTGGTTTTATGTTCACAAGTACAATCAGGATTCTCAATTATTTTCTCTTAGGTCCTCATCACAACCGAATTCACCTACAATCACGGTTTATACAAATATAAGTAAATAAACTAGATGGCAGTGTTTGTGATAATACAAACACATAGGTGTTCGAGTTTTGTCAGGGCAGTGATGACGACGTCAGAATGTTTTAAAAGAAACTTTGCAGCATTATTTGTTATATTAAACTTTGACTTCCGGTTTAGACAGTAAGTAAAGGTCAAATTGGGTCATGTTTTGTAAACATTTTTGACAATTAACAATCTGTACAATAGTGGAAAGATTGTGAATTTACCCTGTGGTTGTTGAGATATGAATTTTTAAAATATTAAACTTTGACTCCGGTTTGGACAGGAAGTAAGGTCAAATGGGCTCACCTTTGTGTAGATATTTTTCAACAATTAACAGTCTATACAATGGTACAAAAATGTCAATTTACCTCTTGTGGTTGTTGAGATATGATTTTTAATATTAAACTTTGACTTCCGGTTTGGACAGGAAGTAAGGTCAAATTGGGGTCACCTTTTGTAAATATTTTTTGACAATTAACGATCTGTGCAATGGTACAAAATTGTGAATTTACCTCTTGTAGTTGTTGAGATATGATTTTTTAAATATTAAACTTTGACTTCCGGTTTGGACAGGAAGTAAGGTCAAATTGGGATCACCTTTGTGTAAATATTTTTCGACAATTAACAATCTATACAATGATACAAAAATGTCAATTTACCTCTTGTGGTTGTGGAGATATGATTTTTAAACATTAAACTTTGACTTCCGGTTTGGACAGGAAGTAAGGTCAAATTGGGGTCACCTTTGTGTAAATATTTTTGACAATTAACTATCTATACAATGATACAAAAATGTCAATTTACCTCTTGTGGTTGTGGAGATATGATTTTTTAAACATTAAACTTTGACTTCCGGTTTGGACAGGAAGTAAAGTCAAATTAGGTCACCTTTGTGTAAATATTTTTTGACAATTAACAATCTATACAATGATACAAAAATGTCAATTTACCTCTTGTGGTTGTGGAGATATGATTTTTAAACATTAAACTTTGACTTCCGGTTTGGACAGGAAGTAAGGTCAAATTGGGGTCACCTTTTGTGTAAATATTTTTGACAATTAACAATCTATACAATGATACAAAAATTTCAATTTACCTCTTGTGGTTGTGGAGATATGATTTTTAATATTAAACTTTGACTTCCGGTTTGGACAGGAAGTAAGGTCAAATTAGGGTCACCTTTTGTGTAAATATTTTTGACAATTAACAATCTATACAATGATACAAAAATTTCAATTTACCTCTTGTGGTTGTGGAGAGATGATTTTTAAACATTAAACTTTGACTTCCGGTTTGGACAGGAAGTAAGGTCAAATTAGTCACCTTTGTGTAAATATTTTTGACAATTAACGAATCTGTGCAATGGTGCAAAATTGTGAATTTACCTGTTGTAGTTGTTGAGATATGATTTTACGTGCATACATAATTAGCACGACCAGAGCTGATTTACATTCACCAACAGAGGGCGCACTTTTTTAGCGTTGAAAAAGCCGTGTAGATCTTTCATTTGCAACGTAATCAAAACGTTTTAACTAATAAAGAATGATTGATCGAAATTCGATATCTGATGACCTAATAATGACGTGACAAATTATGTTTCATCTACGTGTTATGTTCTAAGTATGTGCCAAGTTTCAAGTTCATATGAAGTTTGCAAGTATGTGTTTTTTTGTAGACAATCGATCCGGAAAAGAAGAAGAAGAAGGAGAAGAACTAGAGATTCAGAGTTTGTCTTGTCACAAACTCTAGGTGTTCGGGAGGAAGTAGATTGTTTAAAATATTAAACTTTGACTTCCGGTGTGGACAGGAAGTAAAGGTCAAATTGGGGTCACACTTTGTGTGAAATTATTTTGACAATTAACGATCTGTACAATGGTGCAAGATTGTGAAGTTACCTCTTGTGGATAATTTTTTAATAGTAAACTTTGACTTCCGGTTTGAACAGGAAGTAATGGTCAAATGGGGTCACCTTTTGTAAATATTTTTGACAATTAACGATCAGCACAATGGTGCAAAAATTTTTAATTTACCTCTTGTCGTTGCTGAGATGTTTTTAATATTAAACTTTGACTTCCGGTTTGGACAAGTGGTAAAGGTCAAAGTGGGTGACCTTTTGTAAATATTTTTGACAATTAACGATCTGTACGATATTAGGTGTTTTGTCCTTTGGACGAATACAAGAGCTGTTACGCTAATTACGTTGTGGTGGAATTAAATACTGTATCATCACAGCTTTATCATTACATTTTGGCCCCGAGGTGAGGTGTGTGCATGTCTTGTACAATACAATGACAATTCGATCAAGTGTTATAATATTTAAATGTTTGGTTCTAGTTTTTTAAAACAATACTTATAGGGAAGAGACAACACAATGTAATTTGAAGGATAACTGTAAAATAAAAGAAAAGAAACAATACTGAAATGATCTTCTGATTGCTACATGTATGTATTTATGTGTCATTAACTGTTGAAAATACATTTTCATAAATAGTCATGTTAATAGTCATGTTTAAAGGTGGCAATATCTTGACGATCAACAGGGCATGGAATCAGAGTTCAAGTTCTAGTTTAACTCATTGACTGAAAACAATACTCACATGATAAGGTCATATTCGCGTTGCTGCTGCATAAATGAGCCAGTAATTTTCAGTCACTATGTTCGTCTTAAACTAGGACACCATTCCATGGCCCGTTTGTAGAAAAGTCTGCTCTGATCGTGACAATACTGTCTGTTTAACCAATTGTGTTTATGGGATTGATGGTCAGTACTATCCCAATGCGAGCATACAAATAAATAGGAACTTTAATTGGGTCATCTGGCAAAGGTATTCTAAGGCTGACACACCCATGCAATGAAGATTGGGGAGGGGGTATGTTTACTATGTTTATATGGCCCAACTGCCAGTGATTCACTGTCGGCAATGTACATTTTACTAGATCACCAACAGATATTGCTTAATAATTACATTTGTGAGGATGTTTAGGTCCAGTCAAAAATTATAAGAATTCCTCAGTACTATTTTTGTTCTAACATGTTAAAGAAATTCCTAGAAAGACCTAGATGTGTCTTGAGGTCCTGAAAAAACAATTCTTTGAGAGTCAAAGACTGCCACAGATAGGATAAGTCCATATAAAATAATTTGAATAATACATCAACTCCTTTGAATGGATGAACTTCAAATGCTGGCCATTGGACTCACAAAGTTACACAGACTCTAACACACCTTGTAGCAGTAGCACAAATGGATATCGTTGATCTGAAATATAAACGAATCATGTAAAACAATATTAAATGGGACGAAGAATAATGGGTCATGCTAACAAAACACACATAACTTAGAATGCCCTTATATGTTATTATCAGGATGATGGATTGATGTAACTTCAGAAAATGATCCCTTCAGAACAATGCCTTTAAGTTAGGGTTTTACAATGGAATAGAACTACATGTGATGTCTTCCTTCCTCCATGATGTGACCGTTTCATTATCTCAATAAAGGTGCTGATATTTGTTTCTGGTCTACTTTAGTAGAAAATTAAGTGCTAGTATAAAGTAAACTGCAATGCAGCCATCACCACACAGGACATAAGTACTACTATTATTATGAGGAACTACAGACACTATAGCGTAGCTAAATTAACTTGTACTTTTACCAACGCGTACTCCACCGGATGTCAATCCTTACGCATGCCAGTAAATATTCAGTAATAAATATTTTTCCGGGTTGAGTTGACCAAAATAAGTGTGAATTGGTAAAAGTACAAGCACACATACGAGTTGACCTGTTTCACTTCAGGCGCGGCACATGTGATACCATTGCCACACTAAGGTTTTTAACGTTAACCATGGTTTTATGTAATCAATATCTATAAAATTATACTAAAACGAACATACATCTATAAAAAATGTGAAAGTTTACATACCTTCAAACGAAACCAAGTAATGAAGACCATTTCCATTAATTGTGCACGGATTCTCAAATGATCGATCTGTTAACGTAAGACGTTAAACCATACCATCGTGTAGCCTACAAACTGAAGATTGTTGATGACTTGAACAGTTACGATACTGCATTTGGATGTGGTGTCAACGCTGTCTCGGGGTGCTGTAGGCTGGAACTTAGTCTGAGCCATGATGTATTGGAGTCAACATGCTGTAAAAATAATAGGAAAGTTTTATAAGTACCTGGACCAAGAATAAGTATTTGGAAACTTCAGAGAAGTTCTAATTTATGTGAATGAGGAAAATAATACATCACAGTGAACATGCTGTACAAAATAGTAAGAAGGTTTTTACAAGCACATGGACCAAGAATAAAGTATTTGAAAATTCAAAGAAGTTCTAATTTATAATATGAATGGGGAAAACAGTGTATAATTTTGGAGTAGCTGGACCATTGAAATGGGCATTGGTTGTTTTCAAAATTGCACACAATTATTCTTGACAATGTGTAATAAATGAAAGAAATGTTCTTGCATGAAACTCACATCAAAAGAGAAATGTATTTAAGGAAATTGCCGAGTCTCATAATTTCATGTGAGAGATGTCTGAGAGAGGCCTCCCCAGGGAGCAGGACCATGGAGGAAGGATTCCTTCCTCCATGGCAGGACTAACAACCTTATACAAGTAGTATGTATTGTGTCATGAATATTGTGCATTTTCCTGTGAAATAATTGTCTATGTAAGTTGATTTGTATCAAGAAGGTAAAAATTAAGGAAAGTGCAGTAAACAATCACTACTTGACATTAATTTGTGCACAAACTGAAGATTTTTGGAGAAAACATAAATTACAAAAAATATGGCATAAAATTTCAACTGAAAATTGCCATAACCCTAAACAACTGAATTTTCCTATCCTTATTTACATCTCTATTTCTAAATACATTTTAGTGACATCTGTTCATATTTTGTTAGAAAAGAGGGGACTTGTTTACTGTCCAAAGTACAGTGTATGTTCACATTTATAACTCAGGTTAACGTTAAGTTAAACACTAAACAGGCACAATGCAACTACATTAAGTTTAACGTTACCATTAGTAGTAGTACTACCATAGAGAAATCCTTTCTCTATACTACCAGTCAACCCCACGCTTAAAAAATGGCTTTTCTTGTATAAAAACACGAAGATAAATACAGGAAATCCTCTTAACAATTAAATTCAAGATACCTACCCTTTATGACTATGTTGGTTGAAGCATGGTTGAAGTACGAGTTGGTTGGAGTACGAGTTGGCACGAGTTCATCAGTAATATCACATATTTCACACTCTTATTTTCATAAAAAAACTCTTTCTGAGTAAATCTGTTTCTGCCGATTGAGGGCGACATACCATTCCACCGGCCGGATTATTTTATATGCCCCGCCCAGTCGATTGAGTATTGCGGACGTAGTGGAAATAACAGATTGCGCCTACATTTTCAAGAAAAGTGTGTTTCTTTTTTTACAAAAATGTCGTGTTTTCAGTACAAATAAATATCAAACTCAAACATATCCTCGTCTCTAATGTCACATATTTCACACTCTTTACACTCATGATAAACTACATATTTTTCCCCGACTAAATCAGTAATTTTATTGATTTTTCAGAGCCCTTGATATGATTTTTTTAATGATTAAACTTTGAATTATCGTAATTCGATATCTGATTACCTAATCATGACCTCACAAATTCTGTTTCATCTACGTGTTAAGTTCTTCGTATCTGCCAAGTGTCACGGTCATGGTAAGTTGGAAAGTATGTTTTTTTTGTAGACAGTCTCTCCGGAGAAGAAGGAGTATAAGAAAAAAAAAAAAAAACCGAACAAAAACAATAGGTGCTCGCGCTGTAGCTCGAACACCTAATAATGTCGAACGACTGGCTTCCACCTTGGGATCTCTGCCGTCGTCTCTCCTCGTTTGTTGGTCGACTTTTCGGTCCGCCGCTGCGGTCCGGCCAGGTCATCACCCCTCAGTCCCAAGCACTGTATCCGCCTCTGGGTCCGCTGCTGCGGTCCAGTCAGGGAAAGGTTCAGTCCCAAACTAAAACCCTGCAAATTAACCACGAATATCTTTCTAGGCTATGCTTGCACCATATTACATTTTAATTACCACTCAAAGTTAGATTATTTGGGGTTAACACAGTTCCCACTTTAATAACGTAGTAAATTTATACATAAATAATAACAAACTTACAGGAATTTAGTGACTCTGGTTTTCTCTCTCGTCACCAGTTCAATTTCAACGCACAGGTTTCAAGGATAAAACTCTCATTAGCTTTTCACATGCCTCTGGCTGGCTTAAAATGTCCTCTCTTTGGCCGAACTTTAAACGAAAACTCTTATTGAACCCGTCGAGGCCGGCGTCTGCCCTCTCCTCGGAATTTTCTCCACACGAATCCCTCTACCATTCCTATCCCTTTTCACACCCCAGAAATATCGCCACTGTGCATATCTAATAAGCAATGCTTTCTTTGTAGTATCCACTGGGCTACTTTATACATATTCAGTATTCCAAATGTATACAAAGCAAAAACCAATCTACAACGCAATGAACGGTTCGCCCGTCTTAAAGAATTTCTTGGGCGCGGCGGCCACAAGGAAAATATTTTTGTTACTCTGACAAACACATAAATGTTGGTCCCCGCAAATTAAAGTCTTGTTTATACAAAATGAACTTTTAAAGAGTAAATTCGTTTGAACTAATATCACTCTGTGACACCCCCCATCTGCCTCAGCAGCTGAGGAATTTCATGGAGATGTGCGCCACTTTTGCCCTTCCAACGAACTTGGACCGGAATTGCCATCTGATGGGTTGCCCAACGCACCAACGATCACCCACAATCCACACCTCTGTTGGACCTATGAAAAACAAAAAGTTAATTAATTCTATAAACCCGAGAAGGGAAATGGCCGAATATAACAAAGTATTCCCGTCTGAATGCCAGCGACCCAAGCGTTTTATGACTTCAACAGTGACCCCAGCGAAAATGTGGAGGCCCCATGCGAAATGAGTGGATCGGAAGTGTGCACCCTGAATCCCACACATGACAATGCCTCCTGCAAAACCTTGTTGAATTGAAATTGAGTGAGAGGTAGCCCATCAATGTGGCAGAACAAGATGCCATGCATCTTGGGCCGAACCTGGACAAAGCCTTTCAGCGCGTGTACTGGGCAGGGGGAGGCGTCCAAAGCCTGACCAATATGGATCTTTTGTGGGGGCCATGTTGATTATTCTTGCTATGGCGCAAGGACACAAGCACATACTCTGTAGCGGAACCCTGGTTGGGACCCAAAAAGTGGATATAGCCAACTTGTAAAACATGCGCCTGTACCCTGGCTCGGGAAATTGCTGCAAACTCACCGACCCGCAAAACTGAAAAACGCTAGCAGCATCGATCGCTGCTCAAAAAGCTTAACTTCAAACGTGGATGAGCAAACAAGTGGCAGCGCTACAAGTACCTTCGCCAGCAAAGGAACTGAAATTGGGGATCGCTGATCCAGTCTAGCATCACCCTGCCGGTAACCTTCCAGCAGCTTTGCCACTCTAAAAGTACTCGTTGGGTCTGGTTCGCCACTGAGTTTAAAATGACAACCCACACCCGCCACATAATGTAACGATGGTTGAGGGGAATAATGCTGCAAGGAAAGCCAAGCAATGAACTCACAAACAGCCTGTGCCCCAACTGGCGCGTGTGCTGGGTGCCCTTGAGCCTGCAAAAAACGACAAAATGCTGACCATCCAGAATTGTAAACCTTGTGCGTGTTGTGAGCAAACGCTAATGATAACAGCCTACTAATTTCGCGCCCTACCATACCTGTGGAAGGGTCGGCAACGGAGTACTGACTAGATCCGCCTGGGGCGAGCGTAAAGAAACGCTGCATCTGAAAACGAGAAAGAGCGTCGGCGATACCATTATTTACACCTGGAATGTGGTCATTTTGAAAACGATAATGAACTTCAAGCATTCCAAAACCAGTAAACGTATAAGGTGCATTGCCTTTGGGCACTGTGAAGACTGACCGTTGACCATGTGCACTACCGCGATATTGTCAGAACGAAACGTAACCTTGCGGTTCAATGGCCCCAGCAAAGTATGGCAACCACAACGTGGAAAAGTTCTAACAATGCAATGGATGGTTGAGACGCAAAGTTTTGAGGCCAACGCACCAAAGCCAATAGAAGCCGCGGCATCGGTGAAAAACTCAAGTGCTTCGGAAGACTCCTAATCCTGCTGGAGGAATGGTGTCACCTCGTTGTAGTCGCGCATGAATGTGAGCCACATGAGCAAGTTAAGTTTTGCTCCATGAGAAATACGCACCCTATGCTGTGGGTGCCGAAGGCCCTTGGTCAATGCAATAAGCCGCCTTGTGAAAGCCATCCCCGGCGCAACTGCCCTACACGCAAAGTTAAAGCGAACCAATAAGTGACTGAAGTTGAAATAGGGTTGCTTTAGGTTTACCGAGCATCCCTTCAATCTGCCTAGTAATTTTGCTGACTTTGTCAGCAGGAACTTTAATTTGGCAGGACACCGTGTCAATAACAAGCCCCAGGTATGAAAGCACCTGCGCTGGGCCTTCAGTTTTTTCCCAAGTTCGCCACATGCAGCGGTAAAATTGGACAAGCGTTCATGACACGCCCCCTCCGTAGGAGCAATGAATAAAAAAATCATCAAGATAATGCGTAACATGGTCAACACGCGCCATTTGTCGCACTCGGAACTCAAGGAAAGTGCTAAACTTTTCAAACAGCTCGCATGAAATGGAGCATCCCATCGGAAGACATTTGTCAAAATTAAATTGGTTAGCGAAAGTGAACCCCAGCAGCTCATAGTCCCTCGGTGAAACTGGTAAAGGCGAAACGCTGACTTAATGTCAGATTTGGCTAGCCATGCCCCTTTCCCAGATTGTACCACTAATTGAACTGCCGCATCAAACGATGCGTATTTGACCCACATTGCTCTTTGTCAATAAAATCATTAATTGCACAACCGTGTGGAAATGACAAATGGTGAATCAAACGAAATGCACCTGGTTCTTTTTTAGGCACAATCCCAATAGGTGAGCATTGAAGCTGCTGAAGGGGTCGGGATGCGCCCAGCCTGAATTTCCTTGGCTGTGCAAACGCTTACCGCAGGCATTCTGAGTCCCTGTAAACCCGCTGGCCAGTATATCCTAAGGAAAACCCCTCCGAAAACCCTCAAATAAAATGACTTTGTCACCGGCATTATCATAACCCGCAAGCCAACTACGCAAGACCGCCAACTTAATTGGGGTTGGAAGCACGAACATTCCCTTTGGCTGTTGCTGCTGGCGCTGGCAGCATGTTGCTTTTGCCGGGAGGGGTTGCCGCGACAGTTGAAAGAAACTGCCCGCTCTGCGTGTGAACACAGTTCACCCTTTGGGTCCCTCAGTTGGAACCTAGTTTGAGTGCCCGCTTTGGATGCTGGCGTCCCATGCCCCGGCCTAGAGCATTTCATGCACTGGTGTATGTATTTGCAACCAACGAATTTGCAGCCGTTCGCACCATTAAAAGCAAAGAAAAACTTCGTGTTAACACGGTTTTGCTGGAAGGAACATTCTTGCCAAGTTTTATGAAAATCGGCCGATGACTTTGGAACATACAGAGGGTGCTTTATGAGCCCCCGCAATTTTTATATTTTTTTATAAATAAATAAATAATAAAATGCCTGGTCCTGATCTATCATCTAGGTAAATTAATAAAATGCAAAAGTCTTTTATTCTTTATAAGTTATTGTAAGATTTATTTACAGCAAATCCATCTGAACGATATTCTAAAACATAAAAAAGTTTGATTTTACATTTTGAATGGTCAGCGTTGTAATATTCCCAGTTTCGTCTTTATAAACATGCATGCAGCAAAAACTGGGCTGAATTTCGCGATGCCGCCACGTTTGCTTGTATTTACCACATTATTTTCGGAATTTTTTAACAAGGCTGATCATCATGGATTTTTATTGGTGGATTCCAGGTCTCGACGATGACGTAATTCGTATATTTCAGAGCTTTCTAATCACGAAATTGTCATAAAATTTAAATAGATTTAGAGATAATGTGCAACTACAAACAACATCGTGTTTTGATATTTTATATTTATTTTCCTCAATTATACATCCAAATTTCGTGGTCCAAAGAGAGTATCACGGTTTGAAACAATTTCAGTGTTCATTCCATGGTCTATTAACAATGTGATTAAAACCTATCCTCACTGGGCATTGTGCCCACACGTTGCCTATTGAAACCCATTTCCATTGTAATGACAGCGGCCATTTTTAATAATAATAATAATAATAATAATAATAATAATAATAATAATAATAATAATAATAATAATAATAATAATAATAATAATAATAATAATAATAATAATAATAATAATAATAATAATAATAATAATAATAATAATAATAATAATAATAATAATAATAATAATAATAATAATAATAATAATAATAATAATAATAATAATAATAATAATAATGTGGATTTATATAGCGCACGTATCCACCAACTAAGTGGTGCTCAAGGCGCATTATATTATTATCCCTGCTCATAAGGCTCATAAGGCTCATAAATCGTTCCTGAAACCATCTCAGCTCCCTGGGGAGTATACAGCTCAATTGCTGCCATTTCTAGCGCATATAGAGCAAACCAACTCTGCCTTCACAGGTACCCATTTAACCCCTGGGTGGAGAGAAGCAATTATGATTAAGTGTCTTGCTCAAGGACACAAGTGTCACGGCCGTGATTCGAACCCACATTATGTTGCTAACACCAGAACTTGAATCCGGTAAGCTAGACCGCTCGGCCACTCCCAGCTCAAAGTTTGACCTCTTGCATATATATGTGCTTTTGATCATCTCCATTTAAAGAGCGCAATATAAATTATTATTATAATTATTAAATTATTCATGGCTCTAGCTTCTTCCATTCATAAGCTGTGGTGACCCACGAACCTCGAGTTACCGCGAGGACCCGCCTGGTTAACCGCATGTTAGAATTTGATGTCCTCCTTACACTGCACTTTTCCTGTATTAACATTACTTCCTGATCATTGGCGAAGCGATTGGTAAACACATATCGCGGGTCACCAACTAGTTAAACCATTCGCACCTCCTCTCCAAAATGGAATTTACGCGTCAATGTGTTTAGTGGGACAGTATCGTCATGATCACAGAGCAGACGTTCGACAAGGAATGGAATAGGTATCCTAGTTTTAGATGCACTTAGTGCCTGCTAATAATACCTCAAGAGAACACGCTTGCCTAGATAACAGGTCGCAGTAAATACCATGGCTTTATGCATAAAATATCATTAGTCTATCAGCATCCATAGTAATGTGATCTTATCGTAACCCTTTTATCTAGGTCAGCTGGTGCTCTTGGTGAGTACATCTAAAACTAGGAATGGGCGAATTACTTTAAAAATAGTGGTCATAACAGAAAATGTATGTTATATCGAATGACAAGGATCTATTTGGGGTTATATAATACAAATAGTAAGTGCCTAGAATAGTAAAAAAATATATATTTGTAACATTAAAATTTGTCCATTTCACGAGGACAAGCAGCGTGAAATTATGCAATGAAGATTTTCCTCATAATACACTCACTGGCCAAAAGTATTGCAACATGAATTTGTACGACACATTGCCTAGAGGGATGGCCACAATTATCAGTCCACGTGGTTACCCGACAAAGTATTGAAGGACTTTGTTTCCGAGCAAGAACAGTAAAAAAGAACATTGACTTCAAAACACAGGCACTTTCAAGAAGTCTTAAGTAGTGTAAATAAAATAAAATAAATTATTGTAACACAGTTCTCCAAACTGAACTTTGGTATGAATTTCAATGTTGCAATACTTATGGGCAGTGAGTGTAACATATTAACTTTTAAATCGGAGGTTCTTGATAATTGTGTTAAATAACAAGACAGTTAAAAGCAACAAACTCTACACCACAGATATTCCCATGGACATGTACAATTACCTTGAGTTGTATTGTCATTGAAATATGCATGATGTCATCATTTGAAGAGAAAACACTCATTATATATACAATTGTTTGTGATATTGTATATACTTGACTTCGGCATCATAATGAAAAAGATCATTAACGACCCAAGGGCATATTATTTTAACACAAGCCTTCTACTATTTCTATTCTTTTATATATTTTTATAATCTTTGAGGATATTCTCAATAGCAACAGCGCTATTTATTTTGAGTTAGTAGCCTGTCAAACAGATGCAAGACAACCCTCTACAATTTAAATAATTGATACACATGTGAATGATGGCGAGGTTCCCAGGCTATGTTTTCTACTGTCTCTAGGAAGGTCCAGTGATATGCATACTCTATTACCTAGCAGTTATCAGCAATTACTACTAGAATAACACACAGTTGTTAATCAGCGACACTGCACTAAGCACGATGGATGTTTGGTTCCTTACAACCATCGCTGTATTATCAGCATTATACCCTACTAACCAAGCTACTTGTTCACCATGTCCATTTCAATGGATGGAGTATCAAAACCACTGTTACCGATATTTCACAGAGTATCTGTCATATGATGAAGCCGAATCATTTTGTCAAAATCAAAAATATACCGGAAAAGGAGCCGAACTGGCCCTAATCAAGAGCCCCGAGGAACTAACATTCATCATGGAGTATATTAACAAGGTATTCATGAATGTGTCTACCCTAAGTGTGCCAAACTATGTCTGGTTAAGTAACAGCACCGAAAACATTTCGGTAAGTGATTTTTTATTTTTTATTTTTTTAAAATAATCCTTATATAGATTTGAATATAATTATAAATTGTTTTTACTTTTATTTTTATTGCGCATATTAAACAACGTCGGGTCGCCACAAAACTAAATAACAGCGTATGAAGCATTTTTAAAACGCCAAATGTGAACTTACGTCATGGTGACGTCATCAGGTGTCAAATTACAAACGATTACATATTTAGTTCAAGAACACGTTTTTCATGGTTTGTAATGTTATAACAATGCTTCTACAATCACGCAATTACGATAACTGTGTTTGCCAGGCCAGGAATAGTCATCTTTAAACACGGCAATTTTTTAAAAGAAGGAATTTTTATTTAAATTTTTTTTTTTTTTAAACATTTTCGCAAGTCACATACTATAAAGTATAAGCATTAACTGACAATTTAAGTCGATACAAGACGTTGTATTAGATTTACACACCAACCATTTACGCATTTCTACAAATGAATGATAGCAGAGCGTCTTGTGCCAAGACTAGCTAATAATATGTTTTTAATCCTAGGTTAAAAGGGCACAGTATATGCATATATGCATTTGTTTCCTATTCGAAGTGGGTACAATCAGAATTATATTACCTATGTTGAAACACAGTAGTGGTCAGACTACACTTATATTTAAGCTGAGTGGATGCTTACAACTTTGTGACAAATTCCACGTTGATTGAATTCAACAAATCTGAATACATTAATCTCTCACTGTTTTCTCGTGAACGACACAACATGAAATTTTTTTTGTGATGGACGTATCGTTTCGTTATATTTTTAAAATATTTATGGCAGAATTATACTAGCGTATGTCAATTTGTTAAGGTAATTGTTGAATATTTAAATATCACTATCGTTTTGTGGATAATGTGCTGTTTTACTTTAAAATTCATCGATATGAATTCAGGATACCTGTAATGAATAGTAACAACGAAATAATATCTCTGTTCGATCCAAGCAGCGAGCCTTTTGGGTTTGTATACGGACAGTATTGAACAAGTAAATTAACGCGTACAGGTCAACGTCAATTTTCATTCAGTTTTATATCAGCATTCACCAATTCTGCAGTATCGATATGACGTCAATTAGTAGACCATTCGACTTTTACCTGAAGGATTAAATTTTGAAACAAAAACAAAAACAAAGGTATTTCAAGATAATCCTGCAGTTGAATATATAGTTACCTTTTGGTTATGTTCACTGAATTTTATTGGCAATATTATGTTAAAAACTAACATATTAATCTGCCATACACTGTAAAAATACAGATTTTCACAGTAATTTGGTTTCATGCTCTTTTTATTAGTTTTCCTGAGTTATATACTGCAATTTACAAAAGCGTGTCCTCGTTAAAATACACCTCTTGTCCGTAATTTCGTGTTTAACGTTTTCTTGTAATAACTAACAGTATAATATATTATTAAATGAGTATTGACCTTACGTTTCAAGCCTGGCAGGTTCTTTCTCAAAAGGGAAAATGAGACATAATATAAACATACTTATACGATGAATGTAGGATGGATCTACTAAGAGTTTTTGAAGGAAGAGATTATGAAATTAGTAAAAATCAATGAGTCGGGGGGCGGGGGGTAAAACAAACAAATACACTAACAAGCAAAACGAATGTAAAACAAATGTAAAACAAATGTCTGTGGAGAAAAACGTAAAAACTAGAGGTGAAATGTTTGATGAAAACGAACACAGGGGTTTCGGCTATATTGATTATTGCACTAACATTTCACTAGCACTAACATCTTCGTTTGTTTCTTCTATAAGAAACGTGTCCATTTTGAGGATCAGTATTTCTTAAAAAAATCACTGCAAATGCAAAGTATTCATATGTTTTGGATTCCACAGACAAGAGCTCACGTTGACAGCATATAACAATAAAATCAAATATGTTCATGAAAACAGTTGTAGGTCATCTATATCCCTTAATATTTGTATCTAGTGGTTAAACTGATAATTCCACTTTCACAAGCACAAACTTTCCAATAAATCATACCATTTCAGTATGACTTTGATTCAATGTTCTACTAGACTATTTACCATTACTTTTCCATATTTGTTTGTTGTACTCATTCTGATTCTCTTTTTCGGCCCACAATATGGAAATGTACTGCAGTTTTATTATTAAGCGTTTACAGAAATTGTGTAAATCCGTTTAACACACTTGTTATGTTATATTGTAATACAGCAAATTGTTGGAAATAGAGCTGCCTGCATTTTGCTGTAAATTTACTTTTCTTTTTTTTCTTTCTTTTTTTGCAGTGCAAATTATGGTCACTCACTTTTGTGGTTTTACGTTTTGGTAGCAAAATGTAATTATTCAGCTAAAAGGCAAAGCCAAATGATCTGTTAGTAATTGATAATCTAAACAAACCAGGAGACAGTCATAATGATACTGCGACATAGACACAATCGGCGACCGGAGTCATGTGACTCAGTGGGTATAAAATGTAAACAAACCAAGCAAGCGACGCGCAGTGTATAGAAAAGCATGGCTTCTTCCGAGTGCTTCTGCAGTACAAGGCACATCATAGATGTTGCATTTGTTGGTTGGAACACGAGTTTAATTTCTCTAAATTGATCGGAGATGTTACCAATTTTAATTTCCAAACATTACGCACATTATCAATGCACGAAGAAGTTTTTATCCGGAACTAGGGTAAGGCTCGGCCACCACTCATTTTGCGGCGATCTTCAATGTTTGTTCAACTCTTTTATATAAAATACACCACAGACTTTTTTTTTAAATGAAATTTTCACAACTTTAGAAAATTCAATGTTGAAAACGTAACTACATTTTCCAGAGACATAATATAAACATACTTATACGATGAATGTAGGATGGATCTACCAAGAGTTTTTGGAGGAAGAGATTATGAAATTAGTAAAATCAATGAGTCGGGGGTGGTAAAACAAACAAACATACTAACAAGCAAAACAGATGTAAAACAAATGTAAAACAAATGTCTGTGGAGAAAAAGTAAAACTAGAGGTTAAATGTTTGATGAAAACGAACACAGTGGTTTCAGCTATATTGATTATTGCACTAATATTTCACAAGCACTAACATCTTCGTTTGTTTCTTCTATAAGAAACGTGTCCATTTTGAGGATCAGTATTTCTTTAACAAATCATTGCAAATGCAAAGTATTCATATGTTTTGGATTCCACAGACAAGAGCTCACGTTGACAGCATATAACAATAAAATCAAATATGTTCATGAAAACAGTTGTAGGTCATGTACATCCCTTAATATTTGTATCTAGTGGTTAAACTGATAATTCCACTTTCACAAGCACAAACGTTCCAGTAAATCATACCATTTCAGTATGACTTTGATTCAATGTTCTACTAGACTATTTAACATTACTTTTCCATATTTGTTTGTTGTACTCATTCTGATTCTCTTTTTCGGCCCACAATATGGAAATGTACTGCAGTTTTATTATTAAGCGTTTACAGAAATTGTGTAAATCAGTTTAACACACTTGTTATGTTATATTGTAATACAGCAAATTGTTGGAAATAGAGTTGCCTGCATTTTGCTGTAAATTTACTTCTTTTTTTCTTCTTCTTTTTTTTTGCAGTGCAAATTATGGTCACTCACTTTTGTGGTTTTACGTTTTGGTAGCAAAATGTAATTATTCAGCTAAAAGGCAAAGCCAAATGATCTGTTAATAATTGATAATCTAAACAAACCAGGAGACAGTCATAATGATACTGCGACATAGACACAATCGGCGACCGGAGTCATGTGACTCAGTGGGTATAAAATGTAAACAAACCAAGCAAGCGACGCGCAGTGTATAGAAAAGCATGGCTTCTTCCGAGTGCTTCTGCAGTACAAGGCACATCATAGATGTTGCATTTGTTGGTTGGAACACGAGTTTAATTTCTCTAAACCGATCGGAGATGTTCCCAATTTTAATTTCCAAACATTACGCACATTATCAATGCGCGAAGAAGTTTTTATCCGGAACTAGGGCAAGGCTCGGTCACCACTCATTTTGGGGCGATCTTCAATGTTTGTTCAACTCTTTTATATAAAAATACACCACAGACTTTTTTTTTTAAATGAAATTTTCACAACTTTAGAAAAATTCAATGTTGAAAAACGTAACTACATTTTCCAGAGACATAATATAAACATACTTATACGATGAATGTAGGGTGGATCTACCAAGAGTTTTTGGAGGAAGAGATTATAAAATTAGTAAAAATCAATGAGTCGGGGGGTGGTAAAACAAACAAATACACTAACAAGCAAAACGAATGTAAAACAAATGTAAGATAAATGTCTGTGGAGAAAAAAGTAAAAACTAGAGGTTAAATGTTTGATGAAAACGAGCACAAGGGTTTCGGCTATATTGATTATTGCACTAACATTTCACAAGCACTAACATCTTCGTTTGTTTCTTCTATAAGAAACGTGTCCATTTTGAGGATCAGTATTTCTTTAAAAAATCATTGCAAATGCAAAGTATTCATATGTTTTGGATTCCACAGACAAGAGCTCACGTTGACAGCATATAACAATAAAACCAAATATGTTCATGAAAACAGTTGTAGGTCATCTATAATATTAATATTTGTATCTAGCACAAACTTTGCAGTAAATCATACCATTTCAGTATGACTTTGATTCAATGTTCTACTAGACTATTTAACATTACTTTTCCATATTTGTTTGTTGTACTCATTCTGATTCTCTTTTTCGGCCCACAATATGGAAATGTGCTGCAGTTTTATTATTAAGCGTTTACAGAAATTGTGTAAATCAGTTTAACACACTTGTTATGTTATATTGTAATACAGCAAATTGTTGGAAATAGAGTTGCCTGCATTTTGCTGTAAATTTACTCTTTTTTTTGCAGTGCAAATTATGGTCACTCACTTTTGTGGTTTTACGTTTTGGTAGCAAAATGTAATTATTCAGCTAAAAGGCAAAGCCAAATGATGTGTTAGTAATTGATAATCTAAACAAACCAGGAGACAGTCATAATGATACTGCGACATAGACACAATCGGCGACCGGAGTCATGTGACTCAGTGGGTATAAAATGTAAACAAACCAAGCAAGCGACGCGCAGTGTATAGAAAAGCATGGCTTCTTCCGAGTGCTTCTGTACAAGGCACATCATAGATGTTGCATTTGTTGGTTGGAACACGAGTTTAATTTCTCTAAATCGATCGGAGATGTTACCAATTTTAATTTCACAAACATTACGTACATTATCAATGCGCGAAGAAGTTTTTATCCGGAACTAGGGCAAGGCTCGGCCACCACTCATTTTGGGGCGATCTTCAATGTTTGTTCAACTCTTTTATATAAAAATACACCACAGACTTTAAAAAATAAATGAAATTTTCACAACTTTAGAAAAATTCAATGTTGAAAAATGTAACTACATTTTCCAGAGACATAATATAAACATACTTATACGATGAATGTAGGATGGATCTACCAAGAGTTTTTGGAGGAAGAGATTATGAAATTAGTAAAAATCAATGAGTTGGGGGGTGGTAAAACAAACAAATACACTAACAAGCAAAACGAATGTAAAACAAATGTAAAACAAATGTCTGTGGAGAAAAAGTAAAACTAAAGGTTAAATGTTTGATGAAAACGAACACATCAGGGGTTTCGGCAAAATTGATTATTGCACTAATATTTCACTAGCACTAACATCTTCGTTTGTTTCTTCTATAAGAAACGTGTCCATTTTGAGGATCAGTATTTCTTTAAAAAATCATTGCAAATGCAAAGTATTCATATGTTTTGGATTCCACAGACAAGAGCTCACGTTGACAGCATATAACAATAAAACCAAATATGTTCATGAAAACAGTTGTAGGTCATCTATATCCCTTAATATTTGTATCTAGCACAAACTTTGCAGTAAATCATACCATTTCAGTATGACTTTGATTCAATGTTCTACTAGACTATTTAACATTACTTTTCCATATTTGTTTGTTGTACTCATTCTGATTCTCTTTTTCGGCCCACAATATGGAAATGTGCTGCAGTTTTATTATTAAGCGTTTACAGAAATTGTGTAAATCAGTTTAACACACTTGTTATGTTATATTGTAATACAGCAAATTGTTGGAAATAGAGTTGCCTGCATTTTGCTGTAAATTTACTCTTTTTTTTGCAGTGCAAATTATGGTCACTCACTTTTGTGGTTTTACGTTTTGGTAGCAAAATGTAATTATTCAGCTAAAAGGCAAAGCCAAATGATGTGTTAGTAATTGATAATCTAAACAAACCAGGAGACAGTCATAATGATACTGCGACATAGACACAATCGGCGACCGGAGTCATGTGACTCAGTGGGTATAAAATGTAAACAAACCAAGCAAGCGACGCGCAGTGTATAGAAAAGCATGGCTTCTTCCGAGTGCTTCTGCTGTACAAGGCACATCATAGATGTTGCATTTGTTGGTTGGAACACGAGTTTAATTTCTCTAAATCGATCGGAGATGTTACCAATTTTAATTTCACAAACATTACGTACATTATCAATGCGCGAAGAAGTTTTTATCCGGAACTAGGGCAAGGCTCGGCCACCACTCATTTTGGGGCGATCTTCAATGTTTGTTCAACTCTTTTATATAAAAATACACCACAGACTTTAAAAAATAAATGAAATTTTCACAACTTTAGAAAAATTCAATGTTGAAAAATGTAACTACATTTTCCAGAGACATAATATAAACATACTTATACGATGAATGTAGGATGGATCTACCAAGAGTTTTTGGAGGAAGAGATTATGAAATTAGTAAAAATCAATGAGTTGGGGGGTGGTAAAACAAACAAATACACTAACAAGCAAAACGAATGTAAAACAAATGTAAAACAAATGTCTGTGGAGAAAAAAGTAAAAACTAAAGGTTAAATGTTTGATGAAAACGAACACATCAGGGGTTTCGGCAAAATTGATTATTGCACTAATATTTCACTAGCACTAACATCTTCGTTTGTTTCTTCTATAAGAAACGTGTCCATTTTGAGGATCAGTATTTCTTTAAAAAATCATTGCAAATGCAAAGTATTAATATGTTTTGGTTTCCACAGACAAGAGCTCACGTTGACAGCTGTCATGATCAAGCCTATCATCCCATGCGCGATAATTATGCGTAGCCTTAGCGTGCGCGCATTGCAAATTGCAGCGTGTTGAAACTGACGCAATGCCTCGTGATGAGAATGTTTTTGATATTGTTTTGTTATGGAAAATAAAGATAAATAATTCATTCTTCGGTTTGGGTCTGACTGAGAATGAGACACACACACATATCTATGCTGTAATGCTTTTATGAATCAATAAATGTTGATGTTTATAATCAACTGGTCTCTTGAAGTGTATACATCTTGTGAATGTTTGTATCCTCTACGGACGGCATCACGAATCCGTTTACTTGCAACTTCACGACATAGTGAAGCAAGTTAACATTATCACGACAAATCCGTTTACTTGCAACTTCACGACAAAGTGAAGCAAGTTAACACGAATTCATTTACTTGCAACTTCACGACATAGTGAAGCCAGTTAACATTACTTGTACGTCTCCAAAAGCTACATCCCTTAGTAACCCCAACTAAGGATCACAACACAACAACAGCATATAACAATAAAATCAAAGATGTTCATGAAAACAGTTGTAGGTCATCTACATCCCTTAATATTTGTATCTAGTGGTTAAACTGATAATTCCACTTTCACAAGCACTAACTTTCCAGTACAAGGCACATAATAATAATAATAATAATAATAATAATAATAATAATAATAATAATAATAATAATAATAATAATAATAATAATAATAATAATAATAATAATAATAATAATAATAATAATAATAATAATAATAATAATAATAATAATAATAATAATAATAATAGTGACATGTTGCTGGAGCGCAAATTGCGTGATGGAGTGTAGACTTTAAGCAGTTCAGAAATATAAATTGGAGTAATGTTATTAAAAGATTTATGAACAATTAGCATAAGTTTAAAAACAATTCTCTGTGAAACAGGAAGCCAGTGCAGTTCTTTCAAGATTGGCGTGATATGGCATGACTTTCTGGACAAAGTCACAACACGAGCTGCTGTGTTTTGTATGTGCTGAAGACGCGATATTTGATTCTGCGGGAGACCGTAGAGGAGAGCATTCCCGATATCGATCCGTGATGTGACAAACGCATGTATAATTTGTTCAGCAGCACTTTTATTCAAGTATTTCCTTATTTGGCTAATATTTCTGATATGAAATGATGATATGCGAACAATGTTGGAGATATGAGGGTTTAAAGTCATTGTCGAGTCAAATATAACACCCAAATTACGTGCTTGTGATGAGGGGGTTATCTGCGAGTCACCAATTGTAATAAATGGAAGAGAAACTTTAGACAATTGCTGACGTGATCCAAATAGAACAAATTCTGTATTTTCGTCGGTCAATTTCAGGACGTTTTGTCTCATCCAACTTCGAATCTCTTGAATACATTTCTCCAGTGTTGTAATGCATGAATCGGCAGGTTCTTGAGAAGATTTAAAAGTAATGTAAAGCTGCGTGTCATCAGCATAGACATGGTAATTTAAATTATACTTCAAAATGATATCACGAACTGGAAACGTATAAACAGTAAACCACTGTCAAGAATAGTCAAGAATAACAGGCTCGGAGATAGCGTTACCAATACAAGCATGCTGGGGCCTATTTAAAAGGTAGGACCTACACCAATCCAGGGCTGTGTCATGTATTCCAAGATGATATTGAAGGCGGGAGAGAAGGATTTTGTGATCGACCGTGTCAAAAGCGGCGCTTAAGTGTAACAAAACTAATGCAGTGATTTTTCCATCATCCATGGCAGATAAAATGTCATTGTTGACACGGAGAAGAGCAGTTTCCGTTCCATGAAATGGTTTATAGGCTGACTGAAATGTGTCAGACAGGTTATTAGCACGAACATGGTCAGAGATCCGTGATGAAACAACTCGCTCGATTGTTTTTCCAAGGTACTTTAAATTCGCTACCGGTCGGTAATTTTTGAAAACTTCCTTGTCCAAATTGGGTTTCTTCAGGAGTGGTTTAACATGAGCAACCTTCTGGCTATCAGGGAAACAACCGGAAGAAAGAGATATGTTTACAATAATTGTGATATACTTAGCAAACACATCAATATTTTGTTTTATTAGCGAAGTTGGTACTGGATCAAGTTCACTTGATTTTGATGGCGATTTCATGATGAGTTTCTTGATCTCCGTAACACTAGTAGGCTCAAACATAGACAGTCTACATTGTGGATCCTTGCGTGACGATGTTTGTGATAGAATGGCAGGTACTGGGGGAAAAGAACGACGGATATTCTCAATTTTTGTGACAAAAAAGTTTGAAAATGCATTTGCGAGGTCCTGATCGGAGTGTGTAGATGGAAGCACTGGAGTTTTAGGTTTATGAAGCAGCTTTTCAACAATGTTAAAGATTTTTTCTGATCGCCAGAGCGCTCTTCCACAAGAGATGAGTAGTGAGTTATTTGTGCCTGGTTAATCATGTTCTTCACAATATCACGTTGGTTACAGTATTTTTGCCGATGTACTCCAAGTTTCCCATTGTCACGCCATTTTCGTTCAAGTTGACGACGGATTTTCCTTGCGGCACGAATATCATCATTGAACCAGGGGGATTCAGATTGTAGTTTAACAGTTCGAGTTTTTGCGGAGCATGATCGTCCAAGATGTTACGGAGAGTAGATTCAAATAGACTGACACAAGAATCCAGCTCACCATCTTCAAGGTTTACATTTTCCAGTTGAGATTCAATATCATGACATAAATCTTTAATATTTACATTTTTCCAGTGGCGAGTAGTTACAGAAATGGTAGGTATGGGAGTTTTTTTAAGGTTCATATCTGCATTTGTTGGTTAGAACACGAGTTTAAGTTCTCTAAATCGATCGGAGATGTTACCAATTTTAATATCCAAACATTACGCACATTATCAATGCGCGAAGAAGTTTTTATCCGGAACTAGGGAAGGCTCGGCCACCACTCATTTTGGGGCGATCTTCAATGTTTGTTCAACTCTTTTATATAAAAATACACCACAGACTTTAAAATAAATGAAATTTTCACAACTTTAGACAAATTCAATGTTGAAAAACGTAACTACATTTTCCAGTCGGCAGCAAAGAACGTCAATGTCGCTTTTTGGGGACCTTCGTATTTTAACGTTTTCGTCTTAGTGTTCAACCGAGTTTGAGTCACTAAATGATCGATATCTTCACAACGGTCGCAGTTTAGTGGATGAAAATTACACATTAGATACTTAATTAATTATTCCTCACCTCAGTAAAGTATCTATCTGAAGCGATGTGGATTAAACAGATTTTTTAATTTGCAGCTATCCAGAACCGGGAAAATCCAAAACCGGGAAAACGACTGTTAGTAAATACAGAGTACCGGTAGTACGCCAGTCTCCTACAACTTTGACAAAGTCACAAAGCATTACGTGAATTCCGGAGCCTAAATTGCACAGAGATTCTAGAATGAATATAACATGATTTTGAACATTCAGTTTGCCTTCCCTTGCCATTCAGCTATCAATGGGTCGTTGTTTTAAAACCCTCCATGGAGCTCCCTATGTTTATACACAGCGCACTGCTGGTTTGTTGTTATTTTGTACCCACTATACGGCCCTTATATGGCAAAACAGCCTAACTCGAAAAATGACATTTTGAGAAAATTGAGTTTAAAGTTTGAACACGTGCCTTTTTGGACACTTGACTCTGTTGGAATTGGAATAAAGCATGAACATGGAGATCATTTTAGTCTACATTCCTGCAAATTTTGGGCACAAATCCTTGGATCGTTTTTGTAATATGATAAATTTCATGCACTTACATTCTTTTGCTGAATATTTAACCAAATCATATTTCTAATACTTTTATGGCAAAACAGTGTATCTCAAGTTACATTTAATTTCCATTATACGGTATTTATGGCAAAACGATGTATCTTGAGTTATAGGTTTTATACCACTACATTGTTATGGTAAACCGATGTATCTTCAGTTAATGATTTTAATTCCGTTACATATTTATGGCAAAACGATGTATCTCCAGTTGTGGATTTTATTTCAACTACATTTTTATTGTAATACGTTTGAGTTAAAACATTTCCTTTTGTGAAACAACACAATAAACAACAATTGTAGTAGTTTACTTAACACAATTCATGATATTACATAAAGGAGAATGATCATTGGAACAAATCATTTCAAAATATATCATTTATACATCATTAAGGATGTTGATGATTTTGTGGATGGTGGGATGGACGGGTGATGATGGTGATGATGACAAGGCTTATGTGCACGGCACCGCACTGTGTGGTTTTCGGATACAGCACGAAGTGACTGTGTGTGATTTTCGGATATAGCGCGAAGTGACACATGGCAGTGTCCCGGCTGCGAAATTAACACCAATTGAGAATCCTATTGCACAGTGGTAACAGGAAGGATTCCGAAAATGCGTGGTGCGTCAATTGGGAAAAGTGTAGGCTTTTCGTTAATATTCGTTTCGTCGTCTGCGTTTTAGTTCGAAAATACCTCGAAAAAACATCATTCCGGTGGTAGAAAAAAATGGCATCAAGTTGATTTGGATGCTTCATAGTTTGAAGAATAATTCATTAAATTTTCAAAGATTGTACACGAAGTTGCATATGGGGACTTTTTAAAGAAAAATCTTAATGCGTTTTCACTATTTTCTCGTTAAAAACACAGTGAAATTATTCTCAAAATTTATACGTTGGTTTCTGTACATATTTCTTGACTTCTTGATCGTGAAGTACAGATGTATATACATTCATTATAATAATTTTAGAATGGGAAGAATAACTGACATAACCGGAATGAAGAATTTACTCTGTCATGTCGAAGTCCACATCAACCGAATGTATTCAAAGCAAATTTGATAATTGGAACTCCCAGCGCTGGTGACACTAGCGATGAATCCTCCTGTCCCCGTTCCCAACTTCCTCCATCGTCTTACGGTTTCTGGTGGATACAATCAGGTGTATAACCAAAAGGGCTGGACCCTTTCACGAGACGAATATGAGTTGCTTGTTATCCTGAATCCCTACTCCTCTCCCTGATCGACAATTAAGCTGAATGGAAATAGATGAATTGGTTTTCCCATCCCTGTTAAAAATGCACGAAAAAGAAACAACATTCTGCTCATATAAAACATGCCAAACACCGCCACCGCCCCACCTGAAGCCTTCAACACCCCATTAACAACCCCATTTAAACCCCAAAGGTCCACTACTCAACCTCCCGGCCAAAGCTAAAATCTACTTCAGATATTGTAGTTCGAAAGGTAGGCCTATTATACGGGAGATATCCTGAGAGTGCCGTCCACTAGTGGGACACTCTGCTGTGTTTGACGGCACGGCCCAGGCCTAATCACGCTGGTTGGGGGAATTCACG
>CM055833.1:32436988-32454316 GCA_029582265.1 Zoroaster sp. YZ-2022 | reverse complement strand
TTTGGGGGCGGTTGAAGGGGGGGGGTTGACTGGCATCCTTTAACACACGTTGATCTTCTGACTGTGTGTGAAAAAAACAACAATACCCCATTCACCGAGATTGAAACGATTTTTAGACATAAAATTAAATGTCCACACTTACCACCAACTGAAAAATGAGAAATAATGCTTAATTTCTTGGTTCATTTCATCTTTGGTCCTGTTGAATGCTCCGAATTGCATAAAAAGAGCGAAATTTAAGCCTATTTTCACCACACCTTTCCACAAGACGCCTTACGTGCCACACGATTTGCACTTTTTCCAAAGGTCACGCTTTAAAAAAAAACATACCCACAAACACATGTGAATGACTATCGTACGATAAAATACCCCAATGACCTTTAGCTAAAAAACAACAATCGTCTAATGTTTGGCCAATCCAGTAACAAGCATTTTAAAAGACGCTTACGGTCAAACGTTGGCCGTTCAGCGCCCAGCATTCCAAAAATAGAAGTAGTATTATGACGTCATACACTTGACTTAGCGCATTGGCAAAATATAACCAAATGAGGGCGCACTTTTTAAAGCTTGAAACAGCCGTGCATTCCGATCTACATCTACACGATGTACATTTTTTAGGGCTCAGTTTGGAACTACATTGAGTTTGGATCTACATTGAGATGGGATCTACCGTTAGGGCTCAGTTGACATCTACATTGAGATCGTATCTACATTTAGGGCTCAGTTTGCAAGTACATTTAGATCGGATCTACATTTAGGGCACAGTTTGGATCTACATCGTGATCGAATCTACATTTAGGGCTCAGTTCGGAACTACATTGAGTTGGGATCTACACATAGAGATCGGATCTGTTAGGAGCTCAGTTTTGCATCCACATTGAGATCGGATCTACATTTGGGACTCAGTTCAGGAACTACATTGAGTTTGCATCTACATAGAGATCGGATCTACATTTTTAGGGTCAGTTTGGATCTACATCGTGATCGGATCTTACGTTTAGGACTCAGTTTGGAACTACATTGAGTTTTGGATCTATATATAGAGATCGGATCTACATTTAGTGCTCATTTGCATCCACATAGAATTGGATCTACATTTAGGGCTCAGTTTGCATCCACATTGAGATCGGATCTACATTTAGAGGATCAGTTTATCTCTACTGTTTAGATCGGATCTACATTTAGGGAGCTCAGTTTGGATCTACATCGTGATCGGATCTACATTTAGGACTCAGTTTGCATCACATTGTGATCGGATCTTACATTTGAGGGCTCAGTTCAGAACTACATTGAGTTTGGATCTACATAGAGATCGGATCTACATTTAGGGCTCAGTTTGGATCTACATCGTGATCGGATCTACATTTAAGGCTCCAGTTCTAAACTACATTGAGTTTGGATCTACATAGAGATCGGATCACCACATTTGGGGGTCCGTTTGCATCCACATTGAGATCGGATCTACATTTAAGAACTCGGATTTGCATCTACATTGAGATCCGTTATCTACATTTGGGGCTCAGTTGGAATGTACATCGTGATCGGATGTACATTTAGGAAGCTCAATTCGGAACTACATTGAGTTTGCATCTACATGAGATCGGATCTACATTTAGGAGCTCAGTATGCATCCACATTGAGATCGGATCTGTTTAGGGCTCAGTTCTGAACTACATTGAGTTTGGATCTACACCCAGAGATCGGATCTACATTTAAGGCTCAGTTCTGAACAACATTGAGATCGGATCTACATTTAAAACTCAGTTCTGAACTACATTGAGTTTGGATCTACATTTAGAGGCTCTCTGTTTGGATCTACATCGTGATGGGATCTACATTTGAAACTCCAGTTTGTATCCACATTGAGAACGGATCTACATTTAATGCTCAGTTCTGAACTACATTGAGTTTGGATCTACATAGAGATCGGATCTACATTTGAGGGCTCAGTTCGGATCTACGTCGTGATCGGATCTACATTTAGGGCTCAGTTCGGAACTACATTGAGGTTTGGATCTACATAGAGATCGGATCTAAAATTAGGGCTCAGTTTGATATACCTGTAGGGGCTCAATTTGCATTACAGGATAGCTCCATTAGGAAACTTTCCGAGTTTGAGGCCCCAAACTCGGAAATCACCCACATCCTTTTTCAATGCCAAATTGTTTAAGTGTGTTTACTGTGTCCAATAATCTTATCAGATTAGATAGCTAATCCTGCAGTTAACTGAAATGTACACGGCTGGCTGTGTGAGTTTGCAGAGAAAATGTCACATAGAAGGCATTAGTTTTCAGGGTTCCATTGCCTTGTATGTTCATTCTTTTGACAAAGGTTATCATTAGTTTTCATTGTTTTAATCCTGAAAAAGGACAAGTAAGTGAGCTGAGAACGTACGGCACACGGTAACTCAACGGCCGTGAAAATGCCAGCGTTGCGTGCGAATGGATATTCACTAAGAGTTGATGCTTACTTATTAGGGTTTTGCAATAATGGAGTCTAACAATTTAAAAAAAAATCGATTCTAGTCGTCAATAAGGTCGTTGGGTATATTTATTTATGTTTGAATTCATATGGTTTAACGAAGTTGAACGAAAATAGTGAACAACATTGTCCTACTTTTCAGGCGTAGGGTTTTAATATGCCTGCGTACGCCTACCACACTCAACAGCGAGCACAGGCATGGTAGGTGATTTAACTGCGTGCAATAGCCTGCACATGGCGCTGTAACATAAATAGGCCAAAGCGTTTATTGTTTTGATCGGTGGGGAGGGGTACGCGGCGGGATGCTAATTTTTTCTGCAATTCAAAATTGCCATCCTCAAAAGGTCCTTTTTCTTTTGAGGATTCCCTCTCTTTTGAATCAAAATTACAACAAACAAATTTCCCCATTGAAATCATTGCGACAATGGCGATTTCCGGAATGTGAAAAAATTCCGGCGGGTTAGTAATCATCCATTATTTCGCAAAGATGCGTTGATATGACGTGGGTTTTGAAAAGCGTTGCTTTGCGCTTTGCTAATTCATTGTGTGCACCATAGTACTTGGTTGAGGGTTAGACAAGACATCCTGGTCTAGGTTTTCGCAGGGGACCGCAATTTTTTTTCTACGTGTCGTTAGCTTTGAAATCGTGTTAAGACAGGCGCTGGACAATAATGGTTTGGTATAGTATCTACATTTAGGGCTCAGTTCTGAACTTCGTTGAGTTTTGGATCTACATAGAGATCGGATCTACATTTAAGGCTCAGTTCTGAACAACTTATTGAGATCGGATCTACATTTAAAGGCTCAGTTCCTGAACTACATTGAGTTTGGATCTACATTTAGGGCTCTGTTTGGATCTACATCGTGATGGAATCTACATTTAGGGCTCAGTTTGCATCCGGAGAACGGATCTACATTTAATGCTCAGTTCTGAACCACCATTGAGTTTGGATCTACATAGAGATCGGATCTACATTTAGGGCTCCAGCAGTTCGGATCTCTACGTCGTGATCGGATCTACATTTAGGGAGCTCAGTTCAGAACTACATTGAGTTTGGATCTACATAGAGATCGGATCTAAAATTGGGCTCAGTTTGAAATATATACCTGTGGGGCTCAATTTGCATTACAGGGATAGCTCCATTAGGGAAACTTTCGAGTTTGGTACAAACTCGATCACTTATCCTTTCAATGCTAAATTTTTTTTAAGTGTGTTTACTGTGTCCAATAATCTTATCCAGATTAGATAGCTAATCCTGCAGTAACTGAAATGTACACCGGCTGGCTGTGAGTTTGCAGAGAAAATATCACATAGAAGGCATTATTTTTCCGGATTCCATTCTTGTATTTTTCATTCTTTTTGACAAAAAGTTATCATAGTTTCATTGTTTAATCCTGAAAGGGACCAAGTATGAGCTGAGAACGTACGGCACACGGTAACTCAACGACCCGTGAAAATGCCAGCGTTGCGTGCGAATGGATATTTACTAAGGTTGATGTACTTACTTATTAGGGTTTTGCAATAATGGTCCTAATATTTAAAAAATCGATTCTAGTCGTCAATAAAGGTCGTTGGTATATTTGTTTATGTTGGTCCATATAGTTTAACGAAGTTGAACGAAAATAGTGAACAACATTGTCCTACTTTTCAGGCGTAGGTTTTAAATATGCCTGCGTACGCACTTTCACACTCAACAGCGAGTATAGGCATGGTAGGTGATTTAACTGCGTGCAATAGCCTACACATGTGGCGCTGTAGCAAAATAGGCCAAAGCTTTTATTGTTTTGATCGGTGGGGAGGGGTACGCGGCGGGATGCAATTTTTTCTGCAATTCAAAATTGCCATCCTCAAAAAATGTCCTTTTTCTTTTTTGAGGATTCCTCTTTTTCGAATCAGGTACAACAAACAAATTTCCCCATTGAAAATCATTGCGACAATGGCGATTTCCGGAATGCAGAAAAAATTCCCGGCGGGATTGTAATCTCATCCATTATTTCGCAAGTGCGTTGATATGACATGGGTTTTGAAAAGCGTTGCTTTTTGCGCTTTTGCTAATTCATTGTGCACCATAGTACTTGGTTGAGGGGTTAGACAAGACATCCTGGTCTAGGTTTTCGCAGGGGACCGCAATTTTTTTCTACATGTCGTTAGCTTGAAATCGTGTTAAGACAGGTATGCCGACTGGACAATAATGGTTTGGTATAATATTATTTAAAAAATACATTGTGCCCCCTGTTTTTCCTTTGTATCTACGGTCCGAAATTGCCATTGTCGTATTAATGATATCTAATGGGGATAGTTTCCTTATTAGATATCACTAGGACAGTGGCCGAATTTCGGACTGCGGAAAATATATCCTAGTGCACAGTGGCATTACAGTATTTTTTTTTTTATACCTCAAACGATTATTGTCCAGCGATATGCTGTCTTTCATGATTTTTAACTAACGACACGTATAAAAACCCCAGGGTCGTATTTGCCAAGTTGAATGGGAATTTACTATTGTTGGGCAGAAAATATAGTTGCACGGGGGCCACAGTATTTTCTTTTTTACACCAAACGATTATTGTCCAGCGTCTGTCCTTTTCATGATTTTTTAGCCCCTAACGACACGTAATAAAAACTTATCAGGGTCGTATTTGCAAGTTGAGTGTAAAATAAATGTGCCAATTAAATACCCAGAAAGCGACCGTTATACTGTTTTTTTTATTTTCTATGGAAACTGCCGGAACCGCTGGGTAAAAAAAAATACCAGGCCCAGCCCTGCTGAGAAATAATATTCCCCGGCCTCCAAGAGTGCCGCCAGACCAGCAGCGAAACTCCTTCGACGATGTTTGAACCATGGGGGAAAAAGTGCGCCCGATGTTTTTTTAATTTCATGTAAATAAAACGACTTATTTAGGCAAATGCTTATACAGTAAATAAAACAAATTCTGAACGTATCTATTGGTGGTTATGTTTCATTATTATTAGTGTGTCTAACAAATGTTCTACAAGTAGCAAAAGAAATAGAGATGTAGGGAAACAATCTGATTAGTGTTACTGCTTTCTTCTGTAGCAATTCATGGAAATGTTAAAAAAGATTTGTGATGACTCTGGAACTAAGCCACAACTCTACAATAAATATCTTTCATAGTTGCTACCTCAACTTTCTACTACATTAATAGGTGAACTTGGAAAGATTGTAAACCACCCACCATAATAATACAAAAATGTGCCTCAACCCTTGCACAATACATGCACTAGGAAATAAATACAGTGGCTTGTGCTGGTGAGAGTCAGTCTTCACGCTTCAGTGGTTAAAGTTGTAGTACCGACTACATATCGCCTGTCACTCAGATACAGGGATTAAAAACCACTGTTTGTCCAAGCAGATAAGAGGTGTAAGTTGGTAAACATGAAAAGGATGTGTGATACTGGATTTTTCTCTAATGGAGGATTCCCGTAATGGGATCTACATTTAGGACTCAGTTTGATATACCTTTAGGGCTCAATTTGGATCTACATTGAGGACTCAGTTTGGATCTACATTTAGAGCGGCTCTACATTTAGTGCTCAGTTTGAAGATGTACATTCAGGTTGGATCTACTACATTTAGAGGCACATTTGGATATACATTTAGATCGAATTTACATTTTCACAGATTGTTTAAAGCATTCCTCAAAATAACGGTACAAAAGATTAATGAAAACCACTTGACATTCCGATCTACATCTACTATCGATGTACATTTTTTTAAGGGCTCAGTTTGGAACTACATCCCGAGTTTGGATCTACATTGAGATGGGATCTACCGTTAGGGCTTAGTTGACATCTACACTGAGATCGTATCTACATTTAGGGCTCAGTTTGGATCTACATCGTGATCGGATGTACATTTAGGGCTCAGTTCGGAACTACATTGAGTTTGGATCTACACAGAGATCGGATCTACATTTAGTGCTCAGTTTGCATCCATAGAGAATTGGATCTAGATTTAGGAATCAGATTTACATCCACATTGAGATCAGATCTACCATTTAGGGCTCAAGTTCCATCTACATTTAGATCGGATCATATTTAGTGCTCAGTTTGATTTACATCGTGATCGGATCTACATTTAGGGCTCAGTTTGCAATCCACATTGGAGATCGGATCATACATTTAAAGGCTCAGATTCTGGAACTACATTGAGATTGGATCTCACCTTATAGATCATCGGACCACATTCATTTAGAGGCTCAGTTTGCATCCAATACATGAGATCGGATCTACATTTAGGGCTCAGTTCGGAACCACATTGAGCTTCTGGATCTGCACAGAGAATCGGATCTACATTGTAGTATTCAGTTCGGATCTACATCGTGATCGGATCTACATTTAGGGCCTCAGTTTCGGAACCACATTGAGTTTTGGATCTACATAGAGATCGGATCTACATTTGGGACTTAGTTTGCATCCACATTGAGATCGGATCTACATTTGAGGGATCAGTTCGGAACTACATTGAGTTCTTGGATCTACATAGAGAGATCGGATCTACATTTAGGGCTCAGTTCGGACTCTACATCGTAATCGGATCTACATTTAGGGCTCAGGTCGGAACTACATTGAGTTTGGATCTACAGAGATCGGATCTAAAATTAAGAGCTCAGTTTGATATACCCTGTTAGGGGCTCAATTTGGATCTACATTTAGGACTCAGTTTGAGTTATACCTTTAGGGCTCAATTTGGATCTACATTTAGGACTCAGTTTGGATCTACATTTAGAGCGGCTCTACATTTAGGGCTCAGTTTGAAGATGTACATTCAGTGTTGGATCTTACATTTAGGGCAACATTTGGATATACATTTAGATCAATTCATTTTTCACAAAGTTGTTAAAAATTCCACTCAAAATAACGGTACAAGATTAATGAAAACCACTTCTAGCATTCTGATCAAGCATCTACAATGATGTGTTACTACATTTTAGGGCTCAGTTGGGAACTACATCGAGTTTGGATCTCTACATTGAGATGGGATCTACCGTTGGGGCTTAGTTGACACCAATCTACACACACTGAGATCGTATCTACATCTAAGGGCTCAGTTTGCATGTACACATTTAGATCGGATCTACATTGAGGGCTCTAGTTTGGGATCTACATCGTGATCGGATGTATTTAGGGCTCAGTTCGGAACTACATTGTGTTTGGATCTACATGAGATCGGATCTACATTTAGTGCTCAGTTTGCATCCACACAGAGATTGGATCTAGATTTAGGGCTCAGTTCCAACCATTGGAGATCAGATCACATTTAGAGGCTCAGTTGCATCTACATTTAGATCGGATCTACATTTAGGCTCAGTTTGGATTTACATCGTGCTCAGATCTGCATTTAGGGCTCAGTTTGCACTCCACATTGAGATCCGGATCTGCATTTAAGGCTCAATTCTGACCTACATTGAGGTTTGGATCTACACATAGACATCGGATCTACATTTGAGGCCCTCAGTTTGCATCCACATTGGAGATCGGATCTACATTTAGGGGCTCCGGTTCAGGAACTACATTGGAGGTTTGGATCTACAGGAGATCGGATCTACATTTAGGGCTCTCAGTTCAGAACTTTACATTGGATCTACATAGATAGAGATCGGATCTACATTTAGGGCTCAGTTTGCATCCACATTGAGATCGGATCTACATTTCAGGCTCAGTTCTGAACTACATTGAGTTTGGATCTAAACAGAGATCAGATCTACATTTAGGGCTCAGTTTGGATTTACATCGTGATCGGATCTACATTTAGCGCTCAGTTTGCATCCACATTGAGATCGGATCTACATTTATGGCTCAGTTCTGAACTACATTGAGTTTGGATCTCTACGCAGACATCAGGATCTACGATTTAGTGGGCTCAGTTTGCATCCATTGAGATCGGATCTACATTTAGGGGCTCAGTTCGGAACCACATTTGAGGTTTGGATCTACATACGCAGAAGATCGGATCTACATTTAGTGTTCAGTTCGGATCTACATCGTTGATCGGATCTACATTTAGGGCTCAGTTCAACGGGAACTTTACACATTGAGTTTGGATCTACATAGAGAATCGGATCTACATTTGGGACTCTAGTTTGCATCCATATTGAGATCGGATCTACATTGAGGGATCAGTTCGGAACTACATTGAGATTGGATCTACATAGAGATCGGATCTACATTTAGGGCTCAGTTCGGATCTACATCGTGATCGGATCTACATTTAGGGCTCAGTTTGCATGTACATTTAGATCGGATCTACATTGAGGGCTCAGATTGGATCTACATCGTGATCGGATCTACATTTAGGGCTCAGTTCGGAACTACATTGGAGTTTGGGATCTACATAGAGAGGATCTAAAAATTCAGGGCTCAGTTTGATATACCTGTAGGGCTCACCAATTTACATCTACATTAGGACTCATAGTTTGATATACCTTTAGGGCTCTCAATTTGGACTCTACATTTAGGGCTCAGTTTAGATCTACATTTAGAGCGGCTCTACATTTAGGGCTCAGTTTGGAAGATGTACACATTCAGGTTGGATCTACATTCAGCAGCACATTTGATATACATTTAGATCGAATTTACATTTCACAGTTGTTTAAAAATTCTCAAAATCAAAACCAACAGTTACCAAACTTTAATGAAAACCACTTGGCATTCCGATCTACATCTGGTACACGATGTACATTTTTTAGGGCTCAGTTTGCATCCACATCGTGATCGGATCTACATTTAGGCCTCAGTTCGGAACTACATTGAGTTTGGATCTACATAGAGATCGGATCTACATTTGGTGCTCAGTTTGCATCCACATAGAGATTGGATCTACATTTAGGGCTCAGTTTACATCACACAATGAGATCAGATCTACATTTAGGGCTCAGTTTGATTACATCGTGATCAGATCTTACATTTAGGCTCAGTTTGCATCCACATTTCGAGATCGGGATCTACATTTAGGGCCTCAGTTCGGAACTACATTGAGTTTGGATCTACATAGACATATCGAGATCTACATTTAGGGCTCAGTTTGCATCACACACTGCTGAGATCGGATCTACATTTAGGGCTCAGTTCGGAAACTACATTGAGTTTGGATCACATAGAGATCGGAGTCTTACACATTTAGTTTTCAGTTCGGATCTACATCGTGATCGGATCTACATTTAGGGCTCAGTTAGGAACTACATGGAGTTAGGATCTACACATAGAGATCGGATCTACATTTAGGGCTCAGTTTGCATCCCACATTGAGATCCGGATCACACATTTCAGGCTCAGTTCTGAACTACATTGGGAGTTTGGATCTACACGAGCATCAGATTCACTACATTTAGGGCTCAGTTTGCATCCACATTGAGATCGGATCTACATTTGAGCTCTCAGTTCGGAACCACTGAGTTTGGACTCTACAGAGTCGGATCTACATTTAGTGTTCAGTTCGGATCTACATCGTGATCGGATCTACATTTAGGGCTCAGTTCGGAACTACATTGAGCTTTGGATCTCACACATAGAGATCTGGATCTACATTTAGGCTCAGTTCCCGGAACTACACATTGAGTTTGGAATCTCTATATAGATCGGATCTACATTTAGTTAACTCAGTTTGCATCCACATAGAGATTGGATCTACATTTTAGGGACTGAAGTTTACATCCACATTGAGATCAGATCTACATTTAGGGCTCCAGTTTGCATCATAAGATTTAGATCGGATCTACATTTAGGACTCAGTTGACTTACATCGTGATCAGCGGGATCTACATTTTAGGGCTCAGTTTGCATCCACATTGAGATCGGATCTACATTTAAAGGGCTCAGTTCTGAACATACATTGAGTTTGGATCTACATAGACATTGGATCTACATTTAAGGGCTCAGTTTGCATCCACATTGAGATCAAGGATCTCATTTAGACCAGTTCGGAACTACATTGAGTTTGGATCTACATGAGATCGGATCTACATTTAGGGCTCCAGTTCGGATCTACATCGTGATCGGATCTCTACATTTGGGGAGCTCAGTTTCGAACTACATTGACTTTGGATCTACATAGAGATCGGATCTAAAATTAGGCTCAGTTTGATATACCCGTAGACTCAATTTGGATCTACATTTAGAGACTCAGTTTGACATACCTTTAGGGGCTCCAATTTGGATTTACATTTAGGACTCAGTTTGGATCTATATTTAGAGCGGCCTCTACATTTAGGGCTCAGTTTGAAGATGTACATTCAGGTTGGATCTACATTTAGGCACACGTTTTGGATATACACTGTTAGATCAATTTATATTTACAGTTGTTTGTTTAAAAATTCCTCAAAATAACGGTAGCAAACTTTAATGAAAACCACTTGAATTCCGATCTACATCTACGATGTACATTTTTTAGGGCTCAGTTTGAACTACATCGAGTTTGGACTTACATTGGAGATGGGATCTACCGTTAGGGCTTATCAGTTGACATCTACACTGAGATCGTATCTACATTTAGGGCCTCCAGTTTGCATGTACATTTAGATCGGATCTGCCACGTGAGGGCTCAGTTTGGATCTACATCGATGATCGTGATCTGTTCACATTTAGGGCTCAGTTCCGGAACTACATTGAGATGGATCTACATAGAGATCGGATCTCTACATTGAGTGCTCAGTTTGCATCCACATAGATTGGATCTACATTTGAGGGCTCAGTTTACCTCCATCACATTGAGATCAGATCTACATTTAGGGCCTCAGTTGCATCTGCATCATTTAGACATTTAGATCTATCATTTAGGAGCTCAGTTTGGATTTACATCGTGATCAGATCTACATTTGAGGGCTCAGCATCCACATTGAGATCGGATCTATTCATTTAAGAGCTCAGTTCTGAATCCGTACTACATTGGTTTGGATCTACATAAGACATCGGATCTACATTTAGGGCTCAGTTTGCATCGCATCATTGAGGATCGGATCTACATTTAGTCTTCAGTTCGGATCTACATCGTAAATAATCGGATCCACATTTAGGGCCAGTTTAGTTCTGAACTACATTGAGTTTGGATCTACACAGAGATCAGATCTACATTTAGGGCTCAGTTTGCATCCCACATTGAGATCGGATCTACATTTAAGACTCAGTTCGAAACTACATTGAGTTTGGATCTACCATAGAGATCGGATCTACATTTTAGTGTTCAGTTCGGATCTACATCGTGATCGGATCTACATTTGAGGGCTCCAGTTCGGAACTACATTGAGTTTAGGATCTACACTTATGAGATCGGATCTACATTTAGGCTCAAGTTCGGAACTTCACATTGAGTTTGGATCTACATAGAGTCAGATCTACATTTAATAGTGCTCAGTTTGCATCCACATAGAGATTGGATCTACATTTAGGAGCTCAGTTTACATCCACATTGAGATCAGATCTACATTTAGGGCTCAGCTTCTGCATCTACATTCAGATCGGATCTACATTTGAAACTCAGTTTGGATTGTCGTGATCGGATCTACATTTAGAACTTTCAGTTTCTGCATCCACATTGAGATCGGATCTTACATTTAAAGGCTCAGTTCTGAACTACATTTGAGTTTGGATCTACATAGACATTGGATCTACATTTAGGGCTCAGTTTGCATCCACATTGAGATCGGATCACATTTTGGGGCTCAGTCTCGGAACTACGTTGGAGTTTTGGATCTACATAGTAGACTCGGATCTACATTTAGGGCTCAGTTCGGATCTACATCGTGATCGGATCCATACTCAGGGATAAGTTCAGACCGTTACATTGACTTTGGATCATATGAGATCGGACTCTAGTGTAGAATGAGTTTGATATGCCTGAGGGCTCGAATTTGGATCATACATTTAGGACTCAGTTTGATATAATTCCTTTAGGGAACTCAATTTGGATTTACACAGGACTCCAGTTTGGATCTACATTTAGAGCGGCTCTACATTTGGGAGCTCCAGTTTGAAGATGTACATATCAGGTTGGATCTACATTTAGGGGCACATTTGGATATACATTTAGATCGAATTTACCCTTATTTCACAGTTGTTTAAAATTCCTCAAAATAACAGTGCACAAACTTTAATGAAACCACTTGGAATTCCGATCTACATCTACACGATGTACATTTTTAGGCTCAGTTTGGAACTACATCGAGTTTGGACTCTACATTGAGATTTATGGCATCCATTTGGGAGCTTAGTTGACATCATACACTGAAGATCGTATCATTTAGAACTCCCAGTTTGCATGTTACATTAGATCGGATCTGTTGAGGGGCTCAGTTTGGATCTACATCGTGATCGGATCTACTATTTGGGGCTCAGTTCAGACTACATTGGAGTTTGGATCTACATAGAGATCGGATCTACATACTTAGTGCCTCAGTTTGCATCACATAGAGATTGGATCTACATTTAGGGGCTCAGTTTACATCCACATTGAGATCAGATCTGCATTTGGGGCTCGGTTCGCATCACATTTAGATCGGAGTACATTTTAGGGCTCAGTTTGGTTATCGTGATCAGATCTGACATTTGAGGCTCGGTTGCATCCACATTGAGATCGGATCTATTTAAAGCTCAGTTGCAAGGAACTACATTGAGTTTGGATCTACATAGACATCGGATCTACATTTAGGGGCTCCGGTTGCATCACGGCCCCATTGAGATCGGATCTACATTTAGTGTTCAGTTCGAACTACATTGAGTTTGCATCACATGGAGATCGGATCTACTTTAGGGCTCACGGCTGTTTCGTTCTATAGACCGTGCGTATAAAAGTATGAACGAACACAGATTGTGATTTGGCTCCAGTAATGCACCTCTAAAAACAAGATGGCGCCTATGAACGCCAAAGTGGAACCTTCGACGACCTGTCTTTAAAATAATTTTAAAGCATCCCGAGTTATATTTATATCAAAACTGAGACATATGTACAAATACGAATATATTTGACAGATTGTATGAAACAGAAGACTGAAACAATTAAACAAAAAAATAATACGTCTTTTGTATCGCCATTTGTTTTATTTTCGTTCTCCTTTTATTCAAACACTTCAGAACGTCGTCGAAAATAAATCCATTCCAATAGTACAGACACGTATGCACAAAAATAATTTGATACAAATTATGTCCTTAAAACAACGTTTTAAATCAGGCCAGTACATTTTCGGACTTTTAGGTCTTTGTTTTGGGGTCTTAAATCAGTTTTCGTCCAATGGACACGCAATGGAGTTTTGTGTGAAAGCGTTTCCGAAATACGGCTACGGCCGGTTGATCAGCATGACAGCATGCGTTGACCATGGCTGCCCTTAGCAACGCCCATAGCAACAGCCGCGGTCGTAGCACACTGACACGGCCCAAATTAGTGCATTTTCAATGGTGATGTAATCAAGCGCGTAATTGGAAAAAAAAAGTTTTGTACACAAATCGGCAAAAGGCACAAAAGCCCGAGCTATACATGCACCAGTTTTATTATTACATGTGGCAGCACTATGAGCAGTTATGACTTCATTTAAGTATTCTGAATAAATTGTGCTGCTGTTGTGAAGAAGACTGACACAAAGCTCAAGATTAAAAAAAACTAGGGAGGTTTTAATGCAGAAAGGGCATTTTTGATCTTTGGAGTAAATACTTGGGAGGACAGGTAGATCAACATCCAAGATATATTTTTTCAAACTGTTCTAGGAAAGTCGACATTTACAGGCAGGACCAGGAACTACATAACTCCAGCAGTTGAGTGGACACCCATGTAAGAAACAAACAGTGTAACATATGAATTTGTATAACAAAACTCAAAACTGGCCTCAACCTAAAGTAGGATCTACAAACGCCAATCTGTGTGTTGGCTGATTTGTCACGACATCACATCGACAAACATATTTGAACAACTGTCGAACAAATGCCATGACATTTACACTGAAAGTTCTCCATACCTAGAAATTTTGGAAGGAACACTGACGACCATTCTTTTTTTATTTGTTCCATTTGTCAGAATTATTTCTAATCCTTCAGTCAAACACCCTGTGAACATTATTTTTGTGCAGTATGTTTGTCATCATATTTCAAATTCCATCGATCAACCCTTTACCAGATGTCCATCATGCCAGTCACAAATTCAGTTCACTGATATTCGAAGTCCACGAATTTTGAATGTACAGCTTCAAAATTTGGATGTAAGCTTGCAGTGTCTGTGGTGTCATTGGTAAACCACAAAGCCTAGCAAAGCATTCATGTGATGGTAGTATCACAACATAATTGTCCGCAGAAGAAGCCGAGATGTACTGTTGTAGAGAGCGTTTCCACCAAGCCTGAGGATGCTCTTGCTGAAGCTGCAACATTCTTCGCAAGAGTGCCTGCAGCATCCTCATGGGCAGCGATTCCATTGCATTTGAGAAGAGCTAAACCCTGCTGGACCTGACGTTAAATCAGAGAGGAAAGGCTGCCACATTAGAGACAGGAGGCGTAATCTATATACACAATCTTTGTTTCTCCCAAAACAAAAATCACGGGCTTTCTAAAAAAATTAAACGGTTCACAAAATCTGTTCCACGGAAATTTGTTTGGACACAAAATGCAACAATGCCAATGAATACAGTAATAATGATATGAAGGTTGCAAAGTATAATAATTTATAGTACCTGTTTTAATACAGCCTGCTCACATATGCCAAGTCAGCAGAAATAGGTCAAACATTTCATGAAGTGTTTTAGATTTGCTGACGTTCACTGAGCAATCAATCACTCCAATCCTATATCACATTCAGACATGGAGCGTACAGGGAGGACCATGTGTAATGACGTATCAATTTGTATTAAATAATGGTACTTTGACATGCATTTAAAAATGAAATTGCACAACAAACATTTCTATTTATTTTCATAAAAAAATATATCAAACTTGCTACTTGTTTCTATAGATATGCATTAAACACTTTACGTGTATATCGTCAGTCCTTTCCGAATGCCAGCATTACTCCCAAGCTGCACATGTTAGAGGATCATACCATGGAGCAATTGGGAGGTTCAAAGTTGGTCTAGGTCTCCTGAATGAGCAAGGCGTGAGCTACTACACACTGAATTCAACAGAGCTGGGAACAGTGCATGGGAAAGAAATATGAGCTTTGAAACTGATAACATCATGGACATCTGACAACAACATTTCTGAAGTTCATGCAGAAATGCAAAATAGAAATATATAGTATGATGCACGAATAAAAAAATCAACGCATGAACAGAAATAAAATCACCACAATGAGACGGAGGTATGTAGCTTACTGTAAAGAGTTACAATGATGACAAACATTGGGATATAAAGATTATTAACAAGCATGCCTTTGCACATGCATGTACATGTAGTTATGGTCCTACCGTAGTACTACTACTAGTGCAATGTACATGTATGTTTTATTTCAGATTCAATTTCAAACAAACTTATTTACGTTGAACTTGAAGGAAGTTTGTTCAATGAATTTTCTTGTTTCGTTTTTTCCTAATACAATTGGATCTACCTAATAATGGTCTTTACATGTAACACGTTACATGCTTTGTTATTTTAAACCCACCAAAAAAAGAAAAAGAAATGAATTCAAAGTCATGCAAAAAATTTTTTGTCCCCAATTTATTATTTTTTGCCAAACATATTTTCTGTATACCTATTGGATTTGGATTCAAATTAACGTCAGTTAAAGTTGGGTCCCATCTGTCTTCATCAATTTTAAGGGCTAAAAAATGAACATTAGTTAGGCTATTCCCCAATGAAAATTAAAAATCATACGGAAAACGCACATGGTCGCAATACGCATGTGCGTGAGTGTACTTTAATTGTACATGTACATGTTATGCATACTGTACATGTACATGTACATGTAGTACATTGTACAGTGTACACAAATCGTGCAATAATACTAGTGCTATTATATTTAGCGTGAAACACGAAACTGAAATTATGACTAATTCCAACCATCGATAACCATCTACATCTTATTGGTCTTTCTTACCTTGAGTGTAAAAAGTATCCAGAAGACCTTATCCAACCGTAGGTAGTCATCAATTGTTCATAGTATTGGCGTATGATGGTGAAAACGATCTTAAAACGAGTGATTTACGATTCTATCCATTTGCACAGCGCGGGTTTCCCTGTGACCTTAGACCGCCAAGATTCATTGTAAACAATTGCTCCGGTTAAAACCGTTGGTTCATGATCTTTATCAATATTCATTAATCTTCTTAACATATTATGCAAATTTTTAAATTAGCCAATCAGAAATCGAAAACGAAAAGGGTCGAACGCTCTTTTTAAGTCACAGAAAAGCCATCATGACGTCACGAATGCATTTTGCAACGCTGGCCAAATCGGACCAACAGAGGCGTACTTTTATACGGGAAACAACTGTGGCTCAGTTGGGATCTACATCGTGATCGGATCTACATTTAGGGCTCAGTTTGGATCTACATCATGATCGGATCTACGTTTATGGCTCAGTTCGGAACTACATTGAGTTTGGATCTACATAGATATCGGATCTACATTTAGTGCTCAGTTTGCATCTACTTAGAGATTGGATCTACATTTAGGGCTCAGTTTGCATTCACATTGAGATCGGATCTACATTTAGGGCATAGTTTGCATCTACATTGAGATCGGATCTACATTTAGGGCTCAGTTTGTGTCTACATCATGATCAGATCTACATTTAGGCCAGTTTGCATCCACATTGAGACCGGATTCCCGGGGTTTGCACACAGAGACGGATCTAATTTTTGGGGTCAGTTTGTGCTTTACGTGATCGGGTCTATCAGGGGCCCGTTAATCCAAAAATT
>CM055833.1:32237495-32436488 GCA_029582265.1 Zoroaster sp. YZ-2022 | reverse complement strand
TTTAAACTATTACTTTTAATTGTCTTTCCTAATAATGCACCATCTTATCTATGCGAGCTTAGTCTCGGTGCTATACCAACCTAATCGTGAAAGTGGACTTCGCCTCTAGTTCTGACCAAAAGATGCTCTATAAACCCACTCATCTTTTGTTCTGCAAATAAGGGTTTTCTTTTGGCTTCTGCGCCAAATCTGTGCGGAACAATCTCCCATCAGATATTCGTCATACTAGTGAACTTAGATGTTTAAAAGTAAACTTCAAGACTCATTTATTTTAGCTTTGTTGTACATCTTATTTTTATTCACTGTTAATTTTAGAATTACATCTCATTTTATTCACTGTTAATTTCCAGAAATTATTAAGTTGATCCATTTTGGCAAAAGCGCTGTGATACCTTTCAGTCGTGTAAGAGCGGCTATATATAAATCTTATTATTATTATGGTTGAGCTATATTTATTCAAATATGCAAACTTGGTTCCACAGTCCTGCTTTCAGTACCCTTTAACATCTGTCTGGTTTGTTCACTCATCTGTGTCAATAACATCACAAGGCTTTTATACCATTACAAAGAGGACATTCTGCCCTTTCTAGAGATATATTTCTCTTTCCCCCATATATAAAGTAGTTTTGCCATTTTACAGTAATTTTTATCTCGGTTATACTTTTGTAGGGGACACCACATGTATAGGTCATCTATAGGTCGTCTGTAGGTCATCTGTAAGTCATCTGTGTAGGTCATCTATACCGGTCATCCTGTGGGTCGTCTGTGGGTCATCTATAGGGGTCGTCTCTGTGGGTCATCTATAGGTCATCTGTAGGTCATCTATAACAAGTCATCTATAGGGTCATCTTATAGGTCATCTATATAGGTCGTCTGTAGACGTAAAATAATTATAAAAGAACGCGCCTATAATAAATGGAAAGAAGTTGCTTAAATTGTTGAACGAAAATCCCAATCTGTGCTAAAAACTCTGACGTTAGTTACAAAGCGATGAAAGCGATACTGTTGAAACAAAGCTATGAGACAAACGCCTTTTTATCCGTTGTAGGCGGGAGGAGATTCAAAAAAGTTTTTCGGTAAAGAGTATAAAGCGTTAACGATATTGAAAGCTTTGTCTACGGAAGAGCGCGATGCGTTGCAGCACGCAATACGAAGAACCAAATTAGGGTCGCGATATAACGCAAAGTTTAGGGTAGCGTCTATTCTAACGTTGTACGTTAAATTATTAGGACTCAGCTTTTCTAAATCGCGTTGACTTATACGGTTATAGTTTCAGAAATTGATAACGAAGGTAAATTAATTACAGATTTAGAAAAGATCCATTCATTTCGAGCATGCTTAGTACCGTAGCGTGCGAAATATACTAAGTACGGTATGTTAGTGGCACCACTCGGCGCAACTCTTATTACGGTAAAACATTTAAAGAAAAGAAGAATCTTGCGTAGATAATAAAAGAGATGGAAACGAATGTACAACAGACGCTGACGCGAAGCGCGCAAGTTGCGGAAACAACGTCACAACCACAAGTAATAACCAAAGCACCGAGTAAAAAAGAAAAAGATCCAAAAAGAGTCGCAGCCGGTAAAAAACTCGCAGAACTTAATAAAAAGAAAAAACAAGAATTAAAAAAAGGCGCTGACGCGAAGCGTGCTCAACACGCAATAACGAAAAGCGTAACGCAAAGCGAAACACCAACGAGCGAAACAACAAGCTCAAACAACAACTACTACTATATCGCTATTGCTTTGTTCGTTGGAGGTTTAGGTGTTTACTATTTTTAATTCGTACAAACGAAAATCAAACTTTTAGTTAAACTCAACAAAAACGCTGAACCTTCACAAACTGAGAACAAAGTTGGTGTTCTTGAAATGGAATAAATTATTATATTTATATGTTATAAATATAATGGACACGAAAGAATCGCAAATTCAGCTTTATCACAGCGCCGTTATAACTCTTTTATTGTTTTATACAGCATGTTGGGTGAAAAATATTTAAAATAAAACCAGCTGATTTAGGAAAATTAGATATAAAAGACGGGTTAAAACTCACTACGGTAGTTGCCGCGGGTGGGATGACGCAAATGTGGCTAGTTAAACAAGGAATTTTGCCGAGTAATATTATGAATTCTGAATAAAATATATTTATATCTATAAAATGGACGCTAACGCGAAGCATGAGAGAAAGTTATCTAACGTTTATTATAGCCCTAAAGGATATTACAAAGGCCAAGATGCGATTAGCAAGCTGGCTAAAGAAAAATAAATGTTAAAACAGTTCGACAGTGGATAAAAAAGCAAGCGTTGTGGCAAATTTATTTACTCTATCCTAAATATATTCCTAGACCAACTTTATCAAACAGTGCGTTTGAAAAACCAAATGAAGTTCATCAAGCGGATCTATTGTTTCTTCCTCATGATGTAATTGGCAAAAGAGCTTACAAGTACGCGTTAACAGTCGTAGACGAAGCTAGTACAGTAGATATAAGAAGCAGAACCGTTAACTGATAAAACCGCTATTCAAGTCGTTAATGCGTTTGAGAAAATTTATAAACGTAGCTCGTTAACTTGGCCGCGCTTAAAGTCGATCCTGGAAAGAATTCATGAGTAGCGTTAACGTAACGATGAGTAAACATAATGTAAGCGTACAAAGAAGTGAGGCTGGTAATCATAGAGCTCAGGGTATAGTAGAGCGGTTTAATAAAACGTTAGCGGAAAGATTATTTTCTCACCAGTACGCTAAAGAAATAACGACTGAAAAGATAAATAGAGAGGGTTAAAGATTACCAGCGGCTGTAAAGCGTTAAATAATGAAACGACGCGTCTTATAAATTTAAAACCAAAAGACGCGATTAAATTGAGCTCTGTAGAGGCAAAATCCAGCCTCACCCGTGAGTGTTAAAAGAAAAAAGAATCCCAAACAACAGTTTAATTAGGTATTTATACGCACCGGTGAAGCTGAAAAGATACGAGACGCATGAGCGACCGACCCCATATGGAGTATATCTATATATAGAATATCTAAAACTGTTAAAGGTGTGAACCAACCCATATTGTATTATTTAGAAAAAAGGCCCCGCTCGTAGTTTTGTAAGACAAGAATTACAAATTATCCCTGCGAAATACACAAAATCCCCCACCGTTGTAATGATCGTGATCGTAATCTCACACAACTATTGTGTGAGATTGTAATTGTTGTTAAACAATGCTCCGCGTCAGCGCGCTTCGCAACAGCGTGAGGCTGTAATGACCGTAAGCATGAGTGTCTGTTCCGTTTTCTAAAATGTATTTCTTTGTGTCTAGAGGAGATAGTGATATTTTATTTACTCGCGTTGTATATAATCTATGTGTTTCGTGTTTGATAAAACTCATATCGTGATGCAGAGTATTTTTCAACGATAAAACTTGTTTATATCATGAGTGTTTAATCTGTTGTTCTAAAACTTGTTTTTAACTCCTTTAGCTTTTCTAATCGTTTTTTCGTTCGATAAAAGTATCGAATACATTTGGGCCTTAAACATACAATTTCAGAGATTAAAGTTCCCGCACACTCGTCTTTCATTTTGCCGATAATCTTTTGTTCGTTTCATCGAACAGAAAGTATCTCGTTTATAATTACTAAAATCGTATAAATCTTTGTCTTTTTTTCCATATCGTAATACACGTCTTCTGTTTGAATATCAGGGTAACAAACTATCCGTATCCGTGTACAGCAAATTACACCTCTCGCCATATTTCTTTTTAGTTCGTTGTAATAGAAATCGTTACATTAAATGTTTAGATAAATCTAATACGCTCATTCCTACGTAAACCGGGCGGTTAAGCAAGAGTTTTGTTTTGTGCATGTGAATCGCTACTAGTTCATTATCAAAAACCGCCTCTGCAAAATTTGGTTTCGCGATGAGCGCGAATTTGTTTTTCCGATTTTTCATATTTTAGCCTTTTTATATTTACATTAACACTTTTTCTTACATTTTCCATGGTTTTTCCAAAAACTGAATTGTTCTTGAGTTTGTAGAAATCTTTTTCAAAATCACTATTTGATTCTTTTTCTGAGTTGTGTGTTTTATCTATATATGATTTCATCCAACGTGCTTCGTCAAATTCTAAAACGCGATGAATTTTAGTCAGTTTAGTCCAAGTTGTAAATACAATTGTAAATTACGATAATGAATCACGTAGTTAGTTTTGTCGTATAAATTTGGTACTAATTTTGCAACGTTTGGGGCCGGTTTGTCTTTTAGCAACTCACGTTGATAGTCGCTCATCCATTCTTTGGTACCCTCAACGACTCTGGCGCAGTGGAAATGCATCGTGTAAATCGTGTAATTCTTTGGGATATTCTAAATCAACTTAAAATGTATCCTTTAGAAGGTTTAAATCCTTCGCTCTCGAGTTTGTCTATTCGTGATGACGTCATCCACTTAAAATTACCAGTCGGCAAAGGTTGACTCATGGCGTATCCATATAAATTATTAGCGTCTAAATACGTAATGTAACTCGATGGAATATTTTTGTCGTAGTCGTCTAAATATTTATTGTTTGCTTTCGCGTATCGTTTACTCGCCATGCACGTTCCTCCTCGCGTGCCTCTCTCAATAAATAAATGCATGTCAACGTCCGTAAACAAATCTAAAGTTTGTTTCGAATGTTTCAATAACGCATCCCAACTCAGACCCGGACTAGTATAATAATTAGCCGGATCTAAACCATACTCTCGTATACAAGTAGCTCGAAAGTTTTCAAACACGTCCATGCCAATAAGCAAGTATCCGTGCGCACATACAAATCGTGATAATCTCCTAGATCGTTACAATCGAACACGTTGTAAACGTTCTTTGCATGCTCGCATTGAGAAGTGGTAATGTTACTATCGTTTAGACTACTATAAAAGATTCTTGCGTTGGGAGTTCTTTTTCTTCAAAACGCTCGAAAGAGTCCATGTACTGTAGGGATAAATACCTTGCTTTTAATAAGATTAAATTTTCTAAATCTGGTTCGAGTTTGGTGTGATTGGGAAAGAATTGTTTGATTTCACGAGCTTATCCACAAGCCAGTAAAAATTGAGCGCTATCGATAAATCGTAGTTGACCGATACTAAAAGATATGTACTTTTCGATATTGTTTGCGATACACGTTAAATTTCCTTTCGTTTTACCCTCAGCTTGCATAATGAGATGAGAGTCGTAACCTCTCAAGTTGTGAAACACGACCGGAATAAAAGTTTTGTCTGATTTTAAACTCAGTTTTAAATTGCAACAGTTATGCGCCGCGCCTCGATATTTTCCGGTAATGTGACAATGATCTCTAACTCGTTTAAAACTGTCGCGCCAGCGTCACACTCCGCGTGCTCCGCGTCAGCGTCAGCGGCGTCTTCAAAAAATGCCTTTTCGCATATCCAACACTCGTTAGCGTTTTTAAAATCTTCTACATTAGATTTAGTCATTATTATTTTAAGAGGGTTTTTAAATATTTCGTTGATGTTTTCTTCTTCTTTTTGTAATTTAGTTAAAAAGTGTATAGCCGCATCTTCTCCCCTGTAAACGATGGGTTCGCTAGTTTCACCGTCGCAACGAACAACGATGTATGAATAACCGCAAACAACGTGTTCTTGTAGTCTCGTAGTATTTGTTGTATTCACGCGCTTCGCGTCACACTCCGCGTGCTCCGCGTCAGCGTCAGCGGCGTCTTCAATCTCGCTTCGCAACAGCGTTTTAATAATGCTCTCAAAGTCAGCGTATATAACGAAAGGAACTTTCATCTTTTTATGATAATTTATAAACTTTACCTTGTCGTTTTTATACTTTTCTGGCATCACAATTTTTGTTGGTCTGTCGTTTATTCCCTTACACATTTCTACGTGATTTTCGAGATGCGATTTCGTTGAAAAACCATGCAAACATCTCAAACAATAATGTTTACGTTCTTTGTGGTTCGTTTGATTATAAACTAATTTATTTACATCTTTTATATATACGTAGTGAGATCTCGCGTCAGCGTTAATTAATAATACATTTATGCGATCTAGTCTCGCGGGTTGATCGCTGAGCTAGTAAACTAGTATCGATTTTCCTTCACAACCAAAAACGTTTATCGCTATATTGTTTTGTTTCTCTACTTTTTTTATTTGATTAATCGGTGTAGGTGCGTCAATATTATTAAAATTAAAACCGTCCTCTTTTGGGTATTTAGACATTCGATCAACGTGATCGTTAGCGGGGAAACGATGAGCGCGCAAAGCCCATCGCAAACAATCGTCGTCGTCGTTTTTTACGTTGATGCACGCTTTTTTATTTTTTATATAGTCGCATAGCTCGATATAACTACCTCCTTTCAAAGGTTGATATTTAGCGATTGTGAGATTCATATCAATAATTCTATTCACGATCCATCCACTGCCCTCTCTCGTATATTTTTCTAAAGCTACAGCAATTTGCGAAAAAACAGTAACGAGCATATCGTCAATGTCGTTTAAATTTAATAATACAATTTGATTTTTGTTATGAAAATTTGGTTCAGCTTCATGAACGCCGTTTGGTTTTACTTTAAGTAGTTTAATGCGTACGTAAACCATAAACTTGCACGCGTTAAATTCTTTCAAGTCTAAAGCCAACTTGCTATTATCTTTTGGTTTTACCGCTTGCGCAAAATGTTTAGGTCGTTTCCTTTGCTGTGATTCATCGGAACTATCATTATTCGTTCGCGCAAATATTTTCACCGTCAATCGGTGGGTTAAACCTCAACTCTTGTTCGCTACCCTGAAACCTTTTAATAGCGGCTACATAATCTTTTTTAATCAATTGCCCTTTTTCCCCAGAGCCGTGTCTAGGAATATTTATATGCTTCGCGTTTATAAGCAATGTCTTTCAATTCAACTAAACTTAATTTAGATAATGGTTTTGGTTTTGGTTGTTTTAAATAATTTTTCACGGCTTCGTAATAAACACGTTTATTAAATTTATTCTTGCTGTTTAGCTCAATAAAAAAAAGAACGATCAAATAAATTATTTGATTCTGCGTTCTTCATAAAATCTTTCAATTCTTGCAACGTCCATTTCGATAAATATTTTGTTTGTCGTTTTGCCATCGTCTATTTAATATATATTTAGAAAATAAAAAACTAAAAAAACAAATCAAAAAAACGTGAAGTATTGTTTTTTCTACCTAAAACGGCGCCCTACTACTACCCAGCGAATTTTGAGAAAATAAGAAAACTCAAAATGGTAAATTGCTTAAATCCCCTACTACTACCCAGAGAAATTGATTTTTTTGAGCAGCTGGTCTAGGACCCCCATCTAACATACTACTACTTGAATAAAAGTGCTGCTGAACAAATTATACATGCGTTTGTCACATCACGGCTCGATAACGGGAATGCTCTCCTTTACGGTCTCCCGCAGAATCAAATATCTCGTCTTCAGCACATACAAAACACAGCAGCTCGTGTTGTGACTTTGTCCAGAAAGTCATGCCATATCACGCCAATCTTGAAAAAACTGCACTGGCTTCCTGTTTCACAGAGAATTGTTTTTAAACTTATGCTAATTGTTCACAAATCTTTTAATAACATTGCTCCAATTTATATTTCTGAACTGCTTAAAGTCTACACTCCATCACGCAATTTGCGCTCCAGCAACATGTCACTCCTAAAGGAACCAACTTCAAAAACGGACCTGGGGTGATAGGTCGTTTTCTGTCGCAGCCTGAGACTCTGGAATCGTCTTCCAACTAAACTCAAATCTTGGTCATAGTATAACCAGATTCAAGTCGATGCTTAAAAGTCATCTTATGTCACAACTCTTTAAAGATGATGTATAAAGTTATTTGTAATTGCATTGTAGGTACATGTATCTCAGGTACATAATATTTGTTTCCCTAATGCTATCATTGTATATTGTTTGTATTAATGTTTTTTCTTTGTTTCCGCGCCTTGAGCGCCCAGCAGGGTGGATATGTGCGCGCTAAAAATCTTTATTATTATTATTATTATTATCAAACACAGTCTTGGGAATTTCGTAGAATCTCCCTCCCCCCAACCCCGTGAAAAACCACTCCGCCGCGCCATGCGTCAATTTGAAATGCTAGCGGGGGCAGGAAGGGTCTCACGTGATCCGAGGCTTGACGCGCATTGTAGGCCATACCATTAATGTGATAGGGAAAAAATTGCGAAACAGGATAATATTTACATTTTCATAACTTGTATCATATTTTAATTAACCATTAATAATCACAATGAAAACACAACTCTCACATTTTTCAAAATATTCTGTAAAACTGAAACTCACAATGAAATGACACCCATGAATTGCAACAAAAACAGTGTCAACGAACAGAAGATTCCTGTAAAATGTTACTGTTGACTCTCTGACTTTACTCTGTGACTTTTTCCTTTAGTCTGAATAAATACTGTTGATTTACCTTTCAAGAGTTTTACGGAAATCTGTCAGTTGACCCTTGCCGATATTTTGAGATTTCTAACGTAAATGATTCAGAAAATATGTAGTGCTCACTGTTGGTTGTCAAATTACTCTATCCAATGAAGGTGTACATGTACAGCTTCTACTTCTACCTTGAAAGTACCCTGTATTAGGGAACTCTTTGTTTCAAGCTAGAAACCCACCGAAAAGTATAAGGGAAACAATATCAGTATTATGTGTATACACTCTATAAATACATTTTAACTCAATAATTTTAATTATTTTACTGCTAATGTTGATGTTGCCCATGCAAAACTGTACTTGATATGAAATAACACGTTATTGTTTATTAACTTCACTTGTAATTTGCCATTTGATACAATGTTTTCTCTGTTTAGGCTATTTGTACTTGATTTTCACTGTTTTTTCTGCAGCATTTTATATTTTAACTATTAACCACGATAAAATGCCATGATTATTATTATTATTATTTAAAAAAAAGAAGCCCAGAACAGTCACGTCAGATTATACTTTGTACGTTTTACATATTTGTCACATATTAAAAAATACAACCAGAAAAGGGGTTTGTATGAGGAATTTATCCATTATTGTGTTTACAATTTGCCATACAAAATTAAAGAAAGAAGGGACTTTGAAAAAGTGTAACCTGCGTAAATTTGTTCCCATGAACACGTATAAAGATGGGCAAAGAGAATGTGGATTGAGTAGAGAATAATCTTAAAATTAATGGGACCATAGAGAACTCGCGAGGGCACGCGGCGGAATTGTCCGATGTTGTAACCGGATATCCGAGCACGCCGGAATACTGAGACCATGACTACAGCGTGCTAAAATGCCCGGCTACGTCATCCAGATAGCTGAGCACGCCGGATAGCTGAGACCGTGACAACGGCATCAACTTCCGTTGATGTTTATGCTCATGCGCACCAAAACTGTGAGCCGCGGTCGCATTTCAAATTGACGCATGCATGCACAGTGGGTTTCCACCGTTTTCGGGGAGATTCTACAAAATTTGCAAGACTGTGTGTGATAGCGGTTCGTGATTGTAGCGGTTCGTAGCGCCATCGTGCGGCGAGCGGCGACGGATCGTGTGTCACGATTGCAGTGATAGCAGTTATTCACATTAGTCAAAATCACGGCAATAAACCGCGAAGCGTCTGTTAACTGCTATCGGTCTGATGTTTTAGTAACCTCTGATGGCAACCCCAATCACACAAGGTTTGTAGGCCGAGTTCTTTGACCATTTTGACTCTAGCAGCAGACTTGACCATGGCATGGAGGAAGAAAAACATGTGTTCCTTCCTCTATGACCATGGTTACCCAAAAAGCAAACGATTTTACATGAAGAGTTACTGCATAGTTCTCTTGTATACATCAGTTATTGTTTGTCGCACAGGCCGTTATCTCACATGTTTGTTGACATCAAATACTCAGGAAATCATAGATAAGGCAAACCAAAAATAGCTCATGTTTCTGGTCATAGGTCGGCTTCAAAATCGGTGCGGTGGCAAAGAGAGGGCTCACAAATCGGGCAAACGTTCATACCCCTTTGTGAAAAAGTCGTTTAAAACATAGTCGTTTACAAGGCAGAATTCCAATCGATCCAGCAATTTTGGCTGCAATTGGACATCGTTTCATACCAAAACAAAATAATTAAACATGCCGACGCGCGGGTCTGAGGCGACGCGCGCGGAGACCAGAAACCAGAGACTTTGGCCTAAGCCCAACCAGTGAAGAAATATTAGACTTGAGTGAACACGGGGTCGATTATCCCTTGGGAGATTATTTTATCCCGATTGAAACCATATTCTCCCAATGAGGAAATCAAAATATCCCAATCGGGGAAAACCCTTGGGTGACCGCACCATAACCTTATTACCGGAGTGTAACATTTCGGTTTGTCTGATTGTCATGATTACTGCATGGAGGTTGGAACTGATAATTATGTGAATGTGGGATGGCACGAACTGTAGGTTGGTTAGTGGCTAAGTCGGCATTACCGTGTGTACTGACCCAGACGTAACCTCCGTTCTATTATACTCATGCCCAACTAGGTCAAGGTTAAGCAATTCCAAAGAGTGTATAAACCCTCTGAAATAATGTTAAAATATGCGTTGATCTTCAAAGGAAATGCCGATGTTGACTTGTTATCCTGATTTTAAAAAAAATCAAACGGAGCAATGTTTCCCACCGTACCGAATCTTCCGGGAAACTATCTTCACTGAAAACAGTAACATTCATTCTTCCACTTGTGAGCAAGGGAATAAGTTTAACAAGGGTAAGCATGCGACAAACAGTGCAAAGTTTGCCCTGGGCGATACCATATGCATTGAGTTCCCCGTTGAATACATGGGTTTGGTCTATCGCCACAGTTTTGTATTGGTACGGCCGGTAGAGCCACGAGTTGATCCCTTTCACAGTGACATTTTTTTTTCATCGTTTAAACCACAGACATGGATTCTGGTGAAGATCCCCCACCGAGCTGGGACGAGGTGGTCTTTACGAGAAAGGTGTCCAGTCTGTGTCGTTACTTCCCCCACCCAGCCGACTGGCACTGGCCTGGAGAAATCGTAGATACTTCATCGTTGTCTTAGTACCACTGCTGCTATGTCCAATTCCGATCATCATCAACAATCCGGTAAGGTTTTATACATAGGCCTATCCTTCCTAAAAGGTAAGGTCTAGGATTAGTAATTAAAAACATATCCTATGGTCGGATTTTAATGTGAAACTTACTAATGATGGTATCAATCTTCCCAAAATAATGTTGACTAAAGGTGTTTTAGTAAAAGTGAAATAATTTCCTGTATGAGTTTAGTAAAGAGAAATCTGTCCAAAACTCCACATTAGAATGAATACAACTGCTCTGAATGCATTAAATTGTGAACTCATTCAGCTGAAAAATTCGAGATATAGTATTTAGCCAGCAATATTTGTGTGTCTTTTGAACATGTAGACTGTTTGCTATATGGACACCCTCTTTTATTTGTATTACAAAAACATGACCCCAATATGAGCTTTACTTCCTGTCTAAACCGGAAGTCAAAGTTTAATGTTAAAAAAATAATAATGGAAAGTTTCTTTAAAAAACATTCTGACGTCATCATCACTGCCCTGACAAAGCTCGAACACCTATTTTTTTGTAATATCACAAACACTGCCGTCTAGTTCTTCTTCTTCTTCTTCTTCTTCTTCTTCTTCTTCTTCTTCTTCTTCTTCTTCTTCTTCTTCTTCTTCTTCTTCTTCTTCTTCTTCTTCTTCTTCTTCTTCTTCTTCTTCTTCTTCTTCTTCTTCTTCTTCTCTTCTTCTTCTTCTTCTTCTTCTTCTTCTTCTTCTTCTTCTTCTTCTTCTTCTTCTTCTTCTTCTTCTTCTTCTTCTTCTTCTTCTTCTTCTTCTTCTTCTTCTTCTTCTTCTTCTTCTTCTTCTTCTTCTTCTTCTTCTTCTTCTTCTTCTTCTTCTTCTTCTTCTTCTTCTTCTTCTTCTTCTTCTTCTTCTTCTTCTCAATAAGACTTATCCAGAGACAAAAACATAGTTGCAGAGTTCACAGAACCTTAAAACTTCACACATTAGTTAGACCTTAACTGTAGTTGTACACTGTTGTGACGTCATAGTGAGGTCATCAGATATCGAATTACACTAAATCAAAGGTTAATATTTTCAAAAAATCATATCTTATGAACCACAAACGATATTTTCACAGTCTTTGCACCATGTTATAGATCTTTAATTATGTGATTTTTCGTACACAGATGTGACCCCAATCCGACCTCTCCTTCCGGTCGAAACCGGAAGTTGAAAACTTCAAAAACATTTCAAAAAATCATATCTCATGAACCACAGAAAATATTTTCACAGTCTTTGCATCATCTTAAAGACATTGAACTATGTCACATTTCTTACACAGACATGACCCCACTTTGACCTCTCCTTCCGGTCGAAAACAGAAGTTTAAATGAACAACTATTCAGAAGTTGACAGCCATACTGTGTGAATGGCCTTGACGTTCTCTACACACAGACATATCGGCCTATAGTGTGTGTATATATGCCTCGTAAACACATTCACTGCAGTATCTAATTAGCATATAATACCTTCGTACGAAGACCGCACAGCGACAGTGGTGCAAAATTAACCTATTATAGCTAGAGCTAGCTGTTACATTTGTAAGGTCATGACCCGCCATGCATGGGCAGCAACAACAACAATGGCTTACCTAGCTGTCGGGCCCGTCTGCAGAAAATGCGTCGCAGAAAATGTACTATTTGTCTAGCATGGAATCCAAATTGTTTTCATTTTCGGAAATGAGTTGGACAAAGCTAGTTTCTTTCATGTGCAAGTGGATGAAAGAAATAGATGGTATGGTTTAGTGTGATATTGCCAATAAAACCATGTCTAACCATGGAGCAAGAAATGGTCTAACGTTAGGGCTGTTGGAGCTAACGAGTAACGTTATAACTTGCGATCGCCACGTCGCCGGTAACGAACAACTGTCAGAATCTCTGTTACAGGTAACGTAGGAATTATTTTAAATGAATTTGAAAAATATCTGGACCTAATCAGACTACATATTTTTTGTAAAATAGTTGGACTTATATGAAAATATCCTTGACAATTTAACATGTGTCGTCAGACTTTTAATATCTCATTCTCGTCTGTCCCTCAATATCGTGTCTATTGTTGACAAAAAAGATCATTCTTGGTGATTATCTTCAATAGTTACCATGTTAATACCTTGACCAACAAAATAAACTATAAGTTACCCTAACCACCCCAAATCCATCAAAATCCTCAAAGGGCACGTTTTTGGGAAAAAATCAGCACTGTTGAAAAATGGGATCTTTATACTGGAGTTTTATCAGATACTTAAAAGTAATACTTGTATGTAGTTGCACAAACATAACTTTGTACATGGGCCAAGAATATTCAACCTTTGGCGGTGTGAATAACTAAGCATGGAAATGATGCTTATTCAGCTGAACTAAAGTTTTGGGGAACTTAAGTTAATTTTTCATAGTGTATACAATGAAGATGGGTGCTGACCCATTTATTTTTTATTTTACATGTATGTATTAATGGATGAATAGCCGACATTCCTAAAATTAATTACCATTTAATTTACAGATTTATGGGTACCACTCTTGAGTGGTACAAATGCTTCCATGCCATTTGCAGGGCTGAGAAAAGAAATGAGAAGAAACAGAAACATCAAGGTAGGCAAATATTGAAAAATTCGGGTAGAATGTCGTATCTGGCCGCCACAATTTTTCATTAAATATAACCAATAATGTAATCTTACCTACCTGGTAAGGTGGAGAACATATGGATGATGATGGACATATACTTCAAATTATTCCAGGATATTTATTTCATGAAAAATCAAGCATTTTTGGTATACGATGACTTCCTCAGTCATGTCAGTCTGATCTTGTAAACTCCACAATTAGTGACCAACACAGTAGTAGTAGTAGTGGCAACTATAATAGGATCCTTCTATTTTCTGAAGAGGAGGATTTTTAGAAGGGAAATCAAGTCCGAAAACCATCATAAAAGTGGATTTTAAATATAGTTTTCGCTTTCTGTACCACCAAAATCGATAGAATGACTTTTAACTGGTTAGTGGTTGCAAAACAAATCCAAAAAAGCCCTTAAAAAGTCATTCTTTCTGTCTACAATGCCCATTCCCCTTACTCACTTATTCCTCTATTTCTATTAAATATTTATCATTTCTTCATACATATTCAGGTCAAGATGAGGTTCAGCAGTGAGAATGCAGCACTGAACCCCAGAGAAGAAAACCGTGGTCTTCATCAGAGTTCCTCCCTGACAAACCGAGAAAAATTGAGAAAAAAAAACTGATAAGTATTCACAGTGCCAAACCTTGATTGCATGCCAACTGTTTGAAGCAGCCCAACGGAAAGATGAGAGGTTACTTTTGCAAATCGAAGATAAAGATCTTGTGGGTTTAGAAGTTTGCTATCATTGTCTTTACTATAATGAGTATGTACCCAATTCTTGACAATATTCAGATGAAATACCTATTTGGTACAATGATGCATAAATACAATTCTGTAAAGAAGTCATCCAGAAGAAAATAATAAAAACAACTAGAGATTCGAGTTTGTCTTGACACAAACGCTAGGTGTTCGGGAGATGTAAAGGTCAAATTGGAGTCACCTTTTTGTAAATATTTTTTGACAATTAACGATCAGTGCAATGGTACAAAAAGTGTGAATTTGCCTCTTGTGGTTGTTGAAATATGATTTTTTTTAAATATTAAATTTGACTTCCGGTTTGGACAGGAAGTAAGGTCAAATTGGGGTCACCTTTGTGTAAATATTTTTCGACAATTAACGATCTGTACAATGGTACAAAAATTGTGAATTTACCTCTTGTGGTTGTTGAGATATGATTTTTTTAAATGTTAAACTTTGACTTCCGGTTTGGACAGGAAGTAAGGTCAAATTGGGGTCATGTTTTTGTAAATATTTTTCGACAATTAACAATCTATACAATAGTGCAAAAAATGTCCATTTACCTGTTGTGGTTGTTGAGATATGATTTTTTTAAATATTAAACTTTGACTTCCGGTTTGGACAGGAAGTAAGGTCAAATCGGGGTCACTCACAACTCGAGTTTCATCTACTTGTTAAGTTCTAAGTACATGCCAAGTTTCAAGTTCATGTGAAGTTTGCAAGTATGTGTTTGTTACCGGACAGTTATTGGGGAGAAGAAGAAGAAGAAGAAGAAGAAGAAGTAAAAATTAAAAAACGTACAAAAACAATAGGTGTTTCGGGTACATACCCGAACACCTAACTAGAGTTTAAGTGTTTGTTAGAACAAACACACGGTGTTCGAGTCAACTTCCGGTTCAATCAAATTATCATCGATGATGTCAATATCATATTGTGCAAGGGTTTATCATCTTTTATAATAACAATATCAATTTCATATTCAAAAGACATCAATTTTGCGTTAGAATGTGTTGAATTTGAACTTCCTGTTTGGACAGGAAGTAAAGGTCACATTAGGTGGTTTGAAGGTCATATATGACCTCATGATTATGAAAAAATAACAAATTTGTCAACTGATACATTAAATTGAAGCTATGATATATGACCTTTTAAAATTTGTAAAAATCGTTACTTCGTGTGCCACTAATTGGACCATTGGCAAGCATTTATGGTAACTCATTTCACAAGAATTACAAGCTATTAATGTAAGGAATTCAATTGTGTTTTTTGTTTTCTAATAGGTCATTTAGTTCTTGAGATATTGGCTGTTAAACTTGGAAATGTTGTGAGATTTAAGCAGTAAATTAGAAATTAACAAGTGTGACTTGGAACACAATGTTTTTTATTTTAAATATTGACACTAGCCCAACACATGCTTTTCAAAACCATGCTAGATGATAAATCAACATTAAAAATCACTCATATGAAAATAGTTTGCCAGGGTTGTAGGTAGCCAGATCAACCTATTCAACGTTATTATGGGCATAAAGTCACAAAGTTGATTTAGGATAGAAGGGGACTACATATATAGTAACTGGATTAAACTTGGCTGCAAATTCAAAGAGCAGGAAGTGTGGGTTAAATTGTTTGGGGGAGTTTGGGGTTACTGAAGACACTGAAGCATGGAAGACAATATAAATATTTCCCCTTTCCTTTCCTTCAGCTAATTAGCCTTTCATTAGAAAATAAGCTTATAACTACTACATGATAAAGTTGGAAGAAAGCTTTCATCCGTGCTTTCCATCTTCCACTGCCCCCCGCAGAAGAGTTTTTGTCAAAAAGTAAATAATTCCCAATTCAAACAAAATTAAATGTAATTATATCCACTGGATCAAATCTGATAATTGGTTGCCCTTTTCACTTTGTTTATGGAAAAACCTTTCAATTTTATATTTAAATGAAGCCAACATTGGTATTTATCTCTTGGTATTAAGTCTTGTACAAAAATAAATGTAATCTTGATTTATAATATACTTCACTTTCAGGTTAAGTTTATAACAAAAATATAATGATAAATTGACAATGATAGTGACACTGTAATCAAGCATCTCCTTATTGTGACATGCTTATAAACTGTCTTTGTTTTCACCTATACTGCAAATAATTAAAAAATAATTTATAAAATTTGAAAACAAATTCTACATTGATTTTTACATTTTCAAGGTTGTACACACGATTGGCAAAATGTCTGTATCTGCATCCATATTACAGAATTACAACCTAAATATCAGATGCCATTTTGTACATAAATTGTTAGACATTGAAATAATCAAAGAGTTGTATGGGTGCTTGTAAATTGTAACTGTCTGTTGGGTTTCATGACTTGACTTTTGTGGTTACACACCACACCCCCACAATCGATTGAAACCACTTTGTTGACCTGTTTAACCTACTTGTAACCAATCTAGAAATTAGTGTACATGGTCTTACACATGTAACAAGTGAAATGACTTCAGTGTAAATGAACCCAACCATGATCCTTTGTTGACAACAAAACAGAATCAATCTGCATTTATAATAAATGTACGCTCTGTATGTACGATTTAGTGACAGTTCAGAATGGGTGACATTCAGAGGTTGTCATTGGAATCGGTAATTTTTGAATAAAATGTCTGCCCCTCCCCCCAGGTTCTTGGTGATGGCATACTGCCACTGGTGATGAACCAACACATTTGTTTTCTAAAATTCTTTGGTCTATCATTGCAGCACTATAGAATCCAAGAACTAGGGAAGGGGAGGGGCAAACAAGCAATAAAAGTATAAGGGGCCCAAATTACCAATTCCATTGACTGACGACCGGTGCTTCATTATGTCAAAAATCACACCCAGCATCAATTCTGCATATCTGAAGTTGCAAGATGTTGAAAGTAGGGGTAAGGGCTTAGATTTAAATAAATGTTTAACTGACATGGATTGGAAAGGTACACCCCTTCTCTTGGACTGAAATGCCAGTACTGCTATAGCAAAAAATAATAACAAATTATACTAAACCTTCATTTTTATCTTTTTTATAGATTGGAATTTTTTAATTGGAAAATGAAGACGCATTCATTTAGAAACTACATATTTCATATCTTTTAGCTTGTTTGATTCGTGGGCAATGACAGAAATTTTCAATATAAACGACTTTTTCAGTCCTAAAATACGGGTCGTGTGCTTACGTGAATCTACACAGTGCGCGACTAGTCTGCATCATGTAGGTGCATAGTCGTATTTTAGCGCGTATGTACGTATGTATCGTACACACATACATACAAATCGCGCCAATATTGAGCACAGTAATAATCACAGTACATATACAACACACACGTTGAGTACATGTATTTTACATACAATACATTCACGTTAATTAACAGTTATTCATTGTTACATCAATTATCTAGAAAATCTTTCATTGGTCAAGTAGTTCAGGGCCTATTTACTTACACTTTGGGGTCCATGATTGATTTATAGGTTTTTAGATTTACCATTGTTGTAACTTCCCTTTACAGCAATTTCATGGTACAGTTTTACACATACAATAAATATGTCATGGGAGTACTTTGGATTCACATCTTCTTACATTTATTTCAATTTTCTTTTCCTAACTTTCAGTTCTTTTGTTTTTACTATCACAAAAATAGTAATTTTCAAAAAGGAATCACAGCCCTGTAATAATTTCTCTGGCAATATTGTCACATGTTAATTTTGAAATGTTTGGTAGAGATGGGTACAATCTTTATATTCACATGTCATATCTGTCTTTGTTTACCTCAGTCTAGTCTGCAGTCTTTATGCGAACATAACTTTCAGGTACTGAACAGTGCATAAAACCCTTTATTTTCAAATAATACATCATAAATTAACCTGGCTATGCAAGTTTAATCACATTAAGTGCTTATGTTTTTAATACCACAAAAGTTGTTTCACCCAGCCCACACAAAACAAGTTCATGGGTATAACTATAAACTAAGCAGCACTGATATTAGGCCTAGGTGAGTACACAGACAAATATTTTCAAGAATATTTTGAATCATAACAATGATGTGCTGATGAACAGTGTTTAGCTCCAAAAGGACGATTAACTTGAATGTCATAGTGCACTGATTTAGGACAGGTTTAGTTCAAATGTTTGCAGATGTACGCGACATCAGATTTATCATTCACATCCTCTTTTTACAGAAATCCCGCGCAATAGTACGGATATTTTTCAGTTTTTCCTACACTCAAGATATTACAATTGTTCAACTCCTTGACTCCATGCTGTTTTGATACAGACATTGTACTCCTGATTTACTGAATTTACTGAAGTTTCTCTGGAATCAACATTGGCCCAAAGCTACATTTACATGTATGTATAAAGTAGAAATTGGTCTACTGGAGGTGCCATAAGGCAAGCTGGTACATACTGAATTCAACATGGCAGGACGTGAAGTTCACGGAAGGAAAGATCCTCTGCAAAAGTTGTTAAGCATCATGTAGTGCCATCACACCACCACAATACCAGGAATAAGGGCATGCATAAAGATCTGTCAAAAATAAGAAAAACATTGTTTTACACATATGTACATGTATGTATGCATACACATGGGATGCACTACCGTGTATTATTTGTGGTTTTTCATTGTTACATCAAATCTCTAGAAAATCTTTCATCGGTCAAATAGTTCAGGGCCTTATTTACTTACATTTTGGGGTCCATGTATCTAAAAATGCAATATAAAAATAAAGGAATGTACAACATTGGTATATGGTACTAACACATCCTTGTAAAAATATAAACAAAAACTGTTACATGTTTTTCCGTTTTTGACAACGATTCCTCTTTTCTCTAACATGAAAACCAAATCATTTCTCAGGATGATTGATTTATAGGTTTTAGATTTACCGGTGTTGTAACTTCCCTTTACAGCAATTTCATGGTACGGTTTTACACATACAAAGAGTTTGCTACTTAAAACAATAAAAGTATCTGTAAAGTCTGTTCATTTCTAACCCATTGCAGGACTGTTTCCTAATATGACATAACTCTTACCTTTGCAGCTAATCCTACTGTTTGCAATGTTCCCATACAGTGATCAAACCATCGCCACACCAGAATTGAGGGAGTTCCATCTGGGAAGATTAGCTGTGAAAAGAAAATTAAACTCAAAATAAGCATGTTTTATTTTGTTGTATTCAAAACCATTTCATGATTTCATGTGATCACAAATTCTGAAAAGTATCATAAATGATACTTGTTAAATTTCATGATTAAGCAAGACTAATTACGGTGACACCATGTGAAATTCTCTATTGAGTAGTAAATCCTGAGGACGATCAGAGCATACTGATCAAAATGTCAAGTTGTAACCTCTAGTTCTTTTCAGAACTAATTGCTACTCACTAGCGTATTCCACATGGTGTCACTGCAATTAGTCTTACTTATCTTCTTCACCATGCAAAGCTACAAGTTTTCCCTAAATGTCATGATTGTTGTTGTAAATATTATTAGTGTCAACCAAAATTATTTATAATGTACCTTTGCTAATAAACTCCGACTTGTCGGAGAATTTTGCGACATACATAATTTACAAAGTACATCCATGTATTATACATGCATGACATTGGTAAACATGTCCAGCTGTACTAATGTTTTTAATGTTTTCAGCCCTTAAACATTGTTGTTCACTGTTCAGACTATTTATTTGTTTGTTTAAATTAATCAATTATTTAATTTCACAGAGCTAACATTAGATATTACACTGAGTACATCCTATTGATAACACATCTAACGTTAGCATCATTTTTTTTAAATTCAACTACTAAGTAATTGTACTCATGCCTAGGCTTCTCTCTCCTAACGTTAGACTATTTACCACCACTAGGCACTAGTCCTAAGTATTTCAAAAGAGTCATGGAAAACCCACGTAATAATTTTAAGCATACTTTGTTTACATAAAACCGGGTACCCGCTAAATTAGTCCCAACGTTTAACTGGCGCCCATACCGTACACATTACTGACTGACTGTCATCAACCTGTGCATGCTGTATGCATCAACCAACGCGTTACAACACATCTGACATGTCTGAAGCCGGTTAAAATGCTTATTTTTAAATCAAAGATTCTCGTAAATTTGTCATTGCTCAGACTTACCTCCAATTAAGTGTGCATAATAATGTCTGTTTTCAACGATGAAACATCCACTGGTGATAGGAAAAATTCAGAAAATAGTGAAAAACTCGCTTTTGTGGAAGGTTTTCTCCGCAGGTCTGCATGCACCCAACTGTTGAAACATGTGGCAGTAATCGATTCAACGACCTTGAAAAGAGCTATTAATAAAGTGACCTTTTCAGAATAAATAGATTATGCTGACATAAAAAAAACTAAAAATGATTTTAGTCAATCACATAATATATTATGCGAAACGAATTGATCAGAAACACAATTTTTTCAGGGGTCACGATAGCCGAGTCAATTGCATTTCCGAAGCGTAATGCTCAATTCCTTAAACATGCATACATAATGAGCACGACCAGAGCTGATTTAGATTCACCAACAGACTGAGGTGAAACGTAAGTGAAACGTTTTAGATATTAAAGTTTGATCTATCGAAAATCGATATCTGATGACCTAATCATGACGTCACAACTCTAGTTTCATCTACGTGTTATGTTCTAAGTATATGCCAAGTTTGAAGTTCATGTGAAGTTTGCAAGTATGTATTTTTTGTAGACAATCGATCCGGAAAAGAAGAAGAAAAAAAAAAAAAAAAAAACAAAAACAATAGGTGTTTCTGGGCACATACCCGAACACCTAAAAAAAAACCTACAAAAACAAAAGGTTTTTCCGGCACATACCCGAACACCTAAACAGTACAAAAACAATAATTGTTCGCGCTGCGCGTTCGAACACCTAAAAAAACGAACAAAAACAATAGCTGTTTCGGGTACATACCCGAACACCTAATGAAATTTTTTTTCACAAAGTCATTACATCGTAAGTTCATCAAGTGCGTACAAGAAGTGGAGGAGTTGACTGCAGTAAGTACAGGTCCCACAATCTGAAAACACGTCTGAAAAGTACATTTCCTACGCTGGTAATTCATAGATCATTTACTAAGAATACAATTGACTTGGTGTACAGCCAATCTCTAGCTGCAAAAGAACTGGTAGAGACTGCAGTTGGCTCAGATACATTATGTACTGATACTGATATACACTCACTGGCCATAAGTATTGCAACACACACCAAAGTTCAGTTTGGAGAACTGTGTTACAATAATTTATTTTATTTTATTTACACTACTTAAGACTTCTTGAAAGTGCCTGTGTTTTGAAGTCAATGTTCTTTTTTACTGTTCTTGCTCGGAAATTATGTAATACACGATCGATGAAATCAGATTAAATGATCATCTCACCTGTTACTGTAAAGTGCTATTTTGAGCATGTTGCAATACTTTTGGCCAGTGAGTGTAGACAGCAGTAAAGGTGCTGGAGAAGCAGAGAGATTTTCACATGAAAGTGCCTATCTTCACACACTCTTCAATGCATCAGCTGTACTATATAATACACTTATAATGAAGAAATCACATGGCATTACAGCTACCCTGGCCATCAACTTCAGATGACTTATCCTTGCAGACTGCTTAACAAATGAGCCAGTAATTTTCAATCACCCGCTTTGTTTATCTTACACTAGGACACTGATTCCATGACCCGTTGAAAGTCTACTCTGATTGAGATAATGTTGCTCCTTTAACCATTAACTTTAATTAAAACATTCTGTTGACTTTCTTTTCATGCACCAGTCAAAGTTTTTTTAAGTGCCAAAGATTTAACAATACTAGCCAAATCCAATTAATGTTAGGGACTACAGGTTCACTTATTTTGTATTTTGTACTTCAGAAAAAAATTATTCTTTTCATTGCAAATTAGACCTAGAAGTTTGGATAACCTTTATCCTGTATGAAATGGATTATTATTGATGGGTGCAAAAATGGATGGAAAAGGAGTATCATGACCATGACAAAATAAAGCAGAAGTGTCATTCAAAAGATAATGTTGTTTCGCATTTCCTTTATTTAAATATCTTATTAATTTTATGTATTAACGAAGAATGTTTTTAATCAATTTAAATATTTACACAAAACGTTGACCTTTTATTCAAGGCAAGATTTTTTTAAACTGGTTCATTTCTTTACAATGACATCAAATATTTCCCAAATATGGAATCCCCTTTCCAAACTCTTCCCTACTCACTGGACCCGATTTGACAGATTAGGTAGGGGAAACATAAAAACATAGCCCATGTGAACTATTCAATTATACAAAAATCCCCATTAAAATGTACAGTTTTCTATGAATGACCGAAAGAGGGCGCTATTTTCATATCATAGTTCAAATGCAAATATCTGCCAAACTGGCAAGTTTTGTGAGTGTGGATTTATATATTAGAATTTACATGTAATTATCTATTAAACTGTTTCTACGCTCATGCTTGATATGCGTCACGAAACTCAATTTCTGAATGCATCTTCATTGCACGCTCCATGGTCTAGTAGTCTGAAGTCAAGTCACATGCTGAGCTTAACTCCATAGCCGTAGTCTCTTGTCAAGTCGCACTTGGCACCACGGATGCAAGTTTTATCATGAAACTTTTCTGAAGAGAAAACCATATTTACCAAGTTCAGACTTAATTAATGTACTTTTAAACAACTTTAGGTGATGACGTCATAACATGATGAACAACCAAACACCTTGAGAACGAGCATTCTACTCACTAGACTAACATGCTCGTGCAAGTTGTTGGTGAATTAACTATTGAAGAACCTTTCAACCTTTGTAACATTAGATTTTTATGGGAATTTGTAAGTGAATGAGGAATTGTACTGCAGAAAAAATAGCTGCCTGGCTTGGCTCGTACATGCAATGTCTCCCCATTTTAGCTGTAATAATGGGCGTTCTATTAAGGATTAGATTTCTTAAATGTTTTGTTTATCATAACTGGGAGAAAGACAAATAATCTGATAATCAAAAGCTCTTTAATTCATAGTACACTTAAAATAGGCTCTTTATTTCTGCAATTACTATTAAATACAAACTTATACAATGTTCATAACTTAACATTTTGGATTCATTTTGCATTTTTAAACAACTTTAGGTGATGACATCATAACATGATGAACCCCCAAACACCTTGAGTTTGTTTTTTACAAACTCTATACCTCTAGTTAGAATATAATAGTCGTAGCAGTTTGTACACAGCTTTGGAATTGTTAACGCTTGTTCTAAATCTAAGAGTGAATTCTAACAGATCGTTTTTGGCATTCATGACCTCAATTATCTCATCGTGATGATGATGATGATGATGTGCGTTACTCCAGCAGTAACATAGGTGCTATTGGAGGGTACTTTCGTAAGAGCACCAGGTAAGGTTAGCTCTTCGGTTTCGGCTTCGTCTTCTTCGGCTTGAATCTACGTTTGGGTAACTGGTACACCATTCCCTTGATCATGACATCTCGGGGTGTGTTCTTAGTTTCATAACGTTTCATAACGTTTCATAACGTGAAATATGATGTTTTGCATCTTTTCGTGATTGATGCAGTCAAATTAACATCCAACAGTGATTGTTTAATAACCAATATGGCAGAAAAAGCGTCTAGAACAACAAAATGGTTAGTAACTTTTTCCAAAATTGTTGGGTATTTATTTGTAAATATTGGTTTTGGTTAGCCGGTTAGCAAATTTCTAAATGGTTAGTGCAGTTTTTTTATTTTAATTTATGCAATAACCAAATGATGTTTTATTATATTTTTAGTCTTTGATATATATCTAAAAACAGCAAAAATAAATAAATAAATAAATAAAAAGATTAAGGCCTAAACATTTACGTATTATTGTGGTGTTTGTAAAGTAAGTTTTTTTTTAAAGTGACTATTAAATTTTCTAAAAAATGTTTCATGACATCATCACAGATCACAACGCCCCATCTCAGAAATTGAACCAAACTATTAATGTTATTTTGTCATGATCATGAAGAAGAATAATTGTGTCATTATGGACAGTTATCGATAGTTTAGTGTTGATGTTTCCAGATAATTAATGCTAGCTCATAGTGTACAATCCTTCGTGACCTATTTTTACACCAGTCAAAGTTTATTATTGTTATACTTTTAGACTTTCTATTCACAGCTGTGAGAGTGAATGGTGCTGATGGTGGCTGTGTGGGCAATGTGCCCAGGAAGTGTTTGAGGATCACGTGCCTCTTTCTGCGCATCGTGATTGGATGAATTTCCATCGTAACAAATTTATATTGTTCTTATTGGCTATTCGATTGCTCATAAATATATGTTCACCATGTTACATTTCATTGTTATACCTTGTCTGTACGAACGTAGGCGCTCTGTAAACTACGAAAATGGACTGTATAATAATCTGTAAATGTATTTGTACAGTCAAAACATAGTTGCTGAGTTCAAAGAACCTTAAAGCTTAACAAATAGTTAGACCTTAACATATATTTCCGGGTAACGTTGTGACGTCATGGTGAGGTCATCTAATGAATTATTACGTAATTAATTATAATTAAAACAATATATTTTATATTTCGCGAACCACAATAGATAATATCTTGATTCCTTCATAATCATACAGAACATGGAGGACTCGACATTTGATACAAAGACATGACCCTATTGAACCTTACTTCCAGTCCAAACTGGAAGTTCACGTTCTTTATAAATTGATGCAAATCTGAAAGGGTATTCGAAATAACATTTTGGGTATATTTGTTAAGTGGGATCTGCTCTTTTCAAAAATATATTTGGTGACGTCATCGCTCTTAAAAAGGTCACTTTTTGCTATCTCAGGAAAATATTAGACAGAATTTTACCAAATTTGGCACAATTGACACCTCAATTATGAGGAAAGATTTTGTGAAGTCTGAATGACGTCACAGATTGAACCGGAACTTACGGTTGGAAGAATTTAAAATTATATGGGATGACTGAACCGGAAGTTAATGTATTCAGTATAGCACATTATATGTTATTTTAATTAGGGGCCTATATATTGTGAAAACTCATCTTCTGAAGTAAATCTTGTGTTTTTAACCATTTTTGGTGATGACGTCATCACATATGATGCACACTCGAACACCCTGAGTTTGTTTTTAACAAACTCAAGACCTCTAGTTTTTTGTTTTTTTTGCCGTTTACCCATTTCTAGCCACCCTGGGATTACCCCTAGGTCAAATAGGTCAGCAGCATACCGATTTTATTTTTGGAGTGAACAAAGCACAATGACTAAAGTAGGACGTGAACCTACGATTCCCGTACCAGTACTCTACCAATTTAGCTATCCAGCTTAAAGAACATTCCCGGGACAAACGTGGGTAATTTCCAAAAACAAATCACTCTTTCTAAAAAAAAATAATAATAATAATAAATCGATTTCATTACCTATAGAAATTACCCACGTTATAGCCCTTTGGGTGGTGGTCTCCTTATTGTCAATATCTTTGTTCTGGGGTGCTAGTCAGAAGCCATGAAGCCCATAAAAATCTTGAAGACACAGGGATCACGGCCCATGTTACAATGCTAAAACCTTGGTAACAGCAGCCAGGAGATCACTAAATAAACTTGAAGTTAACCACAACGGAAACTGATCGGGAATAAATGTACCGATTTTTTCTTTTGTTACAGACTGGCTACACAGCATACAGCATTCTGATCATGGCCATCTTCTGGTGTACGGAAGCTATCTCCATTGCTATCACCGCCCCGCTTCCGCTCATTCTCTTCCTCTGTTCGGCGTGATGCTGGCCAAGGAAGTCTCCGTCCTCTATCTTAAGGACACAAACTTCCTTTAGTCGGTGGCTTGATGGTGGCGATTGCCATCGAGAACTGTAATTTACATCGAAGGACAGCCCTGGCAGTACTGGTACTTGTAGGGTCCAAGCCAAGATGGTGAGGGGATTTTGTTAGACTTAATTCTTTTGTGTAGTGGTTCTGAAAAGAACCAATTGGTAACAATTCCCACGTTGCTCGATCAGTATGCTCTGATCGTCTTCATAGGTAGGTCATGCTGGCAAAACTGAATCAATTCGTTTGCTTTCTTTCTTTGAATCAAGATATTCATTAAACAATCTTTCTGTGGAAAGTTTCAGCTCAATGTGGAGTCTAAGTCATGAAAACAAAATGTTAAAAAACATTTACAATTTTTTGCAGAAAACTCTTGGAGCATTTTTGTAAATGTGCACATTAATTTTTGTTCATGATTACTCTGAAATAAGATCACTTGTGGTTGTACCCTCCTTTTAAACAGTTAAACAACTATTTTGTGGAATATCTCATATCAAAATATTCGTTTTCCTTTTTTAAAGTAAACTTTCAATGTTAAATTAAAACACTTCAGAAATCATCATTCTGATGACTAAAGTTTCACATATCACACTAAAGCTATTGAACATCATTCATATTTCTGGACACAAACAATTGTTAATAATCATGCAGTTTTTATTTAATATTGGGAGCACACCATGTAATGTGCGTGTCTCTCTGCCTGTATCCCTGTCAGTCTGAACGTGTCGCCCAATGAATGACCAAGTGCAATCCCCCAATATTTTCCACTCGTTTAAACATTCTGCTACCTTTTCGCATCATCAATTCTCTGTCACCTTTGAAATTGAAAGTGCCAAAAGATCATTATACACTGTTGTTTATCCACCCCCCCCCCCCGCGCAATCGAAATATTGAACTATTATCTAGCTGATAATATTATGTTATGAATAACAAAATTCACACTGAAATGATACCGCACCACAACCACAAGATATAAACGACGGTGCTTACTGTGTTTTATTGATCCATATTACGAAACAATGAAAGCAATGAGGTTAAAGAAGAAATCAGTCGGTTTACAAAGATGGAAATAGTAAGCCAGCACATGAGCAGAAAATTGAAGAGGGTGGAACGAGCGCGACCGAAACACCACGAATGGTTGGGGTCGCGCCCTGGCCTCTCCAAGCCGCTCATGCACTGGCTTTGAAAGAAAACTGATTTCCACTCTTATATTAAATTTTTTTGTTTTTTTTTGTTTAAAAGTCAAGTCCAGTAATGGAAACCTGGTAAGTTGTTAATTTCCAAGCACCTGACGATTGTGAGATGGGCGTGGTCTACTGATCGCACCTGTCGAGGCTTGCTTTGGAAATACTGCAGATGATGGAGGTTCAGAATTCGTTGGTCGTGGGTCAGGTCTCAAATCCTCAAATGGTCCAGTTCGTGGCCTGAATTCAAGCTGGGACTCGTTGAGGAGATAGGGCTCAAACCAATGCGCCAAAAATAGTTAGGGTTGAGCCTTGGTCCCCAAGTCCCGGCGACATCAGAACCGGACCAGCAGAGAAGAATATATTTTATTAAAAAGAGTGTTCGGTTATAAATATTGATACCGATGTTTAGATCTCCCAGGCACGCATCACGCCTGAACGGTTGCCGGTATACTTGGTCTTGGTCTTGTTGTCGTACCGGCGGAGCTCGGGTGAGATCGTGGATGCCCATGATATAGTATCGGATTCGCTGTCCTTGTCTCTGTCGTCTTTGTCGTCTTTGTCGTCTCTGTCGTCTTTGTCGTGATCGCTCAAGTCCACGGAGGAATCATCGCCTCCCCACGAAGGACAGTCCTTGGCAGGACCGTCAAACCTGAACTTGGGATGTGCGCCACGTTTGATGGTGCGTTGTTCGTTCGATGACATCGTCCATTCTTCGGGACAGTCCTTTCACATCGCTGAGCAAGTCACTAAGCTGGTTTCCGATGTCAAGCATCTGAGAGATCTCCTTCAGCGACAACTCACCGTCAGGCTTCATCAATCCCAGCTTATCGATGTTATTCACCGACGAAGTATTGATGCCCCTTCCGCTAAGGTAAAGATCCGACCGCTTGGTCGATCGAGCATCAGATCTACCTCCTCGACGGTGGCATTTCCGCTGTCAATGATCTTAAATCTCTTCGCTGGAGATGGCTTTTCGGCGGGTAGTGAAAAGGTGGTCCCCTTCTCCAGACAAGTTTCCAACGTCAGTCGGTCTTTTAACGGACCCTTGACAGTCGACGGGCCAGCAGATTCTCCACGACGGGTGATGTTACCGCCGGGTCAACGCGTGGCCTGTGTTTCAAAGAGCTGTTTCCACAGTCGGAAGAAACCGCAAGATGATTTGACCGGGCCTCTTCCAACTCTTCCACAGGTGTTTCTGTGGGTTGTTTTTTCGCCTTGATTCGCATTTTTGAGAGATTTTATTCACCGCTCAAAAGTTGCACTCGATAGAAATTTCGCATAACACAAAATAACATCGTTTTGTGTCATGCGTTGATATACGGCTGCACATTGGTTGCGGTGAACGCATACGTTTATGTGACGTAACAACGCTGGGCGGAAGCGTGCCGAAGATGGCGATGACGTACGTACATGGTATGAACTACGTCATAATGCTAAATACAATGTGCATGTAATTGACCGATGTTTTGTACACGTGTGGCATTATAATATTTGGTGTTTATTTTTTAACTGCACATAACAAGCTGAACTTTTGGATAATTCCCAACTGGAAGCATTTGTTTTATATGTTTATAGTTTGTTACCATTTTACCGAGTTTTCCCCTAATTTATCATATTTTGGACAAACATGTTTTAATTATTAACGTTTTGCGTGGCTGAATAAATTAATCGATAACACGATGTTGCTTCAAAAAAAAAAAAAAAAAAACGCAACATGCAGCACAAAGTGATTACACGTGACGCAGACCCATAAAGGTTAGTCAAAATGTCTGTAAATTCATCTATATAATCTTAAAATCAACACGTGAAAGTTTCAGCTTACTTCGTTGTGTGATTATTATGGAGAAAATTGAGAAAACAATTGACTAAATGATAGCACCTGAGACAGAAATATTTCAAGTGGATGTTTGATGCGATAACATTATTTTACAGCTAGTTTCAAGTAAAAGATATGTGTGTGAGTACCAACAGTGTAATTCGAAAACAACATGATCAAACTACGATATAACAAACATCCCTTGAGATATTTCTGGGTGTGAGGTTGTTAATAAATGTTTAAAATCATTTCTCATTTAATGTAATTAGAATGAATAATTATAAAATCTGAATGCATTTTCGTCTTCTTCTCGATAAGGACATTATAGTAAGCTGACACTGTTGTTTCATGTTTATCTGATTCAAAGAAAGCAAAAATACAATTAGACAATTACTAATTCATTAGTATAATGGTTTTAACAATATTCTATACCATCTGTTCTTTGTGTGTTTTTCTTGTTTCTTCCAAAACAATTCAAACCATTGGAGACTTTCTTTTCAAATTAAATGTCTTGGGTTAGTCATGAATGTTTTGTTTTTCTGTATTAGGATGATGCCGGCTTCATGATCATGACCCCATGGATCAGCAATACTGCCACCACCGCCATGATGTTGCCAATCGCAAACAAAGCTTGAACAGCTTCAAGACAGATAACTTACGAATGGTACTTATACAAATTAGTCGTGGATAATAATCATAACCCAATGGTCGATACAGCAGACCAGCACACCAGCCTGAGACTGGTGTACAAACAGAAAGACTTCTCATCTGCAGGTTTATGTTCAGGCCAAGCCAAAAATATGAAATACATTATCATAGCTGTCAAAACAAAACTTATGTTTAATACAAAGCACTATTTCTGTTCGGTGTATTATCCTTATAATGAGGTTTTACATTGTGGAACCAATTCCAAAATTCTGTTTTGAGACATAATATAAACCTGAACAACAACTGCTGAATGGAATTATTCATGCTCACAGAAGACTAGTTACTGGTCATGTTGGCAATACCATTACGCGGTGATCCAGAACATTTTAGGGGGGGGCTGAGAATCCCAAAACAATTATTTTTCAGCACGTACCGCAAGTGTGCCGCCACCTCCCATGCGCAACGGTTAGTACAGTACTAAGTAGGTCACCTCCATAGTAGGTCACCTCCTTGTTTATCCCGCACACTGTGGGAATGGGAGTGCGTTCTCCCTCCCTCCCCCTTCTCTTTCTTTTCTTCTTTTATATTTTTTTAGCTACATATAGTATATATTTTTAAACGATTTAGGGGGGCTACATCTCAGCTCCCCGATCCGGCCAATGATTACGTTCCAGCACTTTATCTCATTCTGCGATATTTTTTTATAAAGCAGATTATTTCATTTAAGGTTCCTTCGTTTTAGCTATTCACGAATTGTTACTATCACAGCACAACCAAGATGGCACGATGATAAAATAGAGATGATTGGATTAAGCGCTAGCGCCAAGGAGGCTTATCGGGATGAAATAACCAAACGTGGATGAAACGTACACACTGTAAATAACCTGTATTTTTACACACATGGTCTGTTTTTCCACATGTATTTGATGACAAATAAACCAGGCCCGTCTAACATAATTGTATTTATTTTCATTATTTTTTCCATCATATCACTTAATGGATTAGCACTTAATAGATAATTAGTAAATACACATTCGAACATGTTGAAATTTTGATTTTACAGCCAGTAGTAAATGTGCATGTGTTTTATTTATATGCAAATATAACAACAGGTCTGTAATTATATTTACAGTAACGGTTAACAATAGACACGGCAAAAGCCGAGTAACTCTGTTGGACATGACCTTCATCAATTTTACAAAAAGAAACTTTTAGAGCGTAGAACCGGATCCCAGAAAGCCCGCATGCATAGTTTTCAAGAGTGAGTGGGTCTAATAGTCGTAAATGGAAGGTACCACTGATTTCATCGTTTTACCTCGTATTTCAGGAATTTCAGTGCCTTACGGTATGAATCTCCTTAGTGTCTCAAGAATTATGGGGAGAGTATAACCAAAAGTTTCGCTTGAGAACAAAACATCGCCTGGATTTGTGTTAAATGCAACTGCAGTGTTTCCTCGAAATCCTCGGTAAGATAAGCCAATTATGTTTCACGAATAATTGATTTTCTAACACAATCTGAAATGCAAAAAAGATTATTTGTATGACTGTCTCTATCAATCCATTCAATACGTTGTCTATCTCTCTTCGTCTTCTCTAAAAAGAGGATCCAACCAAAGAGGCGAGGTTCAAAATCATCTGACTGAAACAACGAGGAATCCAGACAATCTAATGTGTAAAGGCACTCATTTAGTGCGTTCCTTATGCGTTGCCAACATTGGTGGCAATGCCACGCTGACTGGGAACTGTTCCAAACTTGGTACTTGGCAGGTTTGTATCGATATCATGCTCATAAGATCACATGTAAATATATTATCAATAGGCATGTATATAGAGTTTTATATACTTATTTTCATCTTAGTATTTGACGATCTCAACGTCCGCAGCCATTTTTTCTGCACATAATCAATATCATAGTTAAGTCTTTGATAGAAATCTTTATGACTATTGGTTACGGTTTCGATGGGATTGTAGTCTGATATGAATTGGCACTACCGGTATTCCGTCACAAAACCTCGAAACTTTCAGCAAGGAAGAATCATTCTACAAAACAGAGTTATCAATTACGCGTTGCAATAGCTAATCACTGTTCTATGTTAATCATATACAGATATTAAAGTTTCTGGAATGCCAATATGGACTGCAACAATAATAACAGATTTCATAACTGTTGGGACATTCAGAACAATATCTGGTCATCCTAGCTCCTCGTCTGATATGTTGACATTGTTAGCACGTACGCACAGGTATTTTACACAATTGTCGATATTACATCAGGGATGGGAGTTTTATCCCAGGATTGTAGCTGACTTTCAAAATCAGGGTATTAAAGTATTCTATTCCAAAATCAACGAAAACAGAACACGAAACAGAGATACCTGATTTGAGTCATGTATATGGGAGTTTTTGTCTGTTCAGCTTGAACGAGCCAAGGCCGAGATAAGCTTCGTGAGTGTGGATGATCTACGCCATTCCCGGCGATGTTAACTTTGACTGCTACCGACGGATCTTGCTACAGATTTACTACTGGATCGTTGTCGGTAAGTGACATTATTTGTTTTATCGGCAAAGTGCAGCCTCATAGCGGTGAAATGAGCTTGTTTCAGTTGCGGGCGGCTTCGTAAAGGGTTCATTTTTGGGTCTGCTTATATCAAACGCACAGGTGATGTCGCTGAGTAACGTAGGTTTATATTCATTGTATTCAACTTCATTTACTTCTGTATACTTCTATGAACAATAATAAACTATGTAGCAAAAGGAGCAAACCAAAGAGCAACAAACCCTGTAAATGATGCGAGACAAAAATATTTACAAGAGCATGAAGAAGCTTAGGTAAGCAGTTGTAGGAAAGTCAGATAAATATGATTAATGACAAAGATAAAGATATGAAATACATGGATCCACTGACAAAATGAGTGGAATGATTGTTAAAACCATGGACTTAAACTGAACACTAAACTTAATTCAACCCTACCATCCAACATTTATACCTTCTTTCAGAGTCGGTAATGTACTAAATTTCAAAATAGAGTTCTATCTGCCATATTGAAAGCTTACAGTGAAAAATTTCTGTTCCGAAGGCCAATTAGGCCATGTTTTAACAACAATATTCAATTAATTCACCATCAATTCAATGCTGTTTTTTTATGACAAGAAAGAAAAATGAAAATCCATGTTACAAAAATTACAAACAGACTGCTTATGAAAGTGGGAGGGGAGGATTGATTAGTTTATCACCGTCAAAAAGTCAATCCAATGCTATATTTTAGCTTCGGATGCTGCAATAAAGAATCGAGCAAAAATAGTATGAAATGGTCAATACAAAATCATACGAGCTGGTGGAGGTTTTTCGATTAATATGTCTGTTGCATCACACTTCATATTCACCTTAATTTTAGGTATTGCAAGCAATCAGGTGATGAATTGACCACCAAAGCGCCTCCAGGGTTATTTGAAGGTCTATAATGAGCTCAATGATGACGAAGATTTCTTCTGCCAGGTTTCACACCAAACCAGGGAAGAAATACCTGTAGGTTATTTGTTCATTGTTATATTAAAATTGATAAAATACATTTAGTGCAACTGTTAAAAGACCATCTAAATGAAATTAAATATGATACTCTTTTCTCACCCACTGTTAACATTTTGTAAAGTTTATCACCTTTCTGATACATCAAAGGTCACAGCAGAACTAGACACATCAGAATGAGTTTTAGTTACTGAAATTGTGATTTCACCATGATAACTATGTCATTAAATTGTTTAGAAACTACTTTTCTGGGGGCAGTTTGGGGTTGGATTAAAGGCATTTTTTTTGGCTGCTGTCACTAAATCTCTGTTGTGATCTCTCACAACAAGAATACATTTGTTACAACAGCGCCTCACAATAATTTATCCTGAAGTCAATATCAAAAGATTTGATGTAACGTCCAGCAGCGGATTGTTTGATAAAGCATCATAAAATTCATTATGGTCTTTAATGCACTTTGTAATGAACTCATATATATTGCTTTTACTTTATATTAATTGACCAATCTTTAATTTTAAGCATAGGTGGCCACAATGCTGCTGTTAACTCTTGAGTAAGAAAACTGGTGATATGCGCGAACGATGAGCCCGTCAACAAACTGATTACGCATAGATATATTGAACGAGATAACACCAATGTGGAACACCAGAAGAAGATCAAAACATTCATCAGAGGATTTACCAGATGGTTCGAGATACAATTTATTATTTACTGGCCGTTATTTGAAACGTTATTAAACTCAGCCTTTTCAGAACCACCAGAATTAATGGTGTCGCCCGCAATGGGTTTACTAATCCTGACTACAGCCAAATGTTTACCTGTCAATTTATCTGTTTCAGCGCAACAGGCACGACGAGAGCATTCGCACCAGTATCTTACTAACAATCGAACCAGATAAACGCATATGCACAGCCATATTGGTTTGCTTTTTAGCACGTCAAATCATAGAACATGTTTAAATGGAAACATGAACGTTTGACGACTGATTGACTGATTGATTGATTAATTGATTGATTAATTCATTGTCATACTTACGAAAAGGGTTCGGACATTTTAATTTCAGTGGTTCGGCGCGGATTACGAGGAAGCCGCGGCTTTGTAACGGGTGGTCGGTGCTGTTTCGATGGTGGGTGTTATGGATGTTATTTCTCTCTTAGATATGTTGGACTGAAACGATTCATTGCGGTGACAACCCGTTTGCTGGACACTGTTATTCTACCCTGAGTTCCCTGTCATCAAAATGGAGCCGGCTGGCACCAGAGAAAGTTTCATAATGCATAACAGGACAAGTCACCAGACACAGAACTTATTACAACACAGAGTGTCTTTAGACAACAAAAGTGGTTGAACCTTGATACCAATTATAACATCAGTTCAGCCATCTTTATTTTCGCGACAAACCACGTGACCAAACCGGAGGCTGGAATGAAAATAATGGTCTCGCGTAGTCAAATACAATACATCACACAGACATACAAAGACTCGGCTGGGGAACTGGGAGCTGAAGATATGGAGGGGCACGCAAGGATACTGGCGGATGCTCATGCTGGAAGGCTGGTTGTGTTCAGTGAAAGCACCGTGAGGTTTTTTCCTGGGGTCTCTCACCCTCCCGGTATGACTATACCATACTTCAGTTTATACACATAATTTTACTTATGAAAAAGCCTGACTACAAAGTTCTGGAAAGCCTGCAAGGTCGATATTTTAGTTTTTTTTCTTTTGCTGTGGAAACATCGTCCAATTGCAGCCAAACTATGACTGATTGAATTTTGCCATGCAAAACAAAAACAAAACAACAAAATAAAAATGTCAAAATTGAAGGACCGCCACCGAAATCAGAGACTTGTATTTTGGTTTTGAACAGCGGAAAATGACGGCAAGAAACAAATCACATTTTCATGTTCGATGCGACCAGCAATGTTTGGTTTCATAATGTTATTTCTCTCAACGCCCGTTCATGTGCGTCGTAGTTCTTGAAGAAGTCATCCTAACAAAGTCACAATCCTCACATAATTCGTGTATTATTAAAATTTTTATGGGGTATTAGAAAGTCTGCTGTGATTTTGAGACGCCAGAATTTCAAAAATTGCGTTAAAATAACACCAGTGTGTCAACTTTCTTCCATGGTGCAGCACAGTGAGTTGTCAACAACGGTGAAGCTTTTAACACCTGTGTTTTGTGTAGACTTATTGGTTCTTTACATTGTTCTCAGAATTAACTGAATCTCCAAATGTCGTAACAACACCTGATTATATATACTACTCAAACAATTGTGGAACACCGGAATATCTCATAAAAGCAAGATCATTTATTTCGTAGATACAATGTCTCGCTAGAATTGATGAAAACAACTGCACAATGAAAACAGATGATAAGATGCATGTAGTATCACAACATTTCATGATATGACTAATAAAGAGAGAGGGGTAAATGAAAATCCTGGTTCATGGAATATTTCAAACCTTATTTGATGTTAAAAATCCGGTGTTCTAAACGGCTTTGAGTATATTAGTACTAAAGTGATAAAGATCTCAGACAGAAATATTTCAAAAGATATTTATTATTAATGTCACACGTGATTATTTCACCGTTTTTCGAGAAAACAATAGTGCAATGGACTATAAACACCGGTTTTCTCCATAGCGCGGATTTGAAGGAGCAAAAGGTCCGTGTCCGGCACTCAGAATGGCCGATCGTCAACAGGCTGGTCATTTATCATCATACTTCAGGGAGGTTGCTCAGCATGTGGTTAGATCTTTAAAGATGCATCTCGTGAATCATTATTTAGCCATATTTGATTATGAATGCATCCAAAAAGAAAAGCACAGACCGAAGCGACCTGTTGGAGACAACTACTTTACTACTCTAAATGGCGCCCTCATATGACAGCGTTCGAGCTTGTGGTATTGAAGAACACTCGTGTTTTTTGGTTTTTTTACCGTTTAGGTGTCTGGTCTTTCAGCGTGGATAGAGATCGTTCATAGTTCTGAAGTCCACCATCTGTTATAGACGACGTCACGTCTATTATAGTAGCTGTCACAGAGAGGTTACAAGTAACACCGCTACACACCTTCCATTCTTGCAAAGTCTGGTATGTCACATTCAACCACACCAATTTTGCACAAAAATCATGTAACCTTAAACGACTTTTGTTCATACCAGACCGTATGGGTGGTGTTTGAATTAAACAGTAATTGCTCACATGGAGTAGACGATATTCCAAACCGCGACAGGACTCATCTCTTTACATCTCGTTCAGTTCAGTTTGGTGAAACATGCCAACCCAGTTTATTTACCTTGGTAATTAGTTTGACCCACCATAAATAATGTCTCAACTATAAGGAAATTAAACACTGTATCCATTTATTGTTTGATACTCCTTCCCGGAGAGTATTGGTCTCAATCCACTTTTCTTATGCTGCCGCCACCGTAGCATGCTCTTCGCTTCTGCTTCCTGTAGCAACACCGCCCAACGCCGATACGCATCAGGTCAATGACGCGAGCGTTTAACCCTTCGATCCCACGCAACGGTGATTGCCAGACATATTCTCCCGTGGCTCTAAAAGGTGCTGGAATCGGCATGCCTCGACGACCATGACTTAAATCACCCTGAAATGCTTTGAGTGGTTTAAATAAGCCCCCGCTGACAGGAATGGCGGCAAAAGTTGATAAGAAAAGTGCGTCACTTTATGGTTCCCGGCGTCCACTTACCCACCACGGCTGAAGTTAACTTTGAAGCAACCATGATGGAAACGGACAGTTTATTTAATACGATTTTGGCAGACAGCGCTCAGAATCAGATGACGAAGTAACGACGACGATGTTAGAAGTACAAATTCCAGCGAACCGTTAATGGAAGAGGCAAATAAATCATGTAAATGAATAACCCACATGTTAACGCGATTTCCATTCAATGCAAATTACCTACCCACTTATTTCCAGCGCAATTTAGAAATGGATCCCTTTTAGATTATTCAACCACCCTGGACTGGGTCAAAAACGCGAAACAATTATTAGTTTGTTAAATATTTATTCATTGATTAATGTGTTGATACAGATAGTATAATTTCAACATTACCATAGCGGTCGTTGTTGAAGGCACAGGCTTAGCCACTTTGGGTCCCAGCTCAAAAGAATAGTCAGTTCAGGCACTTATGTCGGCTGGTAAGAACGACCAGCAACCAATAATAAACTGAAATTACCATAAATTGAGTTTGAGAGTGGATGGAATTCATATTTATTTTCAGCAATATTCAGAAGATCCTACCGTGCGCGGTACGATATTGCATTAAAGACCATTAATCCTCCTTTGCCTTTGTTTTTTTCGTTGTTCACCACTTTACAGCCGACCGACCAGATAACACAGGAAAGAGATCCGGTTCCATTATACCACGGCGAGGGACCCAGTTCAATGAACGGCCCAACGGCGACGGTTGCACACTGTCGGCGGAGAGATCTTCAAGCTGGGCTTTCGTCAACTCGTGATATGCGTTTCGCAACATCGACCACCGCTACAGCAAACAATAGATCAAACTTATCACATCTCCGGCACCCAACCAATATTCAGAAATTTATGCATTGTGTACTTCTCATTGCTATGGCATAAACAACCGCATACAAGTATGTACTGGCCAATATCTGGAAGTCTTCATCCTGATTCTACCGATCAGTCCAACTGTTCATTCTTCGTTTCTCCACATCTCAGAGCTCACAAACGGAACAAACTTTCAAAGTCGTTCTGATAGAAGTCCTCGCCCGGAAGCCAACCGGCAACCTGCAGAATCCGTCGATGAGGCGAAACCGCGATGCTTGTTTTGCATACGCCCAAAACGGTCAAATGGGTACAGTATCCACTGAACGAGTCCAAAACATACGAAGCGAAACGACACCCAAACTGTTGGCGATGATGTCAGACTGCCATCCACCCAAACCCCAGGTGAAAAGTCGTCACGAACTGGGTCCATGGACTTGAGAATAAGTATGACAGAGGAACAGATTCAACCAGCAACCAGGATCAGACGCAGCACACAACACCAAAACTTAAAACCGAAACAATGAAAATGAGATAATCTCATTTTAGTGAAGGCAATGCAATGGCAAAACGGTGAATTTAGCAACGATCAAAAAGCAACGGTGTAATGAGTACAAAGGGATTTTGTGATGTTATAGCTCAATTCATGATGATTATTCAGCGGGAATTGATTCACGTCAGCGCCAATCAGCGTACACAGGCTGGAATGGTGGAGTTTTTTCGTTAATATCTGTATTACAGCAGTGAAGAGCCCAACAGCATAGCAGGGAACAAAACGCTGCAACTTGATTGCAGACAGCAGGGCTGCTGCGAAGGAAACGCACGTTTATATACCATATCTGGCCGAGTTGACAGGGCAACAGTAATATCCCAGTAAAACCGAATAGAAAGGAAATGATCGTAGTTTGTTTATATAACGTTCAGTAAAGGAAACAAGATGATCAAACACACACAACCCATGTGCCTGCTTGAGAAATACCACCAATTATCAAATCTGTACTATTTGTTTTCAATTTCAATGTTAACATCAGATTGTTCTGGGGCATGATTAGATATACACTGAATGGTTCATTTCAAGAACAACAAAAATCCCCAAAATCATCCAAGTTATTAATGAAAAGAAATTTTATACATGTACTGTATTTGTGCTTAAATATCTATTTGAAGCATTATGTAATACTGATTCAAATATTTAATATTCTGCTTTACACTGCATCCCAGACAATATTTTTCCTTTGTATTAATTATTTTTACCCCATCAGTTTACAAGACAAAAAGGAGGAGGCACTGAAAATGAAAACCCACTGAAATATTATTCTAATTATATACTTCGATAACACAGAAGAAGAACTAGAACTGAATTACACCATTAATGATTTTAAATGAGAAACAACAGCAGCAACTGAAGGCGATGAAGACCAACCGACTCCCAGCAGAGGCCAAACAACCGGGACGGCGGAACGTGAGAATTCCATCCCAACTGAACTTCAAACAAAACCCAAGACCGCTTCACTGGTCGACTGAAGCTATTTTGCCACCGAGGTCTAATTACCAAGAATATACTGGTGCCGCACGGTCACATCCCAGCCCCTACCACAGCCCTTCTGACGGGTCGTTAACTTAATTACGGAAATGCTTTCCAGATAATGGCGTTTAAAGAATTATTCTCGCCAGTGTCGTGATTTTAATGTCGTTGCTTTAGGGCCAAAATGGTCTCCGATTTCTATCATTGGTCAGCCAAAACGGTGCGGCGACGCGCTTTTTTTTGGGGGAGGGGTCTTTAAGCAACCTTTTTTTCAACATGGAAAGCCGCGGATACATACGCGGCGACCAAATTTCCTCCGGTGTTGCGTGGTGGCTAAGATAGGCCCCACAAATCAGTAAACGTTCAAGTACCCCCGCGTGAAAAGTCGTTAAACATGGCACGAACTTAATCGATCCAGCACTGGCTGTACTAACGTTTCATAGCAAAAAAATAAAAAAATAAAAAGAAATGCCGACGAGACCATAAACCAGACTTTTGCCCAACTGACTTGAACTACACAGGTCCCAGTGTGAAACACAGCTGGCAAACACCACATCCACCGGCCTCAACAACGAGGTACCAGTACGTACGGCTGGTGTTAAGTTGGTGAGGGTATCAAACAGATTCTGAAATCTATGCTATCCGAGTGATACAAAGTTATTCAAATTTTGTTGCCAGCATTATAGAACAGAAAAAATAATATACCTCCCAAATTAAATCACTGCGGTGTGAAACCCTTTTCGGGTCAACTGACCCAGACAACTTGCTTCTAGGCAAGACTATATTGTCATTGTCGTTACAATATGTTTAACGCAAACATTTTACCATTTGGGTACTTTGAGTTATTGGCCTGTACCGTCTTTGTAGTATGGAATAGAATTTCTTCAAAGTTTGTATATCGAAGGTTATCTTTCCCTAAAGTTGCGGTTATAAACAAGTCGCCCCATATCATAATGATTAGAAAGGACACCATAAACAGACGAAGCCATTTATGTCACTTATTTTCCATAGGCTCACAGTAAACCTCGGCCTTCGTTCCAATACATTCCCTATTCAGTGGCTAGAAATATATAATTATTACGCACATGTTTTGTCAGTAAACCTGTGTCAAAAGTTCACGGTTTCTTGTTCGTCCTACTTTTCCGTTCTTTCTTCAACCCTTCTTTTCCAGGTGAAGACGGCCTCATATTGAACATCATCTGTGTTAGTGGCCAATGCCAGGCGTGGAACACTGGCGCTGGATCTTTGATGCGTACGGCCCCACAAGCGAACAGCCATGCCAGAGCGGAACAACACAGCTACAACTATGCTAGCTCAAACAACATGGATTCCTGAAAGAAAATGCTTGCGTGGTGGCATGTTTAAACACAGTTGTTTGATCACTCCTTCTGTACCTTTAATAATTGAGTTATGTACACAGAGCTCTTCCCAGGCATTTTCAACAAATGCATTGCTTTTTTGAATTACCCACGATGTCCTGGGAAAGACAAAATTACGCCCCGCATATTTCGAAAAATAGTTTTAACACACAGGCTCCAATTTAGCATTGAACTGATGTTGCACCTGGTTGACCCAGGGCTTGTCTTAAGACAAATAAATGATAGAATAATTTTCGCCAGCCCACTTATCAAATTTAATTTATCTCAGTCGCTTGCTTGGGCCTCAAAGCCACTTAATACTATTGGTAATACCGAAAACATTAATTAATTGTTTAAAATGATGGTACCAAATCTCAGCATTTCTTGAGTTACTACTGTGACTATAATATAATTTTGTCATCCGAATACAGAAATCTGAAGATTGAATGAATATAACGATTAAACCTATTTTAAATATTTATTTTAACGACACAGAACAGCTGAACGTTCAATAATTTCACTTTATTCATATATTTTTGATTTTTAAATAATGATATTTATATACATATTTTATTCAAATTCAAAGCAAATATTCTAGTGGGAAATAAATTGGGTGAAGTTGATCATTTTACGCTGATGCTATTGAAGTGGCGTCTGTCTACATATTCTTCGTTTGTTATGTTCTGGTCGTTATCGTATGAAATGGTTCGTTTATTTTGTAACAACGTCCTTATTTTTAAGAAGCTTTCGAATATTAGCGGAAGAATTTCAAAAGGCACGAATTTCATCGTTATTTATTTTCATACCATGTTACTTTTTTAAGAAGAAGAAATTGCTCGATGGCCTATTATTTCGAATTCACCAATCGTGGGTTTCAACGCATAATACTAAAGGCGGAATAATAGTTAATCAAACAATATAAACAAACTGCAAAATATCCTCAAATATCGCCACCGGGCCCTTTGATATTGACAATGATACAATGAGCATAAGATGGAAAGAAACGGCAATGAAGATTCTACTAAACTAATGGTCACAGTTTTGCCACGCATAACTATTTAAAAGGAAGATACAAAATGACGGATTCTTTCCAAAGCTGGAACTTGGTAAAAGGTACCAACCCTATAAAATTAATCCCAAAAATGATCCTGTTCAGCATCGAGAAATCTGAAAACGCACATTTTATGAAACACCGACAGCAACATTACCGCTGGTTTACCTTCAAAGCTTATGACAGTCAGCCACGAGAAAATAGATTTCGATTTGTATATCTATTCAAGAGAACCAAAATCAGACAAATCGATTCTGAGTGAGAGATTTATGACATCACAAGTCAATTAAGTAATCCTATAATGCAAATATAACCGGTTTATTATTCATGTATGTTCAATTCCATTCAATAACTTTTAGACGTATTTAAGTTTGAGGTCGTGTCTGAGTCAAGCTCGAGCCGCTGAATGCCACCGAGTGTACAGACTCAGCTGAATCGGTGAAGGGAAACATTACACATCATAAATTAAACTGAGTGTCAACGTTAGTATTTGAGAAAGGGAAAAATAGTAGGTTTGAATTCATGTATGTATAGTTTTTGTATCAAAGATGGATTATGATAAAGGTCAGAGGTTGAAACCTAGGTGTATATATAATACTCTAAAAATTCTGATATATATTTTTGGACTAATTCTTCAAAACCCCTTTAATAGATTAGGACACTTCTTCGCGCTTTTAATACCGCTAGAACAGTACCAAGGATTGCGTGATATTACCCAGGATAATACACTTGTACTGTAATGAACCAAACATATGGAAAGACTAAACTGAGCACGTTACTTCTTGAAAATATGAATCTGGATAATTGTGTCCGCTTGGCGAATATCATTATTTGGATGCATTTTAGAGGGCATCGTATACTGTTCCCATTGTATCTGCCTTGATGTGATACAAATTAATGATTTTATTTTTTGTTTCAAATTACATTTCGTATTTCGATGTCAATTAAAGTGTTGTCACAACAATGATGATGATAATGACTTTATCTAAACTATGGTTAATTCCAGCTTTCAGAAGTTTTAACTGGAAGTTTCGAAAGTTCAAGTTTTGTGGAAAATCGCACAATATTGATCACTATGACAACAAGAGTTCTTTGTCTTCAACAACATTGCTTTCGTGGAACAAAAAGGAGGAGGTCGGACCTTGAAAATTTTGGCTAGGTGACATTTTACCGTCAAACGCAGTAAATCATCTCTGGCTTTTTCGTTGTAATCGGTCATTCATCTGCATCGCTGCGCATATCCACCACTAACCCCTCAACCTCGTTATGAAAACCGCACTTTCCACCCTGTCACTGTTACTTATAGAACGTTCATGGGCCCGCGGTCAAAAGAAAAGTATGGGTGCGTATCGGCGATTGCATCATTCTTAATGCATCTGTTTGGTCCGTCTATTGAAAAGACACCAGCGTGTGCCTGTTAGCAATGGCTACCAGAGGATAAACCAATCAACGGAGCGTGTCTTCACGGTCCTTGTCACTGGGTTCTCTTGTAAATGATACTGGTAAGGTCTGGTTGAGTTGTGGAGACACAGTTCATGTGGCGTAAGTTGCTCCTTTGCTGACCCTGCAGGTGAGTGCAGCATCGGAACCCCGGTGGTCATCAGCGCGCGTCAAACAATATTCTCAGTAATATCGGTCGTATAGTTGCTCACACTTCGAGTCCAGGTGAGGGCGACCGGAATCGTCCTTTCTAGGAGGCAGGTAACTCTGCCTCGTGCTCAAACTTGACATGATTTTCAGAAAGGACGTTCCGACGGTCCGGGTGTCCTGTATACTGTCTTCGGGAAGATGCAAAAGGCCGGGCGATGTACATGTTCTTTTCTGGTAGATGCGTCACTCCGCCCATTGAACCTCGTTCCTACTGCCGCTGTCGCTACTGTTCTCGGGTTTGCTGGAGCATTCTTAGACGGGCCGGTAGTGTCGGCGATTCGCTGATCTAACTGTAAGGAGAGTATTCGAAGAAATAGGAGTTTTAAAGAATCAAAGCATTTGAAGGGAAAAGCGTTATCATTCATTTTGATGATTTGCCATTGAACAAAATAAAAAAAAATATCAATAAAATTCAAGCCACATGATTAGTATCATAATTTCAGACATGATCCTGGAAAATGGCAGTATATAATGTGGGTATATGTCTTCTGAACAAAGATGCTTGACAAAGACCCAAACAATACGGCATGCAAGTTTTGGAAGAACACTGGTACATGGTAATCCAAAGACCCATAAGTTAAATCCAAATTTAAAATATACATAGCTATATCAAAAACCTCTTTAGGTTTGTCAATTAATGTTGATGGTCACTAAGTGAATGTCGTGTAGTAAATAATATAATTAAATATTTTATGTATGGTGTTTAATCCTGAATGTTCTCGTATTTTATTTGATTGGGTATTTTTATTTTTTTATATCCACTGAAGTATAGTATTAGTATTAGTCATGCCAAATGCCAACCGAATCGAGTTGTCGAATTATACATGTTAGAAGATTTACTTTGCAAAGCTTATGGTAGTATTAATCTTCACTGGAAACAGATTTGTTCAAGTTGATGTAATATTATTATTGCCCATATTTTTGGTTTGATTTTAAGACTTTTAACCGTGTCCTATAAATTCGGTACTGTTATAGAGTGCCATGGTGGGAGCGGTTTAGTGTACCGGATTTGTGTTCTGATGGCTGAGTTCGTCAGAATGTGGGTTCGAAATCACAACCGGTGACCCGGCAAAGCATAGGTCCTGAAAACGAGCAATATTGGCAAGAGACTTACTCTGCCACCCAAGCGGTAAATGGGTAATTTTCCGTAGTGGCAGAGTTGGCTACTGTCACCAGTTTGATTATCCCTATATGCGCTGTGTAATGGCAGTAATTGAGCTGCATAGCCCCCAGGAGCTGAGATGGTTTCAGGAATCGATTACGGCGAGCCTGCTTCGATGAGCAGGGGTAGACAATTATAATGCGCCCTTGAGCACCAGTTTTAAAAATACGTGCGCCAGTATAAGTCCACATTATTATTACCACAATGGAATATAAAACCGTTCCTCATTGACTGAAAAGTTGTGACGTTGTGACAAACGAATGTTTCCAATGTACATGTTAGTTAGTTATTGTTAATGTATATCTTTAATTCATAGAAAGTGAGGCCCTTTTTGGAAACAAGTTTTGTCCTCAACACGTACCAATACTATAATAAACATCACACCATAGAGCTTTTTTGTTGCTTAAATGTAAGTTAGTATTATGCCACATATATGTTACGTATAGCATGTGAAAAGTACTGGACGGTTTTAATGTTAATGTTTTGTATGACAAGAAAATGAATTTAATTTGTGTTGACAGGTTCATATATATTTCGCTTCGATAATACAAGTTTCGTTGCTATTCAGTCCAAAAGTCTAACGGCAAAACTTCGGTGGATTCTCAACCAATAAATAAATAAATAATAACCGATTTGTACGAGCGCCAAAAAATCGCTGCAGCGGACAAGCGCGCCATTATTGCTATCCCTGGTCATTACGTGCCAATATCAACCCTTAAACCCTTCTCAGCTCCATGGGAGTACATAGCCGTTACCAAGTCAGCGTACCGCATCGAAGCTTTTCTTCAACCACAATATCAACCTCTACCCCTCACAGGTGCCCATTTATACCCTGGGTGAAGAGGAGCACTGTACAGTGAAGCAGTCTTGCTCAGCCATCAGAACACAAGTCTGATGCGCTATAGACCGCTTGGCCATGGCAGAAGCGGGAATTGTTACCGCCGGGCCGGGTGCAGCGCGCACGTGGTCGGCCCTCTGGCAGGCAGCATTCCCCAACCACACGTGATTTCCGAGAGACCCGTCATGATTACACATCATGCCGTTTCAGGGAGCCTGCACAAAGAAAGGGCCCGGGTTGATTTGCAAGTTCCAGCTCGGGCCCTGTCCTAACCACCACCCCACCCCCATCCCCACCCCCCTCCACCAGAACAGCTTTGTTTTCGGAGGGGGTCCGCCACCCCTTCCGGGCCGGGGGACGGCTTGCTGTCTCCCATCCCCCTGCACGGTCTCGCCACCGGGCCATGAAAAACGGCATATCAAGAGCTCTTTAAATAACAGTCCGGACTATTAATGCCTTTATAGGATCATTACAGGATTATTAATGTACGACAAAATACAGACATTTATCACACTACACAGCCATCTTGTTTGTCTTCACCATTGAAATCCACGCAACCAAACCGAGTTGGAAGGGAAAATAGTCTGGTTCCTTCGGCATGGATTGAGAGTTGACCTTCATTTGCGCGTACAAGTAACGCAACAATAAATGGCCGATGCCCGATAAAGGTCTATTCCATACCCTGTTCTTTTCTTTTTTCTAAACACCCTCACCTGTACCTCAGCCCCATATACTTTCTTCATCTCCATCGTCTCGTCTTGTCTAACAAAGCGTCTCGCAAAGCGACCTTTGATCTCTAAAGCCTACATGATTTCGCGTGTAATCAGGGTCACACAGCCGTGATGCACTGGCATGGATAGTGTAGACCTGAACAAAATGAACATTTTAAGAGGTTTGTGTTTTGCTATAGCGGAAAGATTCCCATTGTGTTAACGATATGATAAAGCCAATGGGGCCACACGTAATAGTCTCTAGGCCAATATAATGTTTTAATTGTTAGAAGAAGAAGGCCAGCAGGTGTACCCTCGACACGGATTAACGCCATACTGGCCCTGGGTCTGCATAAGACATCACAACCACCCTTCTTGGGTAGAGGATTTAATTCCTCGGTATCTTCTACCATTTTTTAAATTATCAAATATGGAATTTCCTGAAAAAAGATGGAATTCAAAGTTCAAACCAGAGTGTGCAAGGAAAATTGGAGAGATCACTTTATACCACTTTAAATCTCTTTAGGTTAAAATTTTGAAGAAAAAACCCTTGTATTTTTTTTTTTTCCTGAATTTTTTCTCATATTTGTTTCTAAATTAAATGGAAGATAGGCATAAGACAGCTACTGAGTTATAGCCTTCTTGGTCAAGGATTTAATTTCAGTAGGCCCTTTACCCATTTTTTCAAAAATTAAAAGATGAAAATGCATAATATTGCAAGCTAAAATGTTAGCAGACTGGCTAACACTGGCTAACACTCAATGTTTTGATTCCCATACATCCTGTTTGATCGTGACAATACTGTCCTTTAAAAAATAATAATCATATTATTATTTCACAGATAAAATCCAGATTTAGTTTCATTAATATTATCAAGACTATACTATATTTCACTTGCATAATGTTGTTATAAATCACACTCAGACTATTTGAAAAGATTGCGTCGAAACTAATGTACCACACTCTCTGCTCATTTTAAATTATAATAAACTTCAAATTATGCAAAACAAAATGATTAGATTGTCTCCTGACAAAGCGCCCTAGAGCACAATATCATCGGCAAAAAGAACTCATGACAGTCAGGGCTTTTTAATGTTAGGACAGGGTCACTCACTTCCAACTGAAATTAAACCATGTGTTTAGAATAACTAGCAACGTAACTCCTGATTATTCCACCATGATAAATTTATTAAAGTTCTCTGATTGTCACCATATACAAGGAGTATTAATCTAAATTTTAAGTTTCCAGTTTCATCTAGTTTAGCAAACACATACATTTTATGTTACAGCCAGTTTAATAAAGAATGGAAACACGGCCTACTAATATAAAGTAGTTCCACCTTATCTGTCTATTTTAAACGACTTGTTAAAATGTCATCTCTCAACACAAAGCTAAATTTAGGGAAGCATAACTTTTTTATCAAATAATTTTTAAATTTTGATATTTCACTTCGGTTTTTCCGGGTATTAGCGGATTTGTCTTCTTGTCTTTCCAATTTGCAAAATTGTATTTGTATTTTTTGGATTACGTAAGGACCCTGTCCTTTCTCTATGGTAACAGATCACGAGAAATATATAAACCTTCTGAATGTCTTATTTTTTCCTCCATGGTTTAAATGTTATCAACCTGTAGCGTTTTTCTCGTGGAACAGTGACTGCAAAATAAAGCGTGTATTGTGCCCTTAGGGCTTAAATCCACTGTAAACATTTTTTGGGGGACGGATGTAAAGTAGGCATATTATTCAAACATAACATCGTGAAGAATTATGCTTTGTCCGTATCAGTTATTTACACTGGGAAAACATTGAGAATACAGCTGGAACTTAAGCGTCTGTGCTCACTAAAAAACATTTTACATCCAAACAAAAAGCATTTTTATTTCCATAACTTCTGAAATAAAGCGAACGTACTGATCTGATTCCAGCAGTATTCATTATCGCCATCTGTGTACATTTATCATACTTTTTGCGGCCACCCTCCCCTCCTGTGAGTAGTGTGTGCACATTAAATTTTGCTCTATTCCTCTCCATACCACCCTAGATCCACTACCCCCGGATAGTGTACTTCGCATCGTCCAATATCAACACCTATTTTTTGTAGTTTTTTTTTAAATACAGGCCGCGTAATTTCCCGCTTAGCTCGTTGTACCTTTGGCTCTGGGTATGGCATTACAAGAGGGCGCTGTTTATGTAAAACAGGAATTGTCATCAGGCCAATAGGTCACCGGTACTATCGTCGCAAATTGGCTCCATTTATATTAAAAGCAGTTTATATCAGGTAAAGAAGTTTTCCGCTGTAAAATTGTTAAACAAAATGGCGAAATATAAACCTGCATTATAAAATTGGCATTCCAGGTTTATATATAATTACTTTATTTAAACCATTTAGTCGACATAAATTCGGCGATACGTAAAGACAGACCGTAAATGGCACAGCGATGTGCACGAAGCGGATGCCACCTCATACCACCTCATGAACACTTTTGATAAGAATACGACGACCTGACCGAGCGATATCGTTTTAGTTAAATAACATCTTTAATTTCTGAGATAGTTCATCTACCAAGCAGTGAGTATAGATAGGAACCGTGATATTTTGTTATGTCTGCATGCAATTTTGGAGGATGCGCTTCACAGCATTCCCCTCCCCCAGCACCGCCACTACATGATATTGACTTAAGTCAAATAAACCAGTTTGGGGTGTGCGTGGATCGTCCGACCTCGTCACCTGGTACCATGCGTGTGTCTAGTTAGTTCCACCACGAAACCCGGACAAAGTCGCACCGATCCATTTCGAGTAAACAGTGCAAAGTCATTTCAGTGATGGAATCGTCCATTTTGGATTTTGGGATGACCGTATGTTTTACATATATCATTTTCACTTTAAAATAAATTAAATCTGTTAAGGCGTAAAATACTTTTTTACCTTATTTTCGAGCGATGTTAGAACAAGAAGCGTGGACTTCTGTACAAAAGCTTCCTTCTTTTTCTCTGATTTAATTTGTTATTGATTGCATAAGTTGGGGTGCCTTAATCCTCCTCCTGAGGGATTACAGGAGTGTCAATTTTAAGTTAACCCTACAGGGTTTATAATCGTCAAATCATTCAAAGCTTAACTGGAGAATATGAAACTACCAAAAACTCAAAATAAAATTTTTCCAAAACTTTGTCCGGGTTTTCGTGGTGACAGGTGTCACATTTAGGTAACTAGATCTATATATCGCTGCCCAGCATATTATCCCGTTCAGAAAGTGGGTACCGCCGGAAGGTTTTAGCTGAAGCTGGTTTGTTTGTTATAACATTTGCGTCCGATCATTCTGACCTAAAGGATCTCGGCGCAAGATGGGGTAAGGGGTAAGATGGTACATTTTATAATTCAAAGTGTTTTTACTATGAACACCTTATTGCAAAGTACACACCCTTTTTACAAATAGTTTCGTCCAATATCTGGTCCGTCTCTTTGAGGGTCGCTCTTTACTTACAGCCTCTTTTCTGTTCAGCATGAGTGGCGCCAAATAAAATAGTACGTTTACGTTGTCAAATCTCACCTTTTAGAATTTTCGTATGGGTCCTCCTTTTTATAGGGAATATTTTTGAGGAGACTGTCTCAGATACTCAACTAGGGTAGTGCTTGACCCGTTTCATTGATTTATGCTTCAGAAACAATATCACTGTCAATGGGACCAAAGACCACAAAACCGATTGGGTTGTCGTGTAGTACTACTTTTCCCATTGATTTTTCAGAGCGTCCGTTTACCCCAACCTACCACAATTTCCAATTTCAGTGGGGTAAATGGGCAACAATTTGTCAAATACTTATTTGAAGTACTCACCTGCATGAGGTAAGATGGGCCACATTTCACAGGTTTAGGTGCAACTATTAATGACTTGTTGTAAACTGTCTCTCAAGACATTTACACTTGTTAGAATATAATGTTTTACTTTTTTAAAAAGAAAACAATATGCTTGACTTAACATTTTAAATCTCGACAGTTGTTGGTCATGTTCACATTTTCTGTCCCGTCTTACCCTAATTACAGTATTTTATTAATTACGTTGCTTGGCCAGTTGTGAATGACCACTTCATACAATTTATACATTTCAAACGATACATTTGCAAAACGATACATTGATATTTTATAAAATTGTTTATTAAAATGGATTAATAACAACCTCCATTTTTTCAGATTTTGGTTAAGCCAAAATTAAATCGATGACTTTCTTATGCGCTCTTTTACCCTTTTTTTCCCTAATCGTGCTTTGGTAAACTTTGACAAACATGGCTGCTGACGGAGACAGAGCAATAGTTCGTACTTTTAGGTTTTTCTGGCAATATGGCTGTATTGGAGTTTATTTAAGGCAGTTATTACTGGATTGATCTTAAAGAGAGTAAGTAGAATAATAAGGATATTAATCTCGTGATTTTCTTAGACGTTTTGTTTGCGTTTTGTATTGTCAAATTACAAATAGATGTACAGCAAAGGACGACGTGATTAACATTAATGTTAGTTGTTAAGTCAGTGACTGCCTCACTGTGCGTTGATTCTTTTGCGCTATGCAGTTAAGTTAATGCATAGTGCAGTTAATGCACACGTATGTATAGATGTTGATTTGTTCTGTATAAAGTTATTGATGAAGCTGAAGCTGATAGGGTTTATAGATGATGAACAATGGAATGTAGGTTGGCCTCTTTGTTTTTCATCAGAGACTGTATAAAATGTATTCAATTTAGTTATTGAATTTAGAAATGAAAAAAAAAATTAAGCTTAGGACGAAAGAAGAAATTCTGTATAACATAAGCAAATTGTTTCTGTATGTCAGATTGAAATAATTTCTAGAATTAACGTTACTGTTAAAGCATGAGATTTAAAAAATTGTTTACAGGGACATTGTGCATCACACTTATCCTCTTGCCACATAGACAAAGCTACTATTACAAACACAGACATTACACGAATATAATTTATTTTAATGATTAAATCGAACAAGTTAATCATTCATAACAGACTCGGTAATAATCTCTTGAATATGTGTTGGGCTCGAAAAAAGAGCCGGTTGTTTTATTGGTGTGTTGGTTTTCGCTGGTTACTACTGAACTTTGATGATTACTCTTCACCAGAAATCTCGCATACTCTAGGTTCACAACCATGCATACTGTAAGGCCCATCAGAAATCAAGGCCTCCAACGTGAGGGAAGTTTTTTAAATCATTCCAACCAGTCTCTTTTGGGAATTCAGATCCACATTTATTCGTATACGTTCCACTTCAATAATCTTAATTTCCTGATTCTCACATACATTACTGGTAAAAGGCAAAGAGAGTGGCCATACTGGTGAAGATATACAAGGGGTTGCTTGCTCTGGAAGTTCCCAAGTCCGTGTATGTGACGTGAATGAAGAGAGTGATGTGATGTGAGAAACGACTGTCTCAACTTGCACCTGAAATCATTGCAATACAGCATGTATGTTGCATATTTTTCCTCCACCATTAAACCGTACAACGCCCACCCGGAAATCATCAATATGTACGGTGCTTGCGCACTACGTATTTTGCAGTTTGTGTGGAGGGCAGTAGTATGCAGTTTGCAGTCGTGGAGGGAGAAAAAGGCATTTTGTGCAGTTTGTGTGGAGGAGTAAAAGTGTGCATTTTTTGTGTGGAGGGAGTAGTTGCGTAAAAGTAGTTGCTTATGCTTACAGTATTTTGTGCAGTTTGTGGAGGAGGCAAAATTTTGTGTGCAGTTCAGGGTACGAGGAGGAGCAGTGCAGTGAGAGTGTTCCGCATTACGACCAATCTGCCATTGAGGAGGAGGAGTGGCACACTCACGCGCGCGCCCAGGACGTGCGTCTTACGCGCGCGCGCCAGACGTGTCTCAACCCATGTGGTGGAGCAACCAGTCAGTCTCTCTTTTTGAGGTGGAGGTGGAGGTGGGACAGTATTTTGAGGGAGGAGCATTGACGTCATAACACACTTCAACTGCGTGTGCCGCATTACGACCAACATTGAGAGAGGAGGAGGTGATTTTTGGGGGTGGCTCATGATCTGTTTGTGCAGCTAGGAGCAGGAGGAGAGGAGGAGGTTTGGACGAGTGCTGCCAAGCACCTTTGCTCCACCTTCTGCTCCACCTCCTGCTCCACCACAAACTGTAGTGTGATGCTCCACACATATGGAGCGTGATGCTCCCCACAACATGTATTTAATGTTTTATTTCATATTTGACCTATCCTTGCCCCCATAGTCTATTTTTTATAAATTATTAATGAAATTATACATTTTATTCATATTCAGGTTTCAACATGGTGCGAAACTATTCCCGCAAAACTGAACGAGGTGCATATGGGTCTGATACTTTAACTGAAGCAGTGAATGAAGTGAAAGATCGTGGAACTAAGCTTCATGTAGCTGCAAGGATGTATGGGATACCCAAATCTACTTTAGAGAGACATTTGAAAGTTAATCTGCGTCAACCAAATGAAAATGTAATGGGACGGTCTTCAGTATTTGGCACTGATGCTGAAAATAAGTTGGCTCAACATCTGCATGACTTGGAAAGCCGAGGATTTGGATTGACACCATTAGAACTCAGTCAACTTGCGTATAAGTATGCTACATCAAATGACATACCGAACAATTTCAATGAAGAAGCGCAAATGGCTGGATATGATTGGCTTCAAGGCTTTTTGAAACGACACCAGGAACTGTCACTCAGAAAGCCAGAGGCTTTATGTATGGGTAGAGCAAGTGGAATGAACAAACTCAAAGTTGGAAGGTATTTTGACCTTCTTTAGGACACTGAATCAAAATGACTTAATGAACAAGCCGGACTTCATTTACAGCGTTGATGAAACTGGAATTACTGAAGTTCATAAACCAATTAAAGGTTATAAGGGACAAGAGCAAACGCAATGTGTATTCTGGTAAATTAGTGGTGAGAAAGGAACAACTACAACCTGCAGTATGCTGTGTCAATGCCAGGTGGCGATTATATTCTACACCACGTTATTTTTAAGGTCGAAGAGCGAGTCCTTTTCAAGAGCGCTCCCTTCAAGTTACAGTTGATCACCCTGAGTGATTCAGGATGGATTTAAGGTGATCTATTCTATGACTGGATGGTACATTTCAATACTCATAGGAAGAAGAATCCAAATGGTAAGACCTTATTGATAGTTGATGGCCATGCTTTCCTCATCTTTACACTGAAATTGGGTAAGGCGACACGCAAGAACAAGGCCCAAGAGCCGTCAAAGAAACGAAACTGTGGATGGTAATGCAAAACTTATCAACTCTATCAGTAACATTACTGAACTAGAACTAGAAGCCAACCGAGTGCTCAAGCCACTAAAACCAAGCGTAAGAAAGCAGTGTCAGCCTTTCCTCAAAGAAAGCAGCGGTGGCCTCTAAGAAAGCAGAAACCATCCAAAGCAAACTTCCTCGTAAAACATTGAATCAGCAACACAGCGCTACCAAATCGAACACAGATTTCGTAGTTATTACCATGGGGAACGGGACACATTGACTAATTTAAAAATACTGCTTGGACACCTTTTTCTTATCAAAAACGAACTTTAAATTTGTTGAAAGGTGAAATATAAAGTAAACTTTCTATATTAGCAAGCCCCCCATAGCACTAAAAGTTCGAATGTAATAATTATTGGCAAAATAAAAAAAGGTGTCCCATCTGCCCCAGTGTACCCAAAATTACAGCTTGCTGCAGTCCAGTTCCTTCCTCCACCATTGTAGAAGTCTTGGTTCACAACCGTGTTTGTATGTTATTGACACGATCCGATCGGGCGCCACACGAATACCATAATCACGAACTGCTACCGCTATCAAACACAAGTCTTGGTAATTTTGCAGAATTTCCGCCCGAAATGGGAAACCATCACGTGCATGCGTTAAATTTTGAATGTTATGCGGGGCCCCTCTGCGGTGATGATAATCGCAGCGACGGGTTTTGTGCGCATTTCGCCCTTAAAGGTCAAGACCATGGGAACCCATTCAGTACGCATGCGCGCAAAGGGGGATTTCGATACGCAAAAACCTTACCATCAACGGAGTAGGAATGGTCGGCGAGTTCCGACTGGCAGAGCGCCAGCGGTCGACTGCAGCTTGGAGCTTTCATCGTCGCGGGCGCCTAGGGTTTCGTAGTCTCTCTCAAGACCGGGAATTGGCACTTTTACTGCACAAAAACCCGTCGCTGCAGTGTAAACAAATAATAGCGCGCGCTCCACATTTTTTGGTGCACACGATATCCGGGAGCATAAACAGTAACGGCTGCCGTGTTCATAGACTTGGGATCCAAGAATGGATCGGGTTTTTTGTCTGCCCAGTCATCACAGTATCGTATTGGGGGCCATGCCCTTGTATTAACCCTCCGATATTAAACCCTTTCGACCACAAGACTTGGGAATGTTGTTCATCGGTTTGTACACACCCTATTGGTGAATTAGTCCAAAAGAGGACGGAACAATCTGATTGTCGGAAAACTGCAAAAGCCTTCTCTATAACATGAATATTCAAACTAAACCTTCTACGGGATTGGATATAATAAAGAAAATACAATATTGGAGATGTACTGAACGATTCTATTTAAAGTGTAGCAAAGACGTTTTTTGTAGAGAAGGAATTATGTATTTTATTTTGTGCTTTTTTACAACTCTAAGATCTCATTAAATTTACCTTTACATTTAAAATACTATAGGTTTTCCCGGCCAATTTCAACAAAAAATCATTCAATTTCATCAACACGCTTTCAAATTCACGCGCGATTTTGATAATTCAATCCAATTAGGGTTTCTTTCGATATTATTGCATTTAATTTCGTTTCGTGCACACATGATTTCTTTTCTTTTCATTCTATTTCGTTTATAGGCATTCAAAACCACAAGATCACCATTCTTGTTGAATATCTCACCATTTTTCGCAATAGCAACCAAATTCAGAGTCATCGAAGCACCAGCCTGTTGCTGCTGGCCCTTTGACGAAATTTGGGAATGAACTTAGCGACCATTTGAAATTGAATGATCTTATTTGTCGAGTGAATGTCGCGTTGAAATTGAATGATCTTATTTGGTCGAGTGAATGCTCAGGTGTTGAAAATTGAATGACTCCTTTTTTTAACTGCTGAATGCTGATGAAGCGGGAGCATTTATTTTCAAACGAAATTGAATGAGTCAGGTATCAAATTGAATTATTTTTTTTCCGAACTTGCCGGGAAAACCTATATTAACGTACCAAGCACCTGCCACAAATTTAATATCGAATGAATATTGCAGGAAGAATTTTATGGATTGTAACCCTGTTAGTACAGACGCGGGTTTCATAAGGTTTTTGTAGGCCTCCTTGATTGGCCATCTCTCTAGCATCCGTACATATGTGTAAAATTCTAGCTATGAACACACGAATATCCCACAAACACAACAAGAGGGTCAAGTCTGAGATCGGCGAGTTAGGCTGTGATAGCCAAAATGGCGTTTTGCGTGGCTGATGGCGACAAAATAACTGCGATCTCATGCAGACTTAGAAATCAAGCTCACTTCGTGTTCACCGATCGATTAATCTCACGGCATCAACTTCCGTTATGCCGCCAGTGCTCATGCGGCACCAAAAAACCCTGTGAGCCGCGCCAGCATTTCCCAAAGTTTGACGCATGCATGCACAGTGGATTTCCACCGTTTTCGGGGAGATTCCCCTACAAATTTGCAAGACTGTGTGTATAGCGGTGGTTCGCATTGTAGTGGTTCGTGTAAAAGCCCCATCGCGTGCGGCGACGGATCGTGTGTCAAAAAACGAAAGCAGTTCTTGGGAACCAAGACTACTACGATTGCAGTGACAGCAGTTATCCACATTAGTCAAAATCACGGCAATAAACCGCGAAGCGTTGTTAACCGTTATTTTCTGATGTTTTATTTCCTTTGGATGGCAACCCGCATACAAGGTTTGTAGGCCGAGTTTTTTGGGCCCATTTTGTTTTTAAGCAGATTGGATTATGGCATGGAGGAAAAAAACATGTTTTCCTTCTTTTGGACCAAGCAAACGTTTTTCATAAAGGGTTACTGTTAGTTCTTCGTATACATCGTTATTGTTTGTCGCACAGGCCGTTATCTAAATGTTTGTTGACATCAAATACTCGGGAAAATCATAGATAAGGAAACCCAAAAAATAGCCCGGTTTCGGTCATAGGTCGGCTTAAAAAGGGTGCGGGTGGGCAAAGAGGGGGTTCCAAATCGGGCAAACTTTCTATTTAGTCATGTAGTCCCTTGATGTTGAGTTTCCTTGGCCGGGAAGGGCTCCCTTTTTAATTTTTTGTTTTTAGGGGCTCAGCCTTTAAGGGCTTGAGGGGAAAAAAGCCTTGGCCTTGAGGGTAAAAAGCTCAGAATTTTAGGCCTTGCTCTTCGGCCCATCGTTTTTAAATTTTTTCAGGTAAATTTGTTTGAAATTTTGTTTTCTGAAAAAATACAATTCAAAAAGGGGTTTTTAAAAAGTCTGGATTCAATTTAACTTTTCAAAAGGAATGGAAAACCCGGTTTGTGGTTTAAAAACTTTCATTTTTACAGCATCACTTTTTGTTACCATGATATACTTTTTGCCCCCCCAAAACAAACCCAAAAAATTTTCGAATACATGTTTTTCCAGGGAGATATAATTATATTTAACTGCATGTTATATGGGGTAGATAGAACATCACCCAAAGGTGCTGGGGACTTGGATCGTTTGAGAAAATCCCCCAAAACCCCCATATTATTTATGCAAATTGGAAGGTCAAAATTCATTTTCCACAGGTCAGATTTTGGCCCGTCATAAAAGAATTAATTTTATTTGCCCCTTTAAATAAGATAAAAAAACCAATCCCCGGAAATCAAGCAGCGGAAAATACTAGCAGTGAAGACGAAGACCCGCCAAAAAAACCTCACGGCCCAAAAACCAGATACCAACACTAAAAGGGCTGAAAAAAAGTGGAAAAGGGGGAACCGTTAAAAGTCAAGTCATGCAGTACCTGAAAACATCCAGAACAAAAAAGCCCAATGAGGGGGGCCCCCCTTTTGGTTCTGGGCTGACAACGGGCCCCATTACCCCATCTCCCCCGCAGTCAAGGTTTTGGGACCAGGGCCCCGTGGACCCATCTGCAGCCGGGAGGCATCATAATGCCCCCTTTCAGAGCACGCCCGTTGTCAGGCCCCAATTTTTTGGGTTTTTTAAATGAAAGAGCACATATTAAATGTTTAACGTCACAAACAACCAAAAAAAAACAAAAACCAATAAAAAGAAAAGCAAGAATTTCATTCTTATTCAGTCATTTGAGAATTTGGAGGTTTTTGAAAACCACAAAAGTCTTAGTTTTGTTTTTGATGGATCAATTTGATTATTTTTTATGCCCCTTTGATAACCGCTGAGGTTTTCATGTTTTCGTTTTAGGTTGTTTTATTTCAACCAGTTCCCAGAAAAAAAAATTTATCAGGTTACAAAAAAAAAGGTAACACGAAAATCACCCGTCTAGACCCCCTTTTGTTATACCGGTTTAATTTGCACCAGTATGGAAGAAAAACCATTTTTTTTTGTTATATTTAAATATCCAAAAACCGAATTCACCAGCCATATTTTGTACGTGAATATTTTGACCAAAAAAGATAAGTTTTTATTTTTACAGGGAACGATTGTTTGATGTGACATGTTTTAATTTTGTAGAAATTTTTATACAGGGGGCCCTTTTGGCCCCTTGGGAGGGTAAAACCCTTTTCCCTTTTGGCCTTTGAGGATCAAAGTTTTTGCTCCAACATTTCATACCCCTTGTAAAAAGTCTTTTAAAAAAACATGTCGTTTGCATGTAAATAAAAAAAAGGGGGGGGGACATGACCCCCAAATTAGTGTTTCGTCCTGGGAGTTATCAAAGGGGAGGGGTGTCCCTGCCCGGATTTTTTTCAAAAATTAGGGTGTTTAAAAGAAATGGTGCATTTTTGTTAAATAATTGATTTTTTTTGAAAAAAGGAAATTTATACTATTTGTTCAAACTAATCATGCTAAAAAAAACCCACCCCCGGACCCGCGATCATCCGCCCTAAAATTAAAGGTCCTATTTCCCCATTAAAATTTCCCAAATAAAATTGATTATATCTACTTTTTGTCCCAAATTTGGGGGTTTTAAATTCATCTAGCCATCCAATTTTAAAACCCTGATGAATGTTGTTTTTCAAAAAAACCAAATTTTTGGGAAACGTTACCACCCATTTACGTTTTTTTCAGATCGAAATGGCGCAGTGTTAGCAGAAGATATCCCCTTTTACCTGATTTAAAATTTTCCAAAATCTGTCGCCCGTCACGGGATTGAAAAACCCGCCCCCGTACAGGCGTCAGAAATGAGAAATGGGCCGTTGGCAATCCGCACCAACCAGCATTTTGCGCGTACACGCACGATGCGTAGTAACGAAAAAACAAGCGACGTCGACCGCCTGCCCCCCCGGGAAACGCTATGAATGGGCGAAAATACGCACGCAAACGATCTTTGGCTTTCGGGCCATGTCTCGTGCGTCGTTGGCTTTCCCCGCACCGCACGCCGTTTCCCATAGTGGGCTTTAAAAAAATGCCCCGGGGTTTGGCTTCTAATATGTTCCACTGTACGGTACAGGAATTTTAAAGGGCCCCAAACCTCCTCGGGTTCCGTGAGTAATTTTAAAGGGTTTTTTTTTTTTTACTTGATTAGGGATTTGTAAGCCAAAAAAAATGAGGATCGGGCAAAAAAAAAAAAAAAAAAAGATGGGGATTACGGAACTGGTCAAAATTTCGGGGGGCGAAAAAAAAAAAAAAAAATACCGAAGGCACGCAGGCGGTTTCCCAAAAACACGTACATTTTTTAACAATTTATGTAGAAAAAGCAGAAAGTCACTGAATGAATGTCAGGTTTTGGGTTTAAAAAATGTTCTGTTTGGTTTCAACCGACCCTAATTTTTACCCCGCGCCCCAAATTTTTTAACATTTTCCAAAAAAATATTTCATTTTTTTTTAAAGCGAGAACAAAAGTCCGATTTTTACCAAATTAACATATTTTAAAAAAAATTAAAACAAAAAAAAAATTCAATGATATTCCGATTTGAGGCTCATGATTTATTTAACCAGGGGATACGAAACCCGGGTTTCCCGGGAAAGGTGAACGTTGAGCGTTTTTGTTTCGGGCAGATTGGCGAATTTTTCCGAATCACACTTTTTAAAAAAAAGAGGAAAACCTCATTGCGCACTATTTTGCGGGATCGCCATTTAGCTGCCAATTTGCAGAGCGAAATTTTGACGTGAAGCATAACATTGGCCCGGTTTCCCCCTACATGGGTTGGGATTTTTTCCCGTTCTGGTCACGGCGTCCATTTTTTCATGTTTTTTGGTGGGATTTTTGGAGGAAGAAAAGGGATCTAAAAGATTTTTTTGTACACGATGGTTTTTTTAAAAAGGATGGGGTTTAAAAGGCCCGGGATTTTTTTTTTTATTTTTTTTTTTTTACTAAAATTTGATTTTCGGGGTTTTTTTAAATTTTTTTTCAAAAACGCGTTTTTTCGAGCGGCGATTCCGTAATCCAAGTTTTTAAAAAAAAACCCCTTTTATGGGGTCTCCATAGGCATTAAGGGCCGGCAACGGTTCGTCTGCATTTTTTTTGATGATTTTGATAATGTTTTAAAAAAGGGTTTTACCAAATATCGAGTTTGATTCATTTGAGTCAAAGATAAAAAAAAATCGAACATATCCCTCCCCTTTTTTTTTTATATTATTGTTCGGGGGGAAAAAGGTTTTCCCCCATTTTTAAAAGTGGGGGAACGCCCCCCCGTCCCCCCTGATTTCCGAGTCGCGGAAATTCCAATCGAACAGCTTTTGGCTGAAAGGACATCTTTTTAACCAAACAAAATAAAAACATCCCGACGCGGGGGGCCCTTGAGGCGACGCGCGGGAGCACTAAAACCAGAGATTTTGGCCTGCCCAACCAGTGAAGAAATATTAAGAGTGAACAGGGGTGTTTAAAATATCCCTTTAATTATTTTTACCCGGGGATTAAACCATATTCTCCCAATGGGGAAACTAAAATACCCCAATCGGGAAACCCTTGGGTAAACCGGGCAAAACCCTTATTATCGGAGGGTAACATTTCGGTTTTTTTTGTTTGTCAGATTCCCGTAGGAGGGCTTTTTGGGAATGTGGAGGCACGAATTGTTTGGTTAGTCAAGTCGGTTACCTTTTAATTGGACCCAGACGTAACCTGTTCATTATACCATGCCCAACTGGGGTAAAGGGTTTAAACAATTCCAAAGAGTGAAAACCCTCTGAAATAATGTTAAAAAGGTTGATCTTAAAAGGGAAAATTTCCCTTTTGACTTGTTATCCGATTTTTTTTAATCAAACGGAGCAATGTTTCCCACCGTACCGAATTTTCCCGGGGAAAATTTCACTGAAAACAGTAACATTATTTTTCCCCCCTTGAAAGGGGAATAAGTTTAAAAGGGTAAGATGGACAAACAGGGGAAATTTTCCCCCCGGGCAAAACCATATGATTGAGTTCCCGTTGAATACATGGGTTGGTCTATCGCCAGTTTTTGTTTTGGGTAGGGCCAGGGGGCCAAAGAGTTGACCCCCGTTCAAGTGACATTTTTTTTTTGCATCGTTTAAACCAAGACATTTTCCCAGGAAGACCCCCCACCGAGCGGGGACGAGGTTTACGAAAAGGGTTCCAGTCTGTTTTGTTACTTCCCCCCGCCGACTGGCACTGGCCTGAGAAATCGAAATACCCCCAACGGGAGCCCCACTGTTTATGTCCAATTCCGATCATCATCAACAATCCGGTAAGGTTTTATAATACCCTTTCCTGGGAAAGGGGTCTAGGATTATAATTTTATCCTACGGTCGGATTTTAAGGGAAACTTACTAATGAGGGATCAATCTTCCCAAATAATGTTGACAAAAGGGTTTTTTTGGAAAGTAAAATATTTTTGTATGAGTTTAGTAAAGAAAATTTTTCCAAACTCCACATTAGAATGAATAAAACCCGCCGAATGCATTGAATTGTGAACCATTCAGTTTGAAATATTCGAGATATAGTATTTAAAGAATTTTTTGGTGTTTTTTAACATGCCACTGTTTCCCAAATGGACACCCTCTTTATTTTTTTAAAACGTAATAGCATTGTAGGCCTAATTTTAACTTTTTGAATAAACTATTTCCCAGGCCCCCCCGGAAAAGACTTTTAATTTTGTAGGTAAAAACTTTGAAATACTAATAACAAATCGGGCCCCGGGAGGGCCAGGGTTAAATTTACCATTTACTTTCAGTGGTATGTATATATATATATATATATATATATATATATATATATATATATATATATATATATATATATATATATATATTTTTTCCCCTTTTTGGGAAAGGGCTTATTAAATCTCTAAAGAGAGTAAACAACAATTGAGTTTAGGTACGCATGGTACGATAAAAAACCAAAAAAAATTTCCTCTTTTTCTGGTATCCAAAATTGCGTCGCCTCAGCCCCCAAAGTCGGTTTTTTTTAATTTTCTTTTCCCGAAACGAGGGGCCAATTGCAACCCAAAATTTTGGGTTGGAATTTTTTGTGCTGTGTTAAATTTTTCACATAGGGTTACGGAACGTTTGGCCCCCTTTCCGGGGACCTCCCTTCAGCCACCCTACTTTTGGGGTATGGGCAACTTTCTGGTTCCAATTTAAACCCCATATAAGGGTTTTTTGGTTGGCAAAAATAAAAAATCACCGCACTGATTTTGAAGCCGACCTATTACGAGAAACCGGGAGACTTGGGGTTTTTTTACTTAGTCTCATTTTTTTTCACGGAATTGAAGCGTGCCTGATTCCGGGCTTGTTCATGTTTTTTCGCAACTTCCCCCACATATTTTCAATAGGCTGGCCAGTTCCATGGCAATCAGTTTACCCCGGGGGCCCTGACTGCTTTTTTTTAAAAAAGTACCCCGAAAAAAATTTTCATTGAGAAAACCAATTTTTCAAACCCCACCTGCTTGCTTTTTCTTTTAAAAAAAAAAACAAGAAAACAAGAAAACAAGAAGGGGGAAGAGAAATGAAGGGAAAAGGGGTTTTTTTTTTTGTTTTTTTTTGTTTGTTTTTTTTTGGTTTTTTTCCACCCGGGAAGAATGCAAAACTGGGGTCACAACAGAATTAATACATATAATCCCTCCCCCACGTTGAGCGACTTCGAGGTCGTCTATTTTATCGTTCACAATACCCCCCTACACAACCCACAACATACAACAGGGTTTTTAAATTGGGCAAACCCACTCAATTGTTTGCAAAAACCAAGGTAAAGAAAAAAAATAGACATGAGGGGGTCTTTTTACAAAAAGGGAGGGGGGGGAAGCACCAATTGGGTTTTTTATTGAAACAAAACACCATGGATATTTTTTAAAAGGGAAAATCTCTTTTGTTTTCAATTTGTAGTATTTCAAATGTCCGGGCGATTTGTTACAGTCTTCTGGGTATACCCACAACGCTTATACAGGGTATTTTAACATTTTTTTGTTGTTTTTTTTGTTTGCTTTTTTTGGGGGGGCCCGTTGCCCGGTCCCCGGGTATATTCCTTTGGGATGCCCCACAGGTCTTAAAGGGTTAGTATATTAAAGGTCCTTTTGTACGCCGCTACTAGAAAAGAATAAAATTTTTTTAAAACCGAACATACTCCCAGTTTAAAACCCCTGCAAACCCAAACACTTTCCACAAGTCTGTTCAAGACTACATAATTTTTACGATATGTAATATTTCAAGAGAACATTTTGGAAATTTTAGGCCCCAAAAAAACATTTTTTCGTCATACCGATCAAAAATTGGGCCCTTAAAATTTTGAATTTTTTAAACTTTAGCCAATGAATCCTTCAAATGACCACGGCACTCTAATGAACATATTTTTGTGGACCTTTATTTAAAACGACATTGAACTTTTCAACGAATTTGTTGATAGGGGCCCGGAGATCATTGCAAATTAAAGTATAACGTTTTAAACCGTTTAAAAAGCATCCATATTTTAAAGGGAAACAAGATTTTACGTATACAAACCCTCTTGTGAAAGTTTTAGCCATTTCATTGGGTCGTAAAAGAGAAAATATAAAAAGACCCCCATGATTGTTTGTTTACCCAAAAGTGGATTTTTTTGTTTTTTAGAATTTAAATTTACATGATGAAAAATGATGACACGATGACACGATGACAATTTCGACACGATGACACGATGACACGGGCACGATGGGCACGATGACAAAGACATGATGGAAAATGAACATGATTAAGATGACACGGGACACGATGAAAAACGATGACACGAAAGACACGATGAATGACATGATGAATGATGACATGATGACATGATGACATGATGAAAGATTACATTTTAGCCAAGACAACCACAGAACATTTCATTTTATTTTTTTTTTTCAACCCCTTTTTTTTTTTTTTTTGCCGTTTACCCATTTCTAGCCAACCCCGGGATTAAAAAAAAAAAAAATCGATTTATTTCCCATAGAAATTTAACGTTATAACCCTTTTTTGGGGGTTCCATATTGTCAATTTTCTTTGTTTGGGGGAAAATCAGAAGCCATGAAGCCCATGAAAATCTTTTAGGACACAGGATCACGGGCCCATGTTACAATGCTAAACCTTTGGGAAAAAGCAACCCCGGGATCACTAATTAAAATTAAATTAACCACAACAAAAAAGATCAAACAAAGTACCGATTTTTTTTTTTTTGTTTACAGATTGGCCCCACAGCATACAGGGATTCTGATCATGGCCATCTTCTGGGGGTACGGGTTTTTCCATTGCTATCACCGCCCTGCTTTTTCCCCTCATTTCTTCCCCCTGTTCGGCGGGGATGCCGGGCTAAGGAAGTTCCGTCCTCTATCTTAAGGGGGCACAAACCCCTTTTTGTCGGTGGCTTGGGTGGGGGGCGGGGTTGCCATCGAGAACTGTAATTTACATCGAAGGGTAGCCCCGGCAGACTTATTTGTAGGGTCCAAACCAAGATGGTGAGGGATTTTGTTAGACTTAATTTGTTTGGGTTTTGCTTATTATAATGGGTTTACACAAATTTTTTGTGTAGTGGTTCTTTAAAAAAACCAATTTGGGAACAACTCAAGTTTCGACGTACCGGGTCGTCTTCATAGGGAGGCTGCGGAAAAAGAATCAATTGTTTGCTTTTTTTTTTGAATCAAGATATTCATTAAACAATCTTTTTTGTGGAAAAATTTCAGTCAATGTGGAGTTTTGTTATGAAACAAAAAGTTAAAAACATTCCTTTTTTGTAGAAAACCTGGAGCATTTTTTAAATGTGCACATTAATTTTTGTTCATGCTATTTTAAAAATCATTTTTGGTTGTAACCCCCTTTTAAACAGTTAAAAAATTTTTTTGTGGAATATCTCATTTAAAAAATTTTGTTTTCCTTTTTAAAGTAAACCTTTTAATGTTAAAAAAACACCTCCAGAAATCTCACTGATGACTAAAAAACCAAAATCAAATTTAAAACTTTTTTGAACATCATCTTTTTAAAACAAACAAGTTAATAATCACAGTTTTTTTTTAATTTTTGGGGGACACCATGTAATGTGCGTGTTTTCTGCCCGTGTCCCCGTCAGTCTGAACGGGGTCGCCCATTTAAAAAGGGGAAAGACCAATGCAGCTTTTAAATTTTACCTTTTTTAAACATTCTTTCTACCTTTTCGCCCTCATCAATTTCTGTCACCTTTTTAAATTGAAAGTGCCTAAAGATCATTATGCACTGTTGTTTATCCCCCACCCCCCCCAATTGAAATTTTTGAACCTTTTTTCGATGAAAAATTTTGTTATTTAAAAAAAAAATTCACACTCGAAAGATACTGGGACCACAACCACAAGATATAAACGACGTTGCTTTGCCATTTATCCATATTACGAAACAATGAAAGCAATGAAAGGAAAAATCAGTCAGTTTTATAAAGATGGAAAGAAGCCCACATGAGCAGAAAAAATTTAAGAGGGGGGAACGAGCGCGACCGGGAAAAACCACGAATGGTTTGGGGGGCCCCCCTGGCCTCTCCCAAACCGCCCGCAATTTGGGTTTTAAAGAAAAAAGATTTCCACCTTTTTTTAATTTTTTATTTTATTTTTTTAAAACAAGTCCAGTAAAAAGGAAACCCCTTTTACCGAGCTGGAAGGAAATTAATTTCAAGCACCGACGATTGGGGATGGGGGTCCGATCGCACCCAGGCTTGCTTTTGGGAAAAACTGCAGATGATGGATTTAGAATTGTTGGGCGTGGGTCAGGTCTCAACCCCAAATGGTCAGTTCGTGGCCTGAATTTTTAAACTGGGGCCTGTTTAGGGGGTAGGGCCCCAAAAATACGCCTGCTAGGGGGGTTTCCTTGGGCCCCAAGTCCCGGGGACATTGGGAAATGACCAGCAAAGAAGAATATATTTTATAAAAAAAAGGGGTTCGGTTATAAAAACGATATGATGTTTAGGGTTCCCCCGGGACGCATCACGCCCAACGGTTGCCGGTATACCTTTTTTTGGGCTTTTTTGTTTTCCCCGGGGGTTTCGGGGGGACCCTGAGCCCGTGATATAGTATCAGATTCGCTGTCCTTTTCTCCGTCGTCTTTGTCGTCTTTGTCGTCTCCCGTCGTCTCTGTCGTCTTTTTCGGGTCGCCCGTCCACGGAGGAACCCTCGCCCCCCACGAAGAGAAAACCCTTTGGGAGGACCGTCAAAACCCCCAAATTTGGGTGTGACCACGTTTGATGGGGGCGTTGTTTCGTTTTGAGACACGTCCATTCTTCGGGGCAAATCCTTTTACATCGCCGAGCAAGTCACTGTTTGGGTTTCCCATGTCACATCTGGGGATCTCCCAGCGACAACCACCGTCAGGTTTTATCAACCGCTTATCGATGTTTTCACCCACGAAATTTTTGATGCCCCCTTTCCCCTGGGGGAAAGATCCGGGCCGTTTTGGGCGATCGAGCATCAGGGTCTACCTCCCCGACGGGGGATTTCCCGTCAATGATCCAAATTTTTCGCTGGAGATGGCTTTGGGGAAGGAAAAGGGGGGTCCCTTTTCCAGACTTCCCAAAGTCCCCCCGGTCTTTTTTGGGGCCCTTTATAGTCGACGGGGCCCCAAAAATTCTCCACGACGGGGGATGTTACCGCCGGGTCAACCGGGCCTGTGTTTCCAAAAAAGTTGTTTCCCCCCAGTCGGAAGAAACCCAAAAAATGGTTTTTCCGGGGCCCTTTTTCCAACTTTTTTCCACAGGTGTTTTTGGGGGGTTTTTTTCGCCTTGATTCGCATTTTTGAGAGATTTTATTTACCGCCCCGGGCACTTGAAGGGAAAATTTTGCATAACACAAAATAACATCGTTTTTCCCTTTTGTCATGGGTTTAATACGGTTTTACGTTTGTTTACGTTTGTATTGAACCCCGCCATTGGTTGCGGGTGAACGTATACGTTTAGTGACGTAACAACGCCATGGGAAATGTGCCAAGATGGCGTTGAAGTTTTCGACACGGGGGGAACTACGTCATAATGCTAAAAAATGTGCATGTAACCGACCGATGTTTTTTACACGTGGCATTATTATTTGGGTTTATTTTTAACCGCACATATACAAGCTGAACTTTGGATAATTTTCCCAAATGGGAAACATTTTTGTATTTTATAGTTTGTTACCATTTTACCGAGTTTTCCCCAATTTTTTCATATTTGGACAAACGTTTTAATTATTAACGTTTTTCGTGGTTTAATAAATTAAACGATAACAGATGTTGCTTAAAAAAAAAAAAAAAAAAAAACAAAAAGCAGCACAAAGTGGTTTTCACCCACGGGACCCATAAAGGTTTTAAAATATTAGTCAAAAAAGTCTGTAAATTCCATAACTTAAAATCAACACGGAAAAAATTTTAGCTACTTCGTTGTGCGATTATTATCGAGAAAATTGAGAAAACAATTGACTAAAATGATAGCACCTGAGACAGAAAATATTTCAAGGATGTTTGATGCGATAACAAATATTTTACAGCTGGTTTCAGATAAAAAGATATGTGTGATACCCAACGGTGTAATCTCGAAAAACAACATGATCAAACTACGTGATGTAACAAACATCTCTTGAGATATTTCGATTATTGAGGTTGTTAATGTTAAAATCATTCTCATTTAATGTAATTAGGGAATGAATAATTATAAAAATCTGAATGGATTTTCGTCTTCTTCTCGATAAGGACATTATAGTAATGACACTGCTGTTTCATGTTTATCCTGATTCAAAAAAAGTAAAAAATACAATTAGACAATTACTAGTACCATTAGTATAATGGTTTTTAAACAATATTCTATACCCATCTGTTCTTTGTGGTGTTTCTTTGTTTCTTTCCAAACAATTCCAAAACCATTGAGTTTCTTTCTAAATTAAATGTCTTTGGGGTTGGTCATGAATGTTTTTGGGTTCTTTTCATGTATTAGGATGATTGTTCGGCTTCATGATCATGACGGCATTCCTGTCCATGTGGATCAACAACACTGCCACCACCGCCATGATGTTGCGCCAATCGCAGGGGGCCGTGCTTGAACAGCTCAAGACAGATGACTTACGAATGGTGCCCATCTGGGTGGTCATGGATAATCGCCGCCTTCAATGTGGTGGTCGATAGCCCCGCCGCCTGGCACACCAGCCTGAGACTGGTGTGCAAACGAAAAGACTACTACATCTGCAGGTTTGTTGGTCTTAGGGTAAGTCACAAAAATATGAAATACATTATCATAGTCAAACAAAACTTACAGTTTACAATACAAAAATATTTCCCGTTCGATTATTATTATCCTTATAAAAATGAGGGTTTTACATTGTGGAACTAATTTTAAATTCTGTTTTGAAGGACATACTACACATAAACCCTGGAACAACAACTGTTTTTGTTTAATTTATTCGTACTCTTTGCACGAAGGGAAGACTAGTTACTGGTCATGTTGGCTACCATTACCATGGGCGGATCCAGGGCATTTTGGGGGCTTGAGGAGTAAAAGCAAACTATTTTCCAGTACTACAAAGGGTGCCGCCGCTTCCACGCGCAACGGTTAGTACCAGTACTAAAAATAGGTCACCTCCTTATGTTTATCCGCACACTGTTAAGGAATGGGTGCGTTCTCCCTCCCTCCCCCTCTCTCTCTCTCTCTCTCCCCCTTTTTAATTTTTTTAAATACGATTTTAGGGGGGCTACTGGCCCCTTAGCCCCCCCCCCCCTGGATCCGCCAATGATTACGTTCCAGTTAATTTCTATCTCTGCGATATTTTGCCAAAGCAATGAAAGTATTTCATTTTAAGGTTCCTTTGTTTTCAGTTGTCTATAATTGCCCATTACGGGACAACTGTGAAGACGGTGACGATGATAAAACGAGGAATGGAATTTTTCGGAGCACTAGCGCCAAGGAGGAAGCTATCGGGATGGAAAAGAACTAAGCAGTGGATGAAAAAGTAACACACTGTATAAAATTTCTGTATTTTTACAACATGTTTGTCTGGTTTTTTCCCCTTTTACATGTATTTGATATTAAATAAACTGTGAATATTATTGTATTTATTTTCATAATTTTTTTTCATTTTACCCAATGGACACTTTCATAATTTTAAATATAGAATTTTGTAAAAATACAGTCGAATTATGCGGAATTTTTTGATTTTTACAGCAGTTTAGTATTAAATGTTGCATGTGTTTGGCTTTCTATGTAAAATAATAACAGGTCTGTAATTATATTTTTTTACAAAAATTAAAGGTTAAATAAAATAACAGGCAATATAAAGCTTGGCAACTCTGTTGGGACAGCACTTTTCTGTCAAGAAAGTGTAGTATAGGATCCCAGCAGCTAGTACCTGTACATGTTATATTTTCAAGAGGGTGGGCTCTAACAGTCGTAAAATGGGTACATTGATTGATTGATTTCAGTTTTGCTCCTCGTATTTCAGAATTTCAGTTTTATTTACAAATCTTCTAGTGCCCTAAGAATTATGTGGAGAGTATATGCAAAAGTTTCGGATTTGAGATACAAAAATCGCCTGATTGTGCTAACCACCCGTAGTGTTTCCCTCGAAGCCTCTTATTGAAATAGTTGATTTCTAATACAAATCGAGAAAACAAAAAGTGATTTTCATTTGCATGACTGTTCCCAATGTAATCCATTCACAATGTTGTCTATCTCTTCTTCGTCGTTCTTCTCAGTACAGAGGACCAAACCCAAAAAGGAGGCTCCCAACATACTTATTGAAAACAACGAGGGAATCCAGATACAATCTAATTTTAATGAGCGATCATTTTTGTGCGTCTGTATGCCTATACCACGCCAACATTAATTGTGCCTGCGCCGCATGACCTGGGGACCTGCTCCAAACTTGGTACTGGCAGTGGTCAGGTCGAAAAGGTAGATCTACAAAGATTTCCATGTAAAAATATATGTTTACCAATGGTATGTACATGTATGAAGGCTTTATATACTCATTTTTCATTCTTTAAGTATTTTATATATCCTAACGTGCCGCAGCAGGGTGTGGGTTCGAGCCCCAGTTTTTGCGCAACATCCTTGAGCAAGGTACTTAATCCATAATTGCTTCGTCCTTCGGATGGGACGTAAAACCGTGGAAGTCCCCGTGTGTTACGGCATAATGCGTAAAGTGGTTGTCGTGGCCGACGGTCTGGCACACTGAACTCAGGATTCTGGTGTTGCCAGCAGCCAGGGGTGGGTTCGAGCTTCCAGCCGTGACACCTGTGATCATGAGCAAGACATAACCATAATTGCTTCTCTCCACCCAGGGGTTAATGGTACCTTTGAGATAACAGAAATCTTTTGCTCTCTGTGCGCTAGAAAATGGCAACGAATGAGCGCCCTTCCCCAGGGAGCTGAGATGGTTCAGGAATGATTTATGGAGCCTTATGAGCCTTATGAGTGAGGATAATAATAATGCGCCTTGAGCGCCACTCAGTTGGTGGATGCATTAGCTATATAAGTCTATACATTATTGTGTGTTATGTCGCGCAGAATGTTGACGAAATCTTTATATTATCGGTTACGGTTTGATGTAAGATTGTGGTTCAGATATGAATCGTTAACAATACCGGTACTCTGTCACTACAAAACCTCAAACTTATACTGTTGGTTTAATCATTCTACAAACATATTAATAATTACTATGTTGCACAATAATTCACTGTTCTACTTTATACAGATACAGAATAATAGCAATGTCGAATGGGCAACAAATAATCGTAATAAGTGCTATAGCTACAATTTGCCATAACTGTTGGGACACCAGAACAAGATCTGGTCACCCTAGCTCCCCGCTTTTTCTGATAAAATTGTTGGTTGATGCCATTGTTATGATACATTTCTGCACACAGGTATTTCTAATTTATACACACTCAGCCCATATTGACTGGGGACAGTGAGTTTTTGTCCAGGATTGTAGCTGACTTTCTGGGAAAATTGTGTATTTAAACATTTCTGACCCAAAATCCCAACGAAAACAGAACACGAACAGAAGATACATTTTTGATTGAGTATGTATGCTGGTTTTTGTCTGTTCAGTTTGTACGGAGCCAAAGGTGCCGAGATAAGCTTCGGAGAGTGGATGATCTACGCCTTTCCTGGCATGCTAATCCTGCTCATGTACCGACTTGGATCTGGTTACAGATTTACTACGTGGATTCCGTTGTCGGTAAGTGATTATTGCTTTGTCGGCAGCGTAGCCTCTAGCGGTGAAATGCGCTTCGGCTTCGAGTGCGGCTATTTTCGTGTAACACCATTTTGGGTTCTCGTTTACATTCAAACGCGGTATTGGTGATGTCGCTACCAGGAGTAATGTAGGTTTATATTCACTATGTAATTTCCACTTCACATTTTATTTCCATACTTCTATGAACAATAATATAACCTTTATGGGTAAGTAAAGAGTAAAACCAAAGAGCAAATAAACCTCGATGTAAATGGCGAGATAAAATAATGAAGTGAAGCATGGGCTGTTTTAGGTGGCAGCAGAAGCTTGTGAGAAACAGCCAGTCAGACAAACTACAGACGAAGGACAAAAGAGACAAAAGACATGAACAATGGATCCACTGACACAAAAATGAGTGAATGATTAAATAAAATCGTTTGACTTACAAACTGGAAATACTCAAATCTTTTATTCAAAATCCCTACCATCCAAAATATCATACCTTTCCTTTGTTTCTGTAACATCTGTTGCTGCACTTCTCAAAACAGAGTCTCCCATCGACCATTTTGTAAGTTTTTCTACAGTGAAAATTTCTTTCTTCCGGTTAGCCAATTTAGGAGCCATGCTTTTTAACAAAACAATATTCTACCAACCCGCTGTAATTCAATGTTGTTTTTTATGACAAGAAACACAAAAATGAAAATCCCATGTTTACAAAAATTACAAACAGAATTTCGTTTTGCGAGTGGAGGGGGGATTGATTAGCTTATCACCGCTCAAAAATAATAATCCAATGCTGTATTTGGCTTCGGGATGTTTTCATTGCATATCGACAAAAAAATAGTATGAAACTTCAATACTAAAATCATACCAGCTGGTATAGTTTTTCGATTAATTAAGCGTTCCCCTCTTTTTTTACACTTAATATAATTTTTAATTTAGAGTACTGCAAGAAATCTGGTAAGATGAAATTCGACCACCAAAGCGCTCCAGGGTTGATTCGGAAGGTCTACAATGAGCTCGGGCCGATGAGCGTAAGAAATTTCTTTCTGTTTTAAATGTTCTCACTGCAAAACCAGGGTGTTAAAATAACACTCGTGGTGTCGACTTTTATTCTTTCGAGTAGTATTGAGGTTTATATTGGGCAAATTGCCCAATATAAACACCTTAGTGTCAACACCCAGTGGGAAGACCACCTCAAATGGCAATGTTTTAACATGATATCACTCCTTTTCTACCTTTTAATTGCTAATTATTTTGTGGGTAAAAGTTTTTATTCACCTTTCGAGCACATCAGTTATGTCACAGCAGAATCAGATGCAACATCATAGTTTGTGCTTAGTAGTTGATTGAAATTTCGTGATTTCACAATTGTTGATGTTGTCATGTTAACCGAGTGTTTGGTTATCAGTCATTAAACTTGTTTAGGTAACCACTTCTTTTCTTGGGAGCAGGTTTGGGGTTTTGATTGTGTGCACTTTTTGCTGCTGTGTCACTGAATTCCTGTTGTAATCTTCTCAAAAGCAGCGCCCTCATGTGTCAAGAATAAGCTATTTGTTACACAACAGCGACCTCAATGATAATCTTTTATCCTGAAATTTAAACATTATTCTCAAGCTTCACTTAATATCAAAATAGCCGTTTCTATTTTGTATAAACTTTGTCCAGCAGCATGGACGTTTTGGATAAAGTATATCTACATAAAATTCATTTATATTCTTTAATGCACTCTTGTAATGAACTTACAATGTATATATAATATTGTTTTTACTTTATATTAATTTATCTTAATCTTAATTTCCTTTGTTATTAGTGGGTTTTACAATGTTAAAGTGTTAACTCTTTTTATACAGGGCCTTCAGGGATAGCAGTTTTTTTAACTGATGAGGCTACCCTGTTTAAATAAAAACTGATTATTATAGTATACATTTGAACTGATAATTTACCCCAATGTTGAAATTATAGGAAGCACAGTTGCCAAAAGTGATCGCAAAAATTATCTTGACTATCAGAGAGGATTTGTTGGTCAGTTTAAGTGCCTAGGATGGTTCTAGGATGGTTATGCGCACGCATTTATCATTATTTCATACTTCGCTGTCAGTTATCGAAACGTCGACGTAACCTCCAGTTCTTTTCAGAACCACTACTACTTACTTACTACTCAATAAGAGATAGAGAATTTCACATGAATTGGTGACCTGCAATTAGTCTTACTTATCCTCTTCACCATGCAAAAGTTAAATGTTTTACCTATCAATTATCTGTTTCATGTACATTATAAGTTCACAAGACGAGTACTGTCTTAAGAAGTAACTGAAAGATATCTCATTAACACAATCGAACCAGATAACCAGTACATGCACAGCTATAATATTTGGCTTTTTATGACGTCTTAAATCATCATAGAACATGTTTTCAGAAAATGGGAAACATTAGGATTGGTTGATTGATTGATTGATTGATTGATTGATTGATTGATTGATTGATTGATTAATTGATTGATTTAAATTGATTGTTTGAAGATTTGCCGAAAAGGGAGTTCTGGGACATTTTATTTTCTTAGTGGTTCTATGGATTACAGGAAGCCAGGCTTTGTAACGGGGTGGTCGGTGCTGTTTCCCTGATGGGTAAAGTGTTATGGATGTTATTTCTCTCTTAGGATACAGCCAATTGAAACGATTCACTGTAGACAACCCAAGTTTGCTGGACACTGTTATCTTCACCCTGAGTTCTGTCAGCATTACTTACTGTGGAGCCCAAGCACGGTCAAGCACCAGGAGGCAAAGCCTATAATGGCCAACATAGACAAGCTACATCAGGACACAGACCTTATTACAACACATGTAGGTCTTGCATGAACAAAAGTGGTTGAACCTTGGATACCAATTGACAATATCACAGTTCAGCCATCTTTATTTTCTTGCTACATACAAATCCACGTGACCAAAACCGAGGCTGGAATGAAAATACTCTGGTCCTTTTATGTAGTCAAAATAAGTACTATAATCGTTATTGCATACAAAGACTCGGTTGGGGAAACTGGGAGCTGATGTTGTTATGGAGGGGCACTTTCATGGCGACACTTAAGGGGATGCTCACATGTTTTGAAGGAAAAAGGTTGTGTTCAGTGAAGGCACCGGTGGAGCAGTTTTTTTTTCCCTGGGATTTCCCTCATCCCCCCCCCCGTAGCTACACCACTATACCATAATTGTAGTTTATACACATACTCCTACTCATTTTCTGTACTCGTACCAAGAAAAATACTGACTACCAAAAGTTCCGGGTTCTGCGCGCGTCGACATTTTTAGTTTGTTTTCTTTTGCTGTGAAACGATGTCCAATTGCAGCCAAAATTGCTGGATCTATTGAATTCTATGTAGTTTTAAACGACTTTCACATTATGACTATGAACGGGTGGGAAAGTTGGTCTGGTTCCACAACCGTGTATGTATCACATATTTCACTGGTTGTAAAAATTTAAAAAATAAAAAAACCGCATCACCGCACCGATTTTGAAGCCGACCTATGACCAGAAATCAGAGACTTGTATTTTTTGGCCTTATATGGAAATGACGGCGCGTTAAAACAAACTTCACATTCCTTTCAGGTACGTGTCTGATGCGACCACAGCAATGTTTGTCGCCATAATGCTGCATACATATTTCCCTCTCGAATGCCCAAATTTATGTGCGTAGTCGTAGTTCCGAAGGTTAGTCCTCAATAAAGTCATAATCCGCACATAATTCTGTGTATTTTAACTGGGGGGTGGTTGTAGGTGTCCATTAGTGATTTTGAGACGCTAGTACCCTGCAAAAACTGAGGTGTGTTAAATAACACTAGTGGTGTCAACTTTATTATTCCATGGTGTATATATTTGGCGAGTTGTTCAATATAAACACCAATGGTGTAATTTTTAACACCCAGGTGTTTGCAGTGTAGAACTTATTGGTTCTTTTCCATTGTTCTCAGAATTAACTGAACGTCTCCAAATGTCAACAAATAATTTGATTAAATATACTACTCAAAACACAATTTAGGGGAACACCGGAATAATCTCAGTTAAAGCAAGATCATTTATTTCAGTGATAAACACAATGTTTCACAGAATTGATGAGAAACAACTGCACAATGAAACAGATGATAAAGGATGCATGTAGTGATTACACATTTCATGACTTGACTACTGAAAGAGAGAGGTGGTTGCAAATGAAAATCCCGGTTCATGGAACATTTCAAACCTATTTGATGTTAAAAATCCGGTGTTCCCTAAATTGTTTTGAGTAGTATATTAGTACTAAAGTGATAGCATCTCAGACAGAAATATTTCAAAAGATGTTTGATGCTATTAATGTCAATAATGTGATTATTTCACGTTTTTCGAGAGTACCAATAGTGTAACGGGGCTATAAACAATTTATTTTCTCCACATTTTCAGCGGATTTGAAGGAGCAAAAAGGTCCGTGTCCGGCACTCCTAGAATGGCCAATCGTCAACAGAAAAATGGCTTGGCTTGTCATCATACTTCTAGGTGGAGGGTTTGCCTTGGCCGAAGCATGCAAGGTTAGATCTTAAAGATGCATCCCCCGTATGAATAATTATTTGTTACCATATTTGATTATGAATGCATCCAAAAGAAAAGCACAGACCAGCGACCTGTTGGAGACAGCTACTTTAATACTTAAATGGCGCCCTCATATGACAGCGTTCGGAGCTTGTATTGAAGAACACTCGTGTTTTTAGGTGTTCGAGCGCGCAGCGCGAACACCTATTGTTTTTGTACTGTTTTTTAGGTGTTCGATCGCGCAGCGCGAACACCTATTGTTGTACTGTTTTTCGGTGTTCGAGCGCACAGCGCGAACACCTATTGTTTTTGTACTGTTTTTTAGGTGTTCGAACGCGCAGCGCGAACACCTATTGTTTTTGTACTGTTTTTTAGGTGTTCGAGCGCACAGCGCGAACACCTATTGTTTTGTTTTTTTACTTCTCCTTCTTCTCAGTGGCGATCTGTCCGGTAACAAAGGCATCCTTGCTAAGCATATACAGCCTTCAAACTTAACACATAAACAGAACATATCAAGCAGACGAAACCGTTTTCTGTGACGTCATGATTACGTCATCAGGTGTCGAATTACGCTAAATCAAAGTTTAATATTTTGAAAAATCATATCTCATGAACCACAAAAGATATTTTCACAATCTTTGCATCATCTGAAAGATCTTGAATTATGTAATTTTCGTTTTAGACGTGACCCCAATCTGACCTTTCCTTCCGGTCAAAACCGGAAGTTGAAAATTTCAAAATTTCTAAAAATCATATCTCATGAACCATATAAGATATTTTCACAATCTTTTTATCATCTTAAAGATCTTGAACTATGTCACATTTCGTTTTTGGACGTGACCCCAATCTGATCTTTCCTTCCGGTCGAAACCGGAAGGTTAAGTGAAACAATATGCTGAATTACTATTCCCTGTATGTACGATCTATAGCCCATATCGCGCGTGCACAGAATACGTAAACACAGCAATATACGGAGTTTAATATAGGCCTACAACGTAACGGAATGAAATGAGTGTGGAAAATTTCTCCTTTTTTACATGATATTGGGTCACAAATGTTCCTTCCTCAAGTCATCACCTCTCAATATAACAAACCTGAAGATTTTTTGGGAAAATGCATGGAAATTTACACCATTCTCATTCAATGCGGCATTTGTACGGTACATGTCCCGCAGTGTAACATGAGTATGTGTGTTGTGTATGAAGCGTCAGTGAAATTTGTGCTTTGTTCAGACTGCTTCGCAGAATCGTGCTTTAAAATAGAACAGGGTCAAACGGCAGTTACAAGGCTCAGACTGTCACAGCAGATGTTGTGCCTACAATATAAGACTTTCCAGTACATCTACAAAAGGTAACTTTTCTTATAATTATGGTGATTTAGGTTTTGAAGGGTATTATTTTAATATTGCGTTAGTTTCATTTAATTTGGGACGATTGAGGGCGCATTTCATGATTTACGGTCCTCGGATGCTGATTATATGAGTGATGACGAAACAAGTAGTCCAAACAAATTTCTGAACGGGTATGATATTCTTTAAGTACTTCGATTGAAGGATGTTTATTACATCACACTAATTATTGTAACATTATTTAAAGCCAAAGCCAGTGTAGATTTTATATTTGAATTAGATTTAACCTATAATTTAGTGCCGCGCATGGGTTTTGTTTACTTGTTTTGGAGTGAAGCGGCCGGGAGTTTTCCACGTCAGACTGCCACATTTTCTGGTAGACAGCGTTAAGTGTAAACTTTTGGGAGTTTTGTCATCAAACCTTTGAAGTTAAATTGTCATCGACTGGTGAGTAGATCATATATAGTAATAGTGTAAAATGAGTAGGATTTATTGACATAAAACATGTAGGTTTCAGGCCATGGCAATATTTAAAATTAAATGTTTTCCTGTACATGTAACACAGTTACTGTTATGATGTATTGAATTATGCCTATGCTAATAATGGGTTAGGATTGAATTGTACACACATGTATCTAATATAATTTTATGTATTGTGTTTACTAGGTTTTTCTTGGATGTCAGAACAATATAAATGCCATATAAAAGCGCAGGTTAAACCTCATATTTTCTGTCTCATCAAGCTGTTTATTTTATCCATCTCTGGATCATCTTACTACATAATTTTAAGATTAAAATTAGTTGATACCTATACTTTTACAGTGTCACATAAAGTAGGTGATGTATGGTCCATGTATTTGTTTCTTCCATGGCTACTTGTATTCCCCTTGTAGTGAGGAAGTTAATCACCTTAAAATCAAACATTTCACAAATTGATTGTTAGAAGTATGCCAGAAGTTCCAGAATAAGTGTTACTGATGGGCTCATAATTCTACTTTTGGCAATACATAGATCTGTGTTTTTATTGAAAGAGTAGATGTAAACAAGCATTTGAAATTGAAATCATTTATTTATTATCTTCCAGCGTAAGAAGAAACGAAAACCACTCAAAGTACAACATGACTCACAAGATATGTGGTGAATAGAGGAACCCAACACACTAGAAGTTACTACTGCAGTGAAATACCCTGATGTGTCCATTATTCAGAAAGAACAGTCGTACTTTTAACAAAATGGTCAGAGCACAGACCAGATTAGAAGTTTTTAAGATTGTCAACACTCAGCATTGCACCTTTGGTAAAATTATTCTGAGACACCCAAGCATATTTTTTGGTAAATTTAATTGTTTTCAATGTGGCTTGAATTTGAAATCGGGTGAAAAAGGTTTTCAGGCACAGCAGTTTAAATACAAAATGAATTACTTTTGATTTTGAGGCAAGAGATCCAGATTGTGCAAATGGAATAATGTGTATAAATTTGTAATCGAAAAGCATCAATGAACTTCCCACAATGATTGTTTAATAACCAAAAAAGAGTCTAGAAAAAAAAGAGTCTAGAACAACAAAATGGTAAGTATTGTTTTCCCAAATTGTTGGGTGTTTACTTTTAAATATTGGTTTTGGTTAGCCGGTTAGCAAATTTCTAAATGGTCAGTGAATTTTGTTTCATTTTAATTAATGTAATAACCAAATTATATGTTTCATTATCATTAATAAATAAATAAATTAAAAGATTAAGGCCTACACGTTTTAAGCATTATTCTGATACAGAACCTTAAAACTTAACACAAAGACCTTAACATGTAGTTGTATCCTCGGTTGTGACATCATGGTTAAGGCATCAGATATCGAATTACACTAAATCAAAGTTTAATATTTCAAAATATCATATCTCGTGAACCACAAAAGATATTTTCACATTACTCTTCTCGATGAGACTTATTGAACAAAAAACATAGTTCCAAAATTCACACAGCCTTCAAATTTAACACATACTTATACCATAACATGTAGTTGTCAATAAATTTATGACATAGTTTCAGGTAAAGTTGTGATGTCATGTTGACGTCATCAGATAGCGAAATACACTAAAATTTTAATATTTCCAAAAATCATATCTCATGAACCACAAAAGATATTTACACAATCTTTGCATCATCTTACAGATCTTGAATTATGTGACATTTCGTACACAGACATGATCCAATCAGACTTCTCTTTCCGGTCGAAACTGGATATGGTATATGCCTTCAGTGGACGAAATTACTATTGACATGTGACCTTTTAAAAAATGACTGATGACGTCATCACATATCATTGCCCTTTGTGGCAACATAATCTCAAAAGTCATAGGAAATTTGAATATGACTTCTGCGAATAAAGTGATAGTGACATCTTATATTCTCAAAAATGTTTGATAACATCATCAAAGTTCAGAGCGCCCCTAGTGGCATTTTTTTTAAAGGGATTATTTTCCAATCTCAGAAATTGAACCAAAGCAAGTACTAACGTTATTTTTTCATGATCATGAGGAAGTTTCATTGTGTCATATAATTATATGACCTTCAAATCACCTGTTCTGACCTTTACTTCCGGTCCAAACAATTAGACCAAAGTCAACACATTCTAATGCAAAATTGATATATTTTTTGAATATGAAATTGATATTGAAATAATAAAATATGATACACCTTTGCAAAATATGATATTGACATCATCGTTGATAATTTGATTGAACCGGAAGTTGACTCGAACACCGTGTGTTTGTTCAAACAAACACTTAAGCTCTAGTTTTTTTTGTTTACTTCTCCTTCTTCTCAGTGGCGAACTGTCCGGTAACAAAGGCATCCTTGCTGAGCATATACAGCCTTCAAACTTAACACATAAACAGAACATATCAAGCAGACGAAACCGTTTTCTGTGACGTCATGATTACGTCATCAGGTGTCGAATTACGCTAAATCAAAGTTTAATATTTCAAAAATTCATATCTCATGAACCACAAAAGATATTTTCACAATCTTTGCATCATCTGAAAGATGTTGAATTATGTGATTTTTCGTTTTTAGACGTGATCCCAATCTGACCTCTCCTTCCGGTCGAAACCGGAAGTTGAAAATTTCAAAATTTCAAAAAATCATATCTCATGAACCATAGAAGATATTTTCACAATCTTTTATTATCTTAAAGATCTTGAACTATGTCACATTTCGTTTTAAGACGTGACCCCAATCTGACCTTTCCTTCCGGTCGAAACCGGAAGGTTAAGTGAAACAATATGCTGAATTACTATTCCCTGTATGTACGAATAGACATATCGCGTGTGCACAGAATACGTACACACAGCAATATACGGAGTTTAATATTGGCCTACAACGTAAAGGCCTTGTCACACGGGCAATTTTCGGGCAATTTTCAGGCAATAAAAGTTGCTGGCAATGAGATTGCTCGGAGATTGCCCTGTGTGGCATTTCATGCAATCCAGTGGCAATGAGTAGACTATACTAGCTGGCTTTCTACTTTGAGGCAATCTGTCGAGGCAATCTCCAATCACATTGCGTATCAGTGATCACGTGACATTTTATCACAAGCAAAACATTTTCAGCGGCGGCCATTTAATTCTCGTTTACAAGAAATATACTGAGGAATTTTGCCGTTCTTATTAACTCCAAAGCAAAATACAAGAAAATAAAATGGGTTACCGAGAAAGAGGAAAATATAATTGCATTATTAAGAGGTAAGTAGACATTATTTAGAGGTTTATTGGCCTAGAATGTGCGTTTGTAAAGTAGGCCTATCGTAGACATAATTATTGCATGCACAATCCAATGGAGGTTCGTGACGGACGAAACTGTTGTACTGCATCTATTTCGTAAAAACTATACTGAGTCTACTCTTTCGCTGTTTTTGCAGTGTACCTACATGATTTTAAGTTTGCATTTTAACTAAGGATAATGACTGAGCATGGATAGATTATTGTCCAGAAAAAAGTTTAAAAACTGTGCCATGCAGTCCAAGTCAAAGAGCATCGTAACTCGCCTACATATAATGTACAGTACATATACATGTATGCAAATCCATGTAAATATATACATTACATGTTCGTGTGTTGTTGTCTCTTCTGCAATTCTGCATGTTCTTCGTGTCAGCGAAATATATCCCTAACTCAACCTAAAGAGATGCTTTTACTTGATTAGTCTGCTAGTTGTAGCCACAAAATTGTCATAGGGGCACCTGTTTTCTGAGCTAGGTTACATTTGTTGTTTTGTTATTATTAAGCATAAAAGTCTGTCCCTCTATGCTTTAAAGAAAGGTCAGGTCTTATAACATAAAAAAAAGATGAAGAGCCTGCATAAAAAAGAAAACTAATAAATGAAGAAAAAGCTGCAGAGGGATGAGTTAATATGAGTTTTAATTGGAAAATAAACATGCAGGTGTGTTGGTGGACAACATGTGTACACCAATTATAGAGGGCATTCTCTTACTGGAGTAATACATGTTGGCCTTTCCCCATTCAGAATTTATTTTTTCACAGAATCATTTGAACATTTATTTATATTTTGTATTTTAGCTCTCCAGTATGCCGAGTAATTGGAATTAGATGCAATGGCTGGCATCAGTGAGAATCAGTTCAACAGCCTAGAAAGCATCTAAAACACAAGCCCCAAGGTAACCAATAAATCTGTGGTACAATTATTGTAAATGTGTGTGTGTGTGTGTGTGTGTGTGTGTGTGTGTGTGTGGATGATTGCATTCCTCCTGACTGCCCTATGATCCACTCACATGACCCCACCAACCTACATTGAAGATTGTGATTTTTATTTTCAAAAAGCAATTCTTTTAAAACTTTATCCACAATGTTGTATTCTTTCCCAGTGAAAACAGGTCAACTCGTATGCGTGCCAACTCGTACTATTACCAACTCATACTCATTTTGGTCAACTCGACCCGTAAAAATATTTATTACTGAATATTTACTGGCATGTGTACGGGTTGACATCCGGTTAATTTAGCTACACTATAGTGTCTATAGTTCCTCATAATACTAGTAGTGCTTATGTCTTGTGTGGTGATGGATGCATTGCAGTTTACTTGATACTAGCACTTAATTTTCTCACTAAAGTAGTCCAGAAACAAATATCAGCACATTTATTGAGATAATGAAACAGTCACATCATGGAGGAAGGAAGACGTCACATGTAACTTTCTATTCCATTGTAAAACCTAACTTAAAGGCATTGTTCTGAAGGGATCATTTTCTAAAGTTGCATAAGTTTTCTGAAGTTACATCAATCCATCATCCTGATAATAACATATGAGGGCATTCTAAGTTATGTGTGTTTTGTTAGCATGACCCATTATTCTTCGTCCCTCTTTGAAAACATTTAATATTGTTTTTACATGATTAGTTTATATTTCAGATCATCGGTATCCATTTCTGCTACTGCTACAAGGTGTGTCAGAGTCTGTGTAACTTTGTGATCCAATGGCCAGCATTTGAAGTTTATCCATTCATCAAAGGAGTTAATGTATGATTCAAATTATTTTATATGGACTTATCCTATCTGTGGCAGTCTTTACCCTCAAGAGAATTGATTTTAGGACCTCAAGACATATCTAGGTCTTTCTAGGAATTTCTTTAACATGTTAGAACAAAATTAGTACTGAGGAATTCTTATTATATTTTTGACTGGACCCAAACATCCTCACAAAATGTAGTTATTAAGCAATATCTGTTGGTGATCTAGTAAAATGTATATTGCCGACAGTGAATCCCTGGCAGTTGGGCCATATAAACATAGTAAACATACCCCCAATCTTCATTGCATGGGTGTGTCAGCCTTGGAATACCTTTTGCCAGATCACCCAATTAAAGCACTAGTATAAGGGGCCCCTTATACTTGTATTGCTTGTTTGCCCCTCCCCTTCCCTAGTTCTTGGATTCTATAGTGCTGCAATGATAGACCAAAGAATTTTAGAAAACAAATGTGTTGGTTCATCACCAGTGGCAGTACATGCCATCACTAAGAACTTGGGGGGGGGGGGGAAGGCATTTTATTCCAAAATTACCGATTCCAATGACAACCCCTGAATGTCACCCATTCTGAACTCACTAAATCGTACATACAGAGTGTACATTTATTTTAAATGCAGATTGATTCTGTTTTCTTGTCAACAAAGGATCATGGTTGGGTTCATTTACACTGAAGTCATTTCACTTGTTACATGTGTAAGACCATGTACACTCATTTCTAGATTGGTTACAAGTATAGGTTATAAACAGGTCAACAAAGTGGTTTCAATTGATTGTTGGGGAGGGAAGTGTGTAACCACAAAAGTCAAGTCATGAAACCGAACAGACAGTTAAAATAAATATGTATTTCATTGTTTTATTAGCAATTTACAAGCACCCATACAACTCTTTGATTATTTCAGTGTCTAAAAATTTATGTACAAAATGGCATCTGATCTTTAGGTTGTAATTCTGTAGTATGGATGCAGCTACAGACATTTTGCCAATCATGTGTACAACCTTGAAAATGTAAATATCAATGTAGAATTTGTTTTCAAATTTTATAAATTATATTTTTTAATTATTTGCAGATTAGGTGAAAACAAAGACAATTTATAAGCATGTCACAATAAGGAGATGCTTGATTACAGTGTCACTATCATTGTCAATTTATCATTATATTTTTGTTATAAACTTAACCTGAAAGTGAAGTATATTATAAATAAAGACCACTCTCAGTATAAAAACATGCAGTCCATCAATTAAATTAATTGTTGTACAAGACTTAATGCCAAGACATAAATACCAATGTTGGCTTCATTTAAATCTAGAATTGAAAGGTTTTTCCATAAAAAAAATGAAAAGGGCAAGCAATTATCAAATTTGATCCAGTGCATATAATTACATTTAATTTTGTTTGAATTGGGAATTATTTACTTTTTGCGGGGGGCAGGGGAAGATGGAAAGCACGGATGCAAGCTTTCTTCCAACTTTTGTAGTAGTTATAAGCTTGTTTTCTAATGAAAGGCTAATTAGCTGATATCCATACAAGCAACCCCCAGCTCCCCCAAACAATTTAACCCACAATTCCTGCTCTTTGAATTTGCAGCCAAGTTTAATCCAGTTACTATACATATGTAGTCCCCTTCTACGCTAAATCAACTTTGTGACTTTATGCCCATAATAATGCTGAATAGGTTGATCTGGCTGCCTACAACCCTGGCAAACTATTTTCATATGAGTGATTTTAATGTTGATTTATCATCTAGCATGGTTTTTGAAAAGTATGTGTTGGGCTAGTGTCAATATTTAAAATAAAAAACAGTGTTCCAAGTCACACTTGTTAATTTCTAATTTATTGCTTAAATCTCACAACTTTTTCAAGTTCAACAGCCAATATCTCAAGAACTAAATGACATATTAGAAAACAAAAAACACAATTGAATTCCTTACGTTAATAGCTTGTAATTCTTGTGAAATGACTTATCATAAATGCTTTGCCAATGGTCCAATTAGTGGCACACGAAGTAACGATTTTACAAATTTTAAAAGGTCATATCTCATAGCTTTAATTTGATGTATAAGTTGACAAATTTGTTATTTTTTCATAATCATGAGGAGGTCAATATGACCTTCAAACCACCTAATCTGACCTTTACTTCCTGTCCAAACAGTAAGTTCAAATTCAACACATTCTAACGCAAAATTGATATGTCTTTTGAATATGAAATTGATAGTTATTATAAAAGATGACAAACCCTTGCACAATATAATATTTACATCATCGTTGAAAATTTGATTGAACCGGAAGTGGACTCGAACACCGTGTGTTTGTTCTAACAAACACTTAAGCTCTAGTTTTTTACTGTTTAGGTGTCTGGTCTTTCAGCGTGGATAGGAGATCAGTTCAGAGTTCTGGACGTCCTACCACCTTATGTTATAGCATTAATCGTCACGTTCATTATAGCAGCTTTCACAGAGGTTACAAGTAACACCGCTACAGCCACAATCTTCCTTCCCATTCTTGCAAGTCTGGTATGTCATATTCAACTGGTTACACTGTAATTCTTGTACAAAAACGCAACCTTTTTAAACGACTTTGTCCTATACCAGACTGCATGGGCAGTTTGAATTGGAACAGTAATTGGTCATTATGAGTACAGATTGATGTATTTTCCCCGCCAAACCGCGACAGGACTCAGCCCTTTACCAGACCGGTTCAGTTCAGTTTGAAAAGTTGAACATGCCAACTGAAGTTATTTACCTTGTACTTTAGTTTGACTCAATTAAATAATGCTTTCCGCAACCATAAGGAAATTAAACACTGTATCTATTTATTGTTTGATAATTCTTCCTTAGGGAGAGAGTATTGGTCTCAATCCACTCTTTCTTATGCTGCCGGCTACCGTATCATGCTCGTTCGCCTTCATGCTTCCTGTAGCAACACCGCCTAACGCCATAGCGTTTGCCCATGGGCAGGTCACTGTTATGGACATGGTGAGTTGCTTTAAACTTAACTGAATTACAACTGTTTACCTACGCTTGAATGGACTTAAATGGAGAAAAATAAACACAGCAAATTCAAAGGTTGATAGGTTGATCTGCCAACTGAATTCAGCAGGAGGGGGCCAAAACGTCAAACGGGGACGGGTGAATGTGTGAGAATTCCCCCACCCCCAACCGAAATTTAAAGACCTCGGGCACAAAACCCACAAGACTGCTTCAATGGTTTGATTTGGTAGTTTATTTGCCAACTGAGGTTCTAATTACCGGCTAAGAATATACTAGTGTGTCACACGTCACATCCCAGCCCCTACCGCCAGGGCCCTTCTGACGGGTTCAAGTTAACCTCATCACGGAAATGCTTTCCTGATAATTATGCTTAAAGAATTATTCTTGTTGTGCGTTTCGTGATTTTTTAATGTCAGTACATTAGGCCAAAAAAGGTCTCCAGTTTCTGGTCATTGGTCGGCTTCAAAATCGGTGCGGCGACGCGCTTTTTTGGTTTTTTTTTGGTAATCTTTTTTTTCAACATGGAAATACGTGATACATGTATACGCAGGGACCAAATTTCCCATATACAAAGTATGGTGGCTAAGATAGGCCTCACAAATCAGGCAAACGTTCATACCCCTATGTGAAAAAGTCGTTTAAAACACAGCACGGCAGAATCCAATCGATCCAGCAATTTTGGCTGTAATTGGACATCGTTTCATAGCAAAAATAAATAAATAAAAAATATAAATGCCGACGAGACCATAAACCATAGACTTTTTTGGGCCTTAACTGATTTGAACTAATATTGGTCCCCAGTGTGAAACACAGCTGGCGATAATTACCACATCCGACCTGGCCTCAATAATCTTATAACAGTTATTTACATTTACTTGGTGTTAAGTTGGTGAGGGTATCAAACAGACCTTGAAATCTATACGGTCTGAGTGATATAGTGTTATTCAAATTATTATTGTTATTTTCATTTTCATGTAGAATTTAGAGAAAAAAGAATACACTCTCCTGAATTAGAACTGACTTGTGTAAAACATTTCTTTTCAATAACTGACCCCAGACTTATTTCTAGGCAAGATTCATATTGTCATTGTCGTTACACATAGTTTAACGCAAACATTTTACCATTTGGGTACTTTTGAGTTACTAATTCTGTACCTCACCTTTGTAGGCGGAATAGACTCTTCAAAGTTTGTATATCGGATATTAAGTTATCATTCCCAAAGTTGGTGGTTATAACAAAATGTTCAATATCATAATGATTAGAAAGGACACCATAAACAGACGAGTTTTCATTTATGTCACTTTTATTTTCCATATAGGCCTACAGTAAACCTCGCCTTTCTCGTTCCAATACATTCCTCATTCAGTGGTTTTAGAAATATATATCATTATTACGCACATGTTTTCTCAGTAAAACTGTGTTTTCAGAAAAGTCTCATTTTTGCCTTTTGTTCGTCCCATTCTCTTCCGCGTTCTTTCTTCAACCTCTTTTCCAGGTGAAGACGGGTTTCATATTGAACATCATCTGTGTGTTAGTGGCCAATGCTAGCGTGAACACATTGGGCGTTTGGATCTTTGACGCGGGGACGTATCCCTCATGGTTGAACAGCACAGTTACAGCCATGCCAGAGTTGAACAACACAGCTACAACCATGCTAGCCTAAACAATATGGATTCCTGAAAGAAAATGCTTGAGGGTAGACAGTAATGTTTAAAATATGGAAGTTGTTTAATTATTCTTCTGTACCTTTAATACACTGAGTTATGTACACAGAGCTCTTCCCAGGCATTTCAACAAATGGCATTGCATTTTTTTAATTACCCACGATGTCCTGGGAAAAAAGACAAAATTAAGCGTCCCGCAGCAGCGCCCTATTTAGGCGGCCATTGTTTTGTTAAAAATGTTACAAAGTTTTAATACACATATTCAATTTAGCATTGAACTACGGTTGCAAATTTATTATTAACTATAGGCTTTATCTTAAGACAAATAAATTATGTGAACAATTTTCAAGCCAAAGCCCACTTATCAAATTTGGGACTTCGATTCTCAACTGCTTGTTTGGGCTCCATAAAGCCACTTAATACTATTGGTAATACCGAAAAACATTAATTTAATTGTCGCTAAAATTTATGATGGTACTAAACATCCCTTGAAATATTTCTGTGTGAGGTGCTATTGTTTTTGTAATTAAAAAAAAATTACAATATGAATTTCTGTCATCCGAATACAGAAATTCCACATTGGAATGAATACGAACGATTTGAACTCATTTTAAATATTTTATCGTTAACGACACAATGAAATTAGTTGAAACGTTCACACTCTCATACTTTTTATTCATATATTTTGATTTTTGTAATGATTGGATGCATTTACATACATTTTATTCCAAATCTTTAAAGCAAATATTCTGTAGGAAATAAATCTGGGTGAAGTTGCTCACGTTTTATTATTGATGCTATTGAAGTGGCGTCTGGTTCTACATATTCTTTGTTTCGTTATTGTTCTACGACAAAGCACGTATGGAATGGTTCTGTTATTTTGTAATAACGTCCTTACTTTTACAGTTTTCTTTTAGAATATTAAGGGAAGAATTTCAAAAGGCACATAATTTCACTATTTATTTTTTAATATAATTATGTTACTTTTTATAAAGAAGAAGAAAATTGCTCGATGGTTTCTATTATTTCGAATTCACCAATCACTATGGGTTTCAATTGCACATGAATAATTAAAGGCGTGAATAATAGTTAATCAAAATCAAATATAAAAATATCAAATTGCAAAATATCCTAAAATATTCGCCAACTGGGCCCTTGATAATGTTAAATATTGACAACTGATACAAATGTACAGGCATAGGAAAGAAACTATGGCAATAGTATTCTCAATAAACTAATGGTCACAGTTTTACACATAACTTATTTAAAGGGAAGATACAAAAATGACGGATTCTTTTTCCCAAAAGCTAACTTGGTAAAGGTACCAATCATCCTGAAAAATGATCCTGTCTGAAGTACTGCCATTTCAGAGAAATCATGAAAAACTATGCACATTTTTTACGAAAATGTACCGACAGCAACATTACCAATGCTGTTTTTACTCTCTTTAAAGCTTATGGAGTTGTGTCACTAATGAGAAAATAGATTTCGATTTGTAGTATTCATTCTGAAGAGGAACTGGCAAAATCAGACAAAATCGATTCTAGAGGAGAGTTATGACATCATAAGCTTTTCACTAAGTAACTTTAAGGTTAAAATATAACCGTGTTATTTATTATTCATGTATTTTCAATTCTATACCTAATATCTTTTAGACGTATTTAAGCTGGAGGTCGTGGGTTCGAGTCAAGCCTGAGTCGCCAGTGCCACTGAGTATACAGAGCTCAGCCAAGTCGGTGAAGGGAAACATTACATGATTATAATGAAACTTAGGTACAACGTTAGTATTCGTGAGTAGTGGGAAAGTATTAGTAGTTTTAATTCATAAACATGTATAATAGAGTTTTTTGTATCAGAGATGTGATTACGATAAAGGTCAGAGGTTGAAATCCCAGGGGTATATATACTCTGGTATTCTGATATATATTTTTGGATCAATTCTCTGTACCCTCTAAAATAGATTAGGACACTTCTTTATATTTTAATACTCAGAAATATACCAAGGATTGCATGATATTACCCAGAATAATAATTGTATTGTATTGAACCAAAACATATGAAAGACTAAACTGAGCATCATATTTCTTGAAAATATAATCTGGATAATTGTGTCAGTTTTAAGTAACATCAATATTTGGACATTTTAGAGTGCATCGTATACTGTTCTATTGTATTCGCCTGTTGTGTTTGACAAACATCACCTTTGATGTGATACAATTAATGATTTTATTTTGGTTTCCAAATTAAGGATTTCGTATTTCGACGTCAATTAAATGTTGTCAATAACAACGATGATGATAATGACTTATCTAAACTAAGGTTAATTCCAGCTAAAGTTTTAACTGAAGTTTCTGAAGTTCAAGTTTGTGGAAAACGCACAATATTGATCACTATGACAACAAGAGGTTCTTTGTCTTCTAACAATAGAGCTTTGTAAGAACAAAAAAGGAGGAGGTCGACCTTGAAAAATGTAATAGGTGACATTTCGTCAAACGTAGTAAATCATCTCTGGCTTTTCGTTTAATTGTAACAATCTCATCTGCACGCTGCGCATCTCCACCACTAACCTCCTAACCTCGTTATGAAACCGGGCACTTTCCCGCCTATCACTGTTACTATGGGAACGTCTGGCGGGCCCGCCGCCAGTGCGCATGGGTGTGTATCGGCTGATTGCATCATTCTTAATGCATCTGTTTGGTCCGTCTAGTGAAGACACCAGCGTGTGCCTCCGAGGAATACTACCAGAGGATAAACTCTTAATCAACGGTGGATGTCTTCGCATGGTCCTTGTCACCGGGTTCTCTTGTAAATGATACTGGTAAGGTCTGGTTGAGTTGTGGAGACACAGTTCGGCGTGTTGCTCCTTTGCTGACCTCGCAGGTGAGGCAGTATCAGAACCCCGGTGGTCATCAGCGGTCAAATAATGGTTCTCAGTAATATCGGTCGTATAGTTGCTCACACTTCTCGAGTCCAGTGAGTGGCGACCGGAATCGTCCCTTTCTAGGAGGCAGTGCAATTCTGCCTCGTGCTCAAAACTCTTGACATGATTCTCGTAGGGACGTTCCGACGGTCCGGTGTCCTGTATACTCGTCTCGGGAAGATGCAAAAGCATGTACATGTCTTTTTCTTGGTAGATGTCACCCGCCCATTCAACCTCGTCCCCACTGCCGCTGTCGCTACTGTTCTCGGGTTTGCTGAGCATTCTTAGACGGGCTTCTAGGTCGGCGATTCGCTGGTCTAACTGCAAGGGAGTATTCGAAGAAATAGAGTTTTAAAGAATCGTGTATTTTGAAGGAAAAATAAGTATTCATTTTGATGATTTGATGTAAACAAAATAAAAAAAATTCAATAAAATTTCGCTTCACATGATTAGTATCATAATTTGGGACATGATCCCTGGCTAAATGGCATATATAATGTGTATGTCTTCTGAACAAAGATATTGACAAAGACCGTAAACAATACGGCATGCAAGCTCTTTGGAAGAACACTGGTACGGTAATCCAGTAATCATAGGTTAAATCCAAATTTAAAATATACATAATATATCAAAACCTCTTTTTAGGTTTATTACTTAATGTTGATGGTCACTTGGTGAATGTCGTGTAAAATAATATAATTAAATATCTTTTGTTTGGTGTTTAATCCCTAATGTTCCTTTTTTTTCCTCTTTTTTTTTCATTTTTATTTGTTATATTCAATTTAAGGTATAGTATTAGTAATTCCAAAATAACCGAATTGTCGAGCTTATGGTAGTATTAATCTTCACTGGAAACAGATTTGTTCAAGCTGATGTATATTATTATTGCCCATATTTTTTGTTTGATTTTAAGACTTTTAACCGTGTCCTACAAATTCAGTACTGTTATAGAGTGCCATGGTGGAGCAGTTTAGTGCATCGGATTTGTGTTCTGATGGCTGAGTCGTCAGAATGTGGGTTCGAATCACAACCGCGACCATGGTGCTTGTGTCCTTGAGCAAGACACTTTACTGTTGCTTCTCTCCACTCAGGGGTAATGGGTACCTGTGAGGGCAGAGTTGGTTGTTGTGTTTGATTAGCCCTATATGCGCTGTAATGGCAGCAATTGAGCTGCATACTCCCCAGGGAGCTGAGATGGTTTCAGGAATGATTTATGAGCCTGATGAGCAGGGGTAATAATATAATGCGCCTTGAGCACCAGTTTGGTGGATACGTGCGCTATATAACTCCACATTATTATTATTACAATGGAAATAAAAACCGTTCCCCATTGACTAGTGTTGTGACAAAATGAATGTTTCCAATGTACATGTTATTAGTTTTGTTAAATGTATATCTTAATTCATAGAAAGTGAGGCCCTTTTTTGAAACAGTTTTGTCCAACATTACCAATACTATAATAAACATCATACCATAGAGCTTTTTTGTTGCTTAAATGTGTCAGTATTATGCCACATATACATGTATATGATGTGAAAAGTACTGGGAAGATTTAATGTTTTTTTGTATGACAAATAAAATGAATTTAATTGTGTAAACAGGTTCATATATTTTCGCTTCATAACATGTTTCGTTATTCAGTCCAAAAGTCTAAATTTATCAAACTTTCCACTAATAATAATAATAATAATAACTGGATTTATAGAGCACCAAATTGCCAAAGGATACAAGGCGCCTTTACATTATTATTCCTGGTCATTGTGCCAATATCAATCCTTAAACTTTCTCAGTTCCATGGGGAGTATACAGCCCCAAGCTACCGTAGCGCATCGGAAGCTTTCTTCAACCACAATATCAACCTCTACCCTCACAGGTACCCATTAATACTCCTGGGTGAAGAAGAACACTGTACAGTGAAGTGCCTTGCTCAAGGACACAAGTACCATGGTCGCGGCCAGGATGCGAACCCACATTCTGACGACTCAGCCATCAGAACACAAGTCTGATGCGCTAGACCGCTCGGCAATGGCACCCCTATCAAGAGTGTTTAAATAATAGTCCGGATCATTAATGTATTTATAGGGATCATTAATGTATTTAATAAATAATAGACATTTATCACTACACAGCCATCTTGTTTGTCTTCAATTGAAATCCACGTAACCAAACCGAGGCCGGAAGGGAAAATAGTCTGGTTCCTTTTCATGGATTTAGAGTTGACCCTTACTTGCGTATACAAGTAACGTAACAAAAAATGGCCGATGCCTGATAAAGGTCTATTCCATACCTTCTTCTTTTCTTTTCTAAACGCCCTCATCTGTACCTCAGCCCTGTATATACTTTCTTTCATCTCCATCGTCTCGTCTGTAACAAAGCGTCTCGTGCGACCTTTGATCTCTAAGCCTACAGATTTCGTAACAGGGTCACAGCCGTGATGCACGGCATGGATAGTGTAGACCTGAACAAAATGAACATTTTAAGAGGTTTGTGTTTTGGTTATAAAGTGTGAAAGATTCCCCACCAGTTAACGATACATAATAATGGGGCCACAACGCAATAGTCTCTAGGCCAATATAATGTTTTAATTAAAGAAGAAGAGAAAATTTTTCGACACGGATTAACGCCACTGGCCCTGGGTCTGCATAAGACATCACAACCACCCTTCTTGGGTGAGGATTTAATTTCGGTATTTTACCATTTTTTTAAATTATCAAATATGGATTTTCTGAAAAAAGATGGAATTCAAAGTTCGAACCAGAGTGCGAAAATTGAGATCTCTTTATACACTTTAAATCTTTAGGCAAAATTTTGAAGAAAAAAAACCTTGTATTTTTTTTTACCTGGAATTTTTTTTGTTTTTTTGGTTTCTAAATTAAATGGAAGATAGGCATAAGACAGCCACTGAGTTATAGCCTTCTTGGTCAAGGATTTCATTTCAGTAGGCCCTTTTTTACCCATTTTTCAAAATAAAAAAAGATGAAAATGCATAACAGTAAGCTAAAATGCGTAAGAATTTTTTTAAATTATTATTTTTAATAATAAAATATTATTGTAAAAAAGTGCGGAGAGTTAGTCAGACTGTCGACCAAGTATTCGGGAGACTCAAAGTCCGGCATGGTGATCACCTTAGCACCCTTCTAGGAGGTCGCTACCCTCCCAGTCCCTCCTTTACTGCCCCGTCCGTACATTTCCTCCACGCTCTAACCCTTCAGCGGAGAGACATGACGGTCCCCAAGCCATTGCCGCAGCCAGCAGCTGTCATGTCCCTATGTGTCAGGAGCAGGATTCGAACCCGGACGTACCAGCCTGGAACTGCCTGCAATTAACAGACCAGTGGACTAACGGCTTGCGCCACCAATCCTGTTTGTATCAGCAGTTGAATTTTGAACTACTTAAATAAAACGTGATTGCGTAACCATTTAAAAGTTTACAATAGTGTCACTACTGGGTTTCGAACCAGGTTCCTTTGCACTGAAACTATTGACTTAATAACTACGCCACCAATCCTGTTGGTATCAGCAGTTGAATTTTGAACTACTTAAATAAAACGTGATTGCGTAACCATTTAAAAGTTTACAATAGTGTCACTACTGGGTTTCGAACCAGGTTCCTTTGCACTGAAACTATTGACTTAATAAGTACGCCACCAATCCTGTCGGTATTTGTAGTTTAATTTTAAACAATTTTAAATAAATCGTGATTGTGTAACCATTTAAAAGTTAAAAACAGTGGCACCACTGACTTTCGAACGTGGTTCCTTTGCACTAACACTATCGACTTAACACCTACGCCATCAATCCGTGTTGGTATTTCTACTTAAATTATTGTGATTGCGCAACCAAATCCCGTTTTCCATATGCCTGCAACGAAACCAGACGCTCAGTGCATTTACCATAGTGCATTACTCTATAGGCTCCGGTCATGACCTGAAGAGGGCGCAACAAATGTAACAGTAATACCACTTAAAGGGGCAGTATCGTCACTATCAGAGCAGACTTTCTAAATTACATGGAAGAATATTTATGTAATGGTTAAGAATGGGGAAATATTGGGCATACACCGGACTAACCTTACCTTTGGAACAAAGAGGAAACACAGGGTCATTGTGGTGGTTATGCATATACAGACGGTGACCAGGATAAAGGACGTAGTGAGTTGATCACCACGACTGACAAGGTTTGATACCACCACAGCAAGTATACTCATTATCGTCACATTGTACACACAAACCTGTACAGAACGGAATAATAGTGATGGAGCGAATTAGCAAAATAAGATTCGAACTCAGTATTCATCACATGACTGGGGAGCGTGTTAACCAATCAAACCATTCGAGAACTTCGGTGAATGTAATTAGAACATTATTTTATAAAGTTCTGGACTGTTTAAAAAATATAGCTAACCGGAATAATGTAGTCAACATTTGAAATTATAGGATCTACTCAAATTAGTTTGGATAGTTTTGAAATACACACAAGAAATAACAATGTTAGTCTTGTGTAAAATGTTTCAATAGAGAAATAAGTAGTTTCAACAAACTTTTTATGCAGCTTCTTGGAATTAAAATGAGTAATGGAGAAACCTTCACCATTCAATGGGGGCGAGGGATTACTCATAGCAGGTGTTCCTTCACATTTGTGTCTTTCAAAGGATCATCATTTCATAAAATTTCAAGAAATTTCTGTAGACACTTACGGCAATGTAGTGTGAGTCATTCAAAGCAGTTATCTTGACGTTGCGCGTCTCCCAGGCTAAGAATAAACCAAAGAGAAGTAAGAGTCCTTTGTACGCGTACACAACGCCCAGCCAGATGTTAAGATTCTCCGATCTGCACACCTCGACGATTGGAACAAAGGCTACGGTATCGTTTGACGACTGGAGGGAATAAATACGAAATTTGTATGAAGAAAGATGGTGGAAATGAAGTTTTTTTCTATTTCATAATTTGATTTAGATAGGTATGCTCTTCGCCTCTCACTGTGTGAACCCGGTTGGAATCTCACTCGAATCTAATAATTGGGTTTTTTCCATTTAATATTTATCATGTTTTTTTCTCTCTCAGATCTTAACTTAATATTTCTTCATCGCCTTTTCTTCAAAGGTTTCTTCAGTCTTACGTACCATAATACACCAGAAAGATGTACAATAATTAAATCACATACATTGTTTTATAAAAGTGTACTGACGCTTTCATTTCAACACACAACTATTAAAAATTATGTAACACAAACTGAATTGGCTTTATACAACTTCAAGCGAACGCAATCGCAAGACGAATTGTGACGTCATCTACTTGTATATGCGGTGAATGAACACAATTCAACAATATGATTTTTGCCGTTCACCGATGTCAATTAATACATGTACATTTCAACTCACGCTTATTATTTGCCGCGAATTGGTGACGTCGAAACTCGCATCGCGTTCATGTGAGGAACCTGCGTTGCCTAACCACTTTAATTAATTAAATGGTAGTGTAATGCACCAATAATACAAATGGGTTGACGAACGTGATTTAAGGTTCAAATTTCATTCCCGACGCTGAAATGGCAGAAATGGTAAACAAGCGCTCGACCAATTAAGGTAATTGGCTTCATTAGGCCTGCACTTGCAAAGCAGACTAAAGTAATTATTTTAATTGAAAAACACACATCGTAACGCGCAAGATAAGCAGTGGCCAAAGTGCATGTTATTACTGACTGAATAAGGGGTCCTTATTACCAACTGATTGTAGACTAACACAAGTCTGTTCGCATTCTGTTCGCACAGATCTGGTGCATTCTCATCAGGCAGCCTAATCTGCTAGGGGATTTGTAACAAGTTTATTTTCACGGAGGGCACTGTACCAAAATAACCTTGGCAAATTTATGACGTTATGGTTGTCGCACTACATGCGAATAATTGTACGACGTTGAGGGATCAGAGTTTACAAATGCATGGGGTAAACGTCCGAGTACTGGGGACTTTGGTTCAATCAATTCACAATGCAAATGTCGATAGTGATTTCTTAAGACATCAGTATTTTTGAAGTTAGCAATGAAATCTGAAAACACAATCACGAGAGATATTACTTTCACAACGCCATTTTGTTACCGTATGCTTACTACTACTTCGCTGAAATGTCACAAGTACACTTGGAGCTTGATGAACACGACTTCCTGCCTTTAGGCATAGGATATCGGGTTGTATTTCACTTTAAAAACATAAAGTGATTGTCATTTCCCCTATACAATGTGTTGGCTCTCCAAACAACAAGTTGACTAACCAGACAAAACCAGATAGCACTTAGTTCTTTGATGGCGGAATATAAACTGCAGAAAATAGCACTGTACATATCTGTACATATCGTACAATATAGAGGACAATAATATCACGATCAACAGAGCATGGAATCGGAGTGCTAGTTTTAAATTAAATCAGTGACTGAAAATAATACCCCACATAATAAGGTCAAATTACCATTGCTGCTGCAAAATGAGCCAGTAATTTTAAGTCACCCTATTCTTCTTAGACTAGGACACCGATTCCATTGCAAGTCCGCTCTGATCGTGACGATATTGTCCCTTGAATATCACCAAGCAATACTTGTGAGTATTATTGATTGCCTTTTCACACTCAACTCGCCATAGACTCTACGGACTCATGACTGTTAAATACAAAATGTATTTGCGTTTCTTTTGTTGCTCAGTATATATCACTGAATGAGCCACCCACTTAACGATGTATCGACTGTGTTTTTTGCAATTTCCGGAAATTTAAATTTTCATCTGATCATTGCTATTTTACTCGCGAAAGGGAAAACTAATTTTCAAAATAATTGTGAAAAGCATGGTTTTAAAGTAAATATGTACCAAAATGAATTTATTTTGTTATTTTTTATGTTAAACCAAGCTATTTTGTGAAATATCGTAGGCCTATTTCAAATTATATATATATATATATATATATATATATATTTATTTATTTTTTTATTGTTATTTATTTTTTATTTTTTTCTAAAAGGAAATGTTCCAATGAACCTCTGGAAATTGCCAGTAAAATACGGTCGATACATTTTTTTTAAAGAAATTAATAAATAAGTTAATAAATATATTAATTGGCAAGTAAGGTACATATTTGTCATTCAAAACCAATCGAATTGTTTTGCCATAACAAACAATAGCAGATTACATTCTTGAGTTGGATGATAAACAATACACTATATATCGATAAATCTATGGATTGATGAAATTCTTGCATCGGGTGATAAATAATCCGTCCAAGTCGCCTGTGGAGGTTTTTCACAGACACTCGAAAATATCTGAGCATGCAGTACTCATACATAGGTCGGTTTAAGGGCAAAATCAAATAAATCATTTATCACCCGACGCAAGAATTTCATCAATCTACATGTATACATGTCGCGGAACCCATTGCTATATAGGATTCTAGCCGGCCAAGAGTCATCGGGCAAGCTCGGTGGTCGAGAGGTTAAGACGTCTGCACTAATAAGTAGGAGGTCATGGTTCGAATCCCGCCCAAATGAAATTCTTGCGTCGGGTGATAAACAATCCGCCCGAGATTTGTTTTCACAGACACTCATAAAGCACTGAGCATGCAGTTTAAGGGCAAAAGCAGATCAAACAATAGCACGGTGAATTATTTTATTTCAAAGGATCTGATCCTTTGTTTTTATTTCCTTAGTCGCTCTTGTGACCGTTCCTTTATTAATTCGTTTTTTTTTTCATTTTGTTATATCTGCATTTTTATTCTGTTGATATGTTTGTTGTTCGAAATTTTGAAAGAGATATTGCATTATTATGATGTCACAAGCTCAATGGCACCATTCATACATACCTCTAACGGTAACCGCTCTTCCACTCTGACCATGGGATCGAGGATACTCCACACGGTCAATATTATAACATCTACTAGTAGTAACATCCCTATCATTAGGAACAAGGTTGACTCATGGAGCATCTATATAAAAAGAAGAGAAACAGATTCTAAAGTTCAAGTATTCTTTTCAAAATGTCGAATTGTTTTGTTTCACTTTTTCATAAAATTACAGCATCGCGGACAAAATTATATCTGAGAAAGATAGCCTGGCTCCCATCATGAGCTTTACATTTAATAAGTTTGACATTAAAATTTGGTTATGTTTTACTTACCAATCCTTTACCTAATACTTTTAAGATAATTATTATTAATCATAACAATTAATTTATTGTTTAAACACTTAATGTGAAGGTACAATATTGTATTTGGTTTAAGTACCAGGTGGGCACATTTCAACCCACTTGCTTTCAAGAAATACATCACAATCTAATCTATGAAAGATTCATCACAATATATGACCTCACGTTTTTTAAATGTTTTTTATATTTGGTTTTACAAATAAGTCTATACTTATGCATGGAGAATGACAGGTACCTTTGCCATTATCGAAGGTTCATTAAACTGTTCAGGCAATCCAAGCAAATGACAGCGCAATTTTGATAACAGGAAGGGAAATTTAATCCAAAGGTAGGAAAACAAGTCCTTAACATGTCAGAATGGGGTTATTATGGAGATATAGTCGAAGTAATTATTATAAAACATATCTTCCTGAGTTGAGGCAATGGTTGCATGGTGATGAATTCCTACGGGAAATGACCGAGTGTACCTTGAATACATAATTCCCGTTCATAAAATATCGATATTGCTAAAACTTGTGTCGACCGTAACGAAGGCTTACCTTTCGTTTAATAACTCTGCTAGTTGCATGAGTAATGATATGGTAGACCCGGTATGTTTTGACGAACATGGATCCGAAGGAGAAGGAAAATCCAATCATTAAGAACGCGGCACGTATCTGCATGGTAATCAGAAAGATGAATGGTGTATACACTAAAAGACCAGAACGTGTAAATGATTAATCATATTTCGTAAAGCTAAAGCTCAGCTCCCAGTAAATCATTAATATATATGTTTTCTTATGTGGATTGATGTCCACAATTTGTACCAACAGCTTATCTCATCTCTCAGCGTTTATTTTGCTTTACGTTACACGTCTTATAGGGAAGGTTGTGGATAAAAGATGGGCGTGGAAATTCCCCCATATATTTGTACATTATAACTTCATGAATGTAGTGACGTAGCCAAAGGGGGGCGACCCCCCCACTTGTTGTCAAAATTGTGTCAGTCAGTAAATTCACAAACGTGTTGGTATTTCTAATTAACATAATTTGTCTGTTCAGTTGAGTTTTGTGTCAGTAAATTTACCCCAAAAAACATTTGCCCCCCCACATGTATACTTATTGAAACAACCCCCCCCCACATGAATACTTATTGAAACAACCCCCCCACATGAATACTTATTGAAACAATTAACCCCCCACATGAATACTTATTGAAACACCCCCCACGTGAATACTTATTGAAACAACCCCCCCCCCCCCCCACATGAATACTTATTGAAACAACCCATCCCCCACATGAATACTTATTGAAACAACCCCCCCCCCCACATGAATACTTATTGAAACCCCCCCACCCCCCCCCCCACATGAATACTTATTGAAACAACCCTCAGCAGTCGGGGTACTCCACTACAGGGGATTTTATCTTCTCTGGATGTTACCCCCATTCGCACATGCATTTAAGTTCTGTTGTTACTATCTAATAAGTATGGTTTCTTATTATCTTGTGAAAGAAATAATTATATGTACCACTATGTACGGATGGAAAACAAACAAACAAACATATCAATATGTAACTGAAAAATTGGTTTAAAAAAAAAAGGATAAGGGAATTACAAAGTGCATACGCGCATACATGCACAACATTCCGTAATTTCTAGTGTTTACTCTCAAGAGGATAAAGTATAGACTGGTACCCACGACATAGTAACACATTTCATATTGGTATTTACCATGAGAGAAGACTGGGACAAGATTGGTCACAATGAAAGGAATATTCATGATTGGTGGCAGTACCTACCGTGCACAGTGGAGTGAATGCATAAACCCCGACTCTCTCGGAATCCCATCCAAGCATTATAACTGCAACGTACACCATGATGCAACCAACTATGGTAATGTTATTTAGATTGGGACTAGATAACTTGATGAACCTACACAACCAACAATAAAAACCAATCAATCGTGTGTTTTTTAATGAGATCAAATGCACGGGGAATACACAAAAAGGTCAAAAATAACTTGTGCGACCCGTTTTTAAATATTGGGATCTTCATTTCGGACAATAAAAAATGTGTATTTGTAGTAATTATCAAATTTCAATATTGCATGCCCATCGGAAAATTGCAATTTTTAATTTTAATTTTAATTTTTGTTTGTCTTTACAACTTGTTGCAAATATGTAATTGTGTAATTTTACCGTTTTACCTTTATACTTATTATAACTCTATTATAACAGTGTATTATTAATTTAACTTTACCTAATTTAATCTTATATTTTAAAGTAGATTTTGATTTTTTCACTTATTTATTTTTATGTTTTTCAATTTGCATATTTTATCTATTTTTATTGTACACCTGGGAAGTAAATGTTCATGTTTTTATACATGACTAATAAATATTTTGAATTTGAATTTTATTTGAATGCGGTATCAATGTTTGGTTTGCAGCAACATGGTTGGTTTGTGCATAAAGAATTCATCGGATTTCTGTTTTTTTCTCTGAATGTTGTGTTTGTTTTCTTTGTTGGTAAACTTGTTGAAGTAACCACTGCTGTACTGGATAACGTCTTGGGTTTTGTTTTTGTACACATATAGTACCAACCTACATATAGTACTGCTGGGACACAGACTGCCCATTGTTATCTTATGAAACAGCGTCATTTGTGTCAAGGAAAACCATGCCAATTTGTTCAGAATCAAGTTAAACAGTTCACTCAATCAAAGAAGTATGAGCATCCGCAAAAATACACAGATCAACATAAAAAAAAAGATCATTCAATAGATCATTAATTAGTCAACCATGTAAAAGAATATACGAAGTGTAATAATTACTTACTTTGTTTTTCGATATTTTATATTGAAGAACAGGAACACACCAGCAAGAATTAGGCCACACGCTGACAGAGCCGTAGTAGTGACGTACGCTGCAAAGTTAATACGAAGTCGCTGATCAAACACGAGCAACTTGTCTACTGGTACGATTCCTCCTGTTTTTGGGAATAATAACAATAATATATTTCACTATGAGCACATCTTGCTTGATTCATGGTATTTTCTCAACCACTTAAAGGAACAATATCGTCATGATCAACAGGTCATGGAATCGGAGTGCTAATTTGAATAATTTTAATAACTCAGTGACCGAAAATAATACCCCACCGTTGCTGCTGCATAAATGAGCCAGTAATTTTCAGTCACTGTGTCTATCCTGCACCAGGACACCGATTCCATGCCTTGCTGAAAGTTTGCTATGATTGTGACGATCCTGTCCCTTTAATCTCATATTTACCAAAAAACAAGATTACATAACATCGGTCTGAGGATGAAGTTTTCGGTATGACATTTAAACTGAAAGGGGATGTTGCAGACTTTTAATCGTCATCAGTTCATACCTGACTGATTTATTTATGTGTGTTTCACATTTTGTTTGTCCCATGCAGGTTTTCTATTATTTTGTTTTCTTTCTAGTCCTGATATCTTTAGCCCAGCACATCCATTTGTAAAGCTCTTCGTTTCGTTATAATCCCTAGAGATGCAAAGATGAATATCGAGTGTTAATAACAAATAAAGGTGGGCTAAAGATAGATCCCTGTGGTACACCGGTAGACTAGCAAGAAAGTCTATTACTTTTTCAGGATGAAAAAATACCAGGTGCCTACTGAGCACATTCAGCTATCAAATTAAGATCAATATTAGGCAACAAAAAGCAAGAGTACGTTCGCGACATTTTGTTATCCCAGTAAGAATTTGCAATTCAAAAAGTCATAGGCCTATGCCCTTAGTACTCAGGGCTAAAAACTGCATGTGTCATTTACCCTGCGTTCAATAGCACTGAAGAGTTATTATTAGATCATGTGAAGTGCAGTTGAGTGCAATAGCGTGAACTTCCACTGGTCTGACTGACAACAGGGAATAACGGTTATCATCGAGACTTGAGTAAAAGGAGTTCTGAACGGCTCTAAATTTGTCAAAATAGAAATTGGCAAATGTTTAGGAATACAGCATTGGTCTCATGTGGATTAAGGTTACTGCAACACGGGGGTGTTTAAACAACACCAGCAGTGTGCTGGCACTGCAATTGCCTGATATAAAAAACACTGTATTTTTACACCCTAGTGTTATTACAACGTGCAGAGATATATGTTCACATTTAAAGGGATTGTACACCAGTGGTCAAATGACTATAATGGAGATATAATTATATAGAAACCAATATGTGACAGTTTCATCATATTTTGTTATTTGGGGCAAGATTAGGTTTTGTTTCTGTACACTTGTAATGCTGCTGTGGCACTAGTTCCTATTGTGACATCACATAACGGCGCCCTCATGTGTCAGAGATTGGTATATACATTAACAACACCTGTTTACTCAATCTTTAATGTTTGTCAAAAATAGACTTCAAGTTTTTGTTTAGAAACAAGAAGCATGGATATCTGCAAAATATGTTTATACATAAAATACAATTTCACGGGACCTTTAAATATAGAATATAATGTAAAATATTTGTTTTACATTTGTTTCGCTTGTTTGCTTTTCACTAATCTCATAATCTCTTCTTTCAGCCAAAAACTCCCGGTATAGCTCTATCTTTTCATGTGTAATCCCTCTTTAGTCTGGTCCCAGGACCAGTACCTGACTTTGCTTTTTGTATATTATTTTTCTATCGTGTTCATTTCACTCCTGATTAACTCACTCTTGTGTTCATGTATTGTATTAATGTACGACTGTATTCTGTCTCATTTGCTAGGTTCGAAACGTAAGGCCAATAACCATTATTTTGCATTTAAAAAAACGAGTTAAACAAATTACACTCTTAAGGGGAAGGTACAACACTGGTAATCTTGACAAAACTACACTTCTATGAGCATACTTAATTTATTTCAATCAATATATACATTGAACAACCATTCTGTGAAAGTTAATTCAGCTCAATACGGAGAAAAAAGCGTGTAAAAGCATTCACAATTTTAACAGCAAATACTCTGAGCCAAAAGTTGGCTTTTGGAAATATTTTACAATTGTTAATAGTATTGTTTTGTTTTCTCAGAAATAATAATTGTTCAGAACAATTGGTACATAATACCTCCTTCACAACAAGTTAGTTTTCGGAGAGTAATACATATATATTTTAATCACGTGTTGTTCCTTTTCTTTACCACAGTGGTCATTATTGCTTTTCAATGAGACCAGACTGGTACCTATGGTCGAATTTGCAACTTCACAGTATCTTTGATAGGCAATAGATATACCTGGTACTCATGACCTGGTGACCCACTTAATGTGTGACCTGCTTCCACAAAATGACAGTTACAAGTCAGCATTTTTCTCAACTGAGATTTTCCCATTTCTGAAGGCAGTTGAGAAAGAGCTTTCTAATGATATCCACAACACTTGGGGGCGCACTTCCCACTAAACATCTTGAAAACGTCATGCATGTTATTAAAGTCTATGGTTTTGACTCTATAGACACTGGGCTGGTACATGGTACCTGGCTCGTGCCCACTTCATTGTGAACTTAAGAAAGTGGTTGCCACAGCGTAAAAAATCGAAGAAGATAACTAAGGCCTGTTGAAATAAGGTCTTCTGAAATATTTTGACAAAGCTTCTATAGACCTGACAGTATATCCCAAACACAAACACGCTGTTATGGTATTTTCTTTAAAAACACGATTATCCCTTTCAGAATAACAATTAAAGGACGACCATGGAGTACGGTATTCCTATGTTTTTTCTGTATAATATGATTTTTTTTTTATGACGGTAATTAGTAGCTACGGTGATAAAAGATGTTCTTTTCAAAACAGAAGCTTCATATAGTGTAACGGCATTCTCTGTTTGTGTATTTGCATAATATGAAATGTACCTCGCTCCCTTTTTCTTGCTATTTGAGATTATTTTGCGGTCAAAACTTTTTTTAAATAATTTTATTAATACAATTATTTAAATATTTCCGAGCTGTATAATAGGCCTATTGAGATTTTTTTAAATGCTGAAATATTCAATTTCTTCTTTGAGATATTTAATTTGAAATATTTTCAGAAAACAAAACTCATAAATTGAATTTCCCAGTAAAACCTTGTTAAAGATGTATAACCCTTGTTTTACCGGCAATTTCTTGATTTATTAGTTTTCATTGGAACATTGATAAGGAATTCAAATAGAAAGGAATTCCATAGAAAGGAATTCAAATACCATGACATGAGATATTTCCAAAAACAGTTTTCAGAAGATTGGTTTTAAAGTAAAAAAATAATCTTGGTACATATTTACTGAAAAACCATGCTTATCACGATTATTTTGAGAAATGTATAATTTTAAAGCCTTTGTTTTCTTTTCCTCAAACAGAATAGGAAATTTCTAATGAAAAAAACCCAAATTCCAGAAAAATTGCTGTTAAAATAGCGAAAAACACGGGCGATACATCTTTAACATGACAGATATTTAGTAGACCTGACTGCATAGGATACCAAATCGATATAACCAACTTTATTTCCCCATTTTTCGTTTGATACTGTTGACCCTGAATGAATAGACCCTTATCATGGTGCATCTATCTTGTTTTTCTTCCATTCAAATAAATGTAACCAAACAGAGGCTGGAAGGAAAAAAATAGTCTGGTCCTTTTTGTATAATGAGGATCAGTATTTATGGTTGTCGTTGCATACAGGGAACATGACAGATATGATGGCAGCATGATCAAGGTCTATAACAAACCTTCATAAAACCGAAATACATATTCAATCAAAACAAATGATGTTATCAGTTTGTATGAAATGCAAATCTGTCCGGAAATCCTGCATATTCAATAATCAGCTGTATTCATGGCAACCAAGGTTTTATATTGAAAGACCATCCAGGCAAAAGATTTACTCATTCCACGTCGTTGATATCAGTAAAATATTATCACAAGAACAAGATACTATCTGTCATAATTTAGACCGTATAAATGGCTATAGACCTATGGTATTTGACAAATTGATAAATCTTTAATAATAATAACTAGCTACTTCAGCAAGTCAACGGAGACACAAAGTGGATTGCACTATTTTGTACACGAAAACAATGACATACCTTTATCCATTTTAATGCATGAATTATAGTTATATCATGAATGACTTTATTATCTGTTAATGCAATTTTGCTGCCGATCGCATCTTAAATTCACGCACAAGCATAAGCAGACGTGTCATCTACCTCAGATTCCTTGGTGCCTAACGAAATCAAATTAAAGCCGTCTTTCCTTCTAGATCGCAAAAGCTCCTTGTAAAGTAATATTTGCTAGCTATAATCCGGATTAATTTTGCCTACTCATTATCCAAGCGAGCCATTCAAGCGTCACGCTGCCGATCACACGTCCCTCGCCCGCCCGCCCGGATACGTTAATGAGAGCGGTATTTGGTTCTTGTCTCTTAGGGTACTAAATGCCTGAAATAAACACACGTGCATACACCAAGGGAAATCGGCCTAATGATTGCATGATGATCATGTAAAATACTGATACCGAGTCTTGGAATTTACTATATGAATTTGTCTGACTATTTTTATAAATACCAGACTTTTTACTTGTTCCAGTATACTAGAACCTATTGCGTGTAGCACAATTTTACCTTGTGCTTATTTGTGTTTTATAACTTTTATAAATAAATAAATAAATAAATGTATATTGAACATGATTGTATATCAAGCGCTTTGGGCGATATTTTTACTGCATTTTGCGCTATATTAATTAATTCTTCTTATTACTATCGTTGGCCAACATTTCTTTAGTTTATGTGTTGTAATGTTTATGTAAATAAAGAATATATAAGCCTACCAACCAGATCTTATCAAAGGTGGAAAACACCCTTGTAGGGTCGAAACGTTAGGCCATTAACTATAATTTGGCAATTTATATGATTTGTTTCACAGTTAAAAATTTGAATTAATTATGTGTAGTTTTGATTTAATTATTTGTTTCTGTATATGAAAGGCATCACAGTGGGTTAATCTGAATCATGATATCGTTCGTTCTGTTTAAATTGAAGGGAAATGTTGGTAAAACTATTCATTCTAACATGAAATTTACGAGATTCAAACTGGGAATGTTTTCAAAAACACCTCAGACGAAATTATTTATTGGGAAGATTGATACCATCGTGAGCTTTATACAAAGTACAATGTAAAAACGTTGGGCAACATTGGGGTTGGGTAAGGTTATTTCTCCCAGGATTGGTCAATATTTACCACAACTGTTCACATATTTTGGCAAACAATTTTCCAACATTGGGCAATGGTAAACCAACTGTGTAACCTGTTGATATGTTGACCAGTGTTGGGCAACATATCAACCGTGTTTGCCCAACATTTCTTACAGTGTACGTTTTATATTAAAATTCGAAAATTTTGTAATTGTTTGAGTTACCAACTCTACCTTCATATTATTTTGTAAACACATATTATTTTGTGAATTCTGTGATGTTGTTTTCATTGTTCCTTAATGAGTACATTGAAATGGAAATATTGATCAATCGATGCAATTTGCGCACATTGTGTAAGCACTCAACTATTTGCATATAAATGACATGTAGAATGTACGTGCCATATTGTACAATTCAGATAGACCTAAATACAGAGTTTACAACCTCTTTAACTGAATATGCAAAAAGAGTTTAATCAGTGAATGTAATATGTTGTGCTTAAAAGGAAGGTTTATTACTTCGTACAAAACACCCGACAGTTGAAAAGAAATGTGTTAGTTTTGAAAACCAATCTTTTGCGCTAATATTTGCCCATTAAAAATAAACATGTGAATAAAACCTGACCCATAGGTACAAAGACACATGGTCATGTGCTCTCTTCTTCTACGCAGCAATAATAAACACTTTAATAACTTTGTCTGGTTCTTCGTATTGTATTTCATTTACTTCAAAAACGAGAGGACGAAATAAAACAGTTTTCCCTGTTTTGGGGAGGCCTACGGTTACGGGTTGATTGAGGACGTGACCAATTGCAAGTGACGAGCGAACATATAACAGTGCGGTGTCAAGTGGTCGATATCCATAGTGCATATGTTTCCCTTGGGGATTTATTCAGTTTAACAAAAATTGAAAATCGATGCTGAAATATCAGTGGGATATATACAGCTTTTTTAAAGGGAAGGAACAACATTGATAATGTTGACAAAACTGATTCTTATATAGGACCCACATGCTCTTTGAATCAACATATACATACGATGTACATAAAATAACCAACCATGAATGTTTCAGCTTATGACATTGTGTTCATATAAATGAGAAAATAGCGAAAATGCATTCAAATATTTCATATTCATTCTAATGTAGAATATAAGAAACGGTCATCTTTCCTTAATTACAAATTGAGGAATATTTCCACTTTCTTAATTAACAAGTGACAGCATCTTAGACAAAATACTTTTTATGGAAGATTGGTATTATCATCAACTCTATACTATGTGAAATCAGATTTGAATTGATAGTTCTATACCTTACCTTTAAGCATACTGAGACCAAACATTTACCGCTGAACCTAAATAAGTGGATTCATATCTCCCTCTGGAGATACTAAGCTAATTGACGGGGAGAGAATACTGCACAGAATCGCTCAATGTGTTATTTTCTAACTCAAGTAATGGTTTCAGTGTCTGAAACTGCGAGAAGTTAAAGTTTTGAGCATGGTTATATGACTACAGTAATCCCATTCAACCGAACTGTATTTAAAGACACCCTAAATGTAGCCCAGTCCTAATGTATCCCAGTATTAGCTTACAATCACAAAATCACAATCCGTGGCGTAATTATGTTAAAATCGGCTGAAAGTATTACACTTTAAAAAAAATTAATTAAAAGCTTGATTATGTCTAAAATTGGAGAGACAAAATAAGCGAATAATTTTACTCGTATGGTTTTAGTTGATATATACATTAAACTGTCTTCGTCTATTTGCAGATGAAAGCACACATATGCACCAGTCTCAGTGACATTTCACCGTTCAAATACAATCACCACGTCGACTCCTTCCATATCACCTGGCGGGTACACAAACCTCGACTGTCACTTAGTGAGTTTGCTCGGCCCCTGGTCGATTATGCGAATAGGCAAACCAAACTGACTCAACTACTAAGAAAACATCAGAACAGCTGGGCAATCAAATACATTAGAAACAGGAAGAGTGACCAATTTCCCCGAGTAAACTATGAATTACATGAAACTCAAAATGAAATCTGGGCACACTGCACGATTTTCATTTCGACATATTTATTTACAGTGTCCATGTGTAATATTTGACCACGGTCTATGAGAAATTATCTCCCTGGGAGTGTTATAATTATGCAGAGTTCAGTAACAACAGCATGTGTAGGCACACTCTTAGTTTGAACAAACTCAGAAATAATATGCTCACATACAAACATCGTCAAGCAACATGCCTACAAATGGACTAAAAATGAGAAATCCTTACCTTCCCAGTAAATGGGCGTGAGTTCTCTGGCCTCGAAAATTAATTTAGCTTCCTCTGGGAAGTACAAACCAACCAACTTCATAACTCCGCCTGAAACCAAAAACACCACCAACGGAATGGTAATGTATGTGTTTTAATATATTTAATATATTTAAGGAAGGTTCACTGGGCTTATGTTCTGGATAATACATAATACATTTTCTATTCTTATGACTTTATGAATTCAAAGTGTGGTATGTCTTGGTTCGTCGTTATGGTATGATTTATAACAAAGTGTAGTTCCTGATTTTACAGAGCCCGCAGTCGATGGCTCCGCACCCTGAATTACCAAATAAATACATAGTTTGTTTCAATCTGAGCATTATTTCATTTTTTTTATTACAGATATAATTTGCAAGTTAGAGTTTCTTCTCTAGAATCAAATGCCTCAAGAAAATTATTTTTACGGGAGACACAGAAGGCATACCTTGATTTTGCCGAAATGTGGTGACGCCGTAACGGTCCGGCCCCTTAAATCTCACTGGACCCTTTAAACAGAAAAGATCATTGTACTTTTGATACATCATTCAAAATGAAAATAGTTAAATCTTTCCATTATGATTTGTCAAAGTAAATCTATCTTGTTCTGCCTAACAGTAATACAAAATCAATGTTTAAATAACTTAAATCACACAGTATAGGCCTACATGACGCCCTCTATTTCCCAAGGGTATAAGTTCAGATAAATATGAAGAGGGTCACTGACTGCATTGTAGGCACCAGGTTATTTTGGACGTACCGTATATGTTTTTATTCTGATATTTATTTTGATAGCATCTTCCTGATATGTCTGCTTTGGCTCTTTTAACTAGGAAACCTCTGGAGAATTAAGTGGGTGGAGTGAGGGGAGTTGAAGAATATCATACCATTTTAGATCTCCATTACTTTACATTCCAGAAATTGCTCGTACTACGAAGTAATAGAGGTAGAATGGCAATGTGATTAAGTAAAGACTAATTGCGGTGACACCATGTGAAATTCTCAATTGAGTAGTAATTAGTTCTGAAAAGAATATAATTATGTCATTATACTCGGGTTTAACTCTTTCTCTCCGGAATTAATTGTTTTCATTATTGTAATTTGATACTGTAAACAATCAAGGTCAAGTGTGGAAATTATTAATAAGAGAGTAAGGTATCAAATTAAAGGTTATGATTCGTATTGGTCAACTGTGCGCTCTTTTGTCAAGACAAGTCAAAACAAGACCCGTTGTCAGGCGATGACGTTCAAGCCTTTTAAAACGCTCGTTGTCAAAACGCGACGCGCGCGCAAGCCTTTTAAAAGGCTTGCCGTTTGATTAGTTTGTGAATTCTGTTTTAGGTACATAACATTACAATTTAATATAACAATGCGAATGGTTTGACTTTTAACCTACCGATACCCCCGTAAATCGTAAATCAGATACTATCTTTGTGTAAAGCTCTCTCATTGGTCGGTTGTCGTATGTAAAGCCACTCCCACGGTGCCCCATGTGCCGCCAACTCGTGTTTGTATTGGCCGCCTCCGTCCGATTCAGATGCTCCATGGCGGACTTGATTGTAAGCGCTACCGTCCACACAGCGTCGTATGAGTGAGGGGCGTAGCTCCCTGCTGAGGCCACGCCCCGTTTCAGCATTTCGTGGTCAAAGGCGTTTGATGTCTTATCATTGTAAAAAGAGACAAGGGAATATTAATTATGTACGTGACTAAATGCAATAAGTTTAATTATTTACTCTACACAGTATATAAAATATCAGGAGGATCCAAGGATAGATCACACCAGGAACAAATACCCAACCAAGATATGGCCCCGTCCACCCTTAGCAATGCTGAACACTTGGTCACGCCACTCGCATAAAAGCCAAACACTTGACCGACTAAGTAACAAAAGGCTTTACCCTTGGTCAATACATGCTGTTTGATTGATAGCTGGATTGGTGTATTCTAAGAGCTGTTTTCGTTGGTTAACAGTGCGGGCTTCATACACCATTTATTGATGCTTCAGACACATTTATTGATTGGTTCATTTGAATATTCACAATATCGCAGCCCGAAGGCCAAATTATATTTGAACTTACAATGTGAACGATAACAACATATTTCAACAATCTCACAATATAATGTTATAGTCTACTTTGGCTGTTGGCTGCTTGTCTGTGTTATACTGCTGGCTAAAACTGTTCATTAAAGGGGCAATATCGTCACGATTAAAACAGACTTTCAATAGGGCATGAAATCGGTGTCCTAGTTTATGATGAACACAGTGACTGAAAATTACTGACTCATTTATGTAGCAGCAACGATAATGATGACTTTATCATGATGGGTATTACCGGTATTTCAAGTCACTGAGTTATTCTAAAACTAGCACTCCGATTCCATGCCCTGTTCTCGTGACGATATTGTCCCTTTAAGCAGAATTATCTGCTTAGCACAGCACTAAACTAAGACCACCCGTGAAAATACTGCGGTGCCGTTTCAAATTGCCATAACATGAGCAAAGTATAAAGTATCAGGAAATGTTAAAGCATTTCTAAAGATCTAACAGAACGATCGGCATCATCTAACGTTCCCGTATACATATGGAATCACTTATAACATTAAGAAATGCCTTTAACGACGGGCTCCATTGATAAAGAAAAGTAATTCACACGTTCATCGTAAAATATAGATTGGGAGCGATGGGTGTTGAATTTATGATGAACTGTATCGAGCGACAGGTTAACTGGTGCATGAGTGTAATTTCAGATATGACTGATCTCACAGAACACACTCCATGCGTGTCACTATTCAGAAAAAAATCATGTTTAAAATAATATTTTGATACATAGAGAACCAACATTTTCATCGACTGAAGACTGCTGGCGTTTGCTTCTTGTTTGAAAATATTGGTTCATCTATCAAGGTTTTTAACGATGTATAAATTCAATTAATATATCTAAGCATTTTTATTAAGTCAATTGGGAGGAATCAATTTACTAACCTATAAATTAAAAATTCACAACTTTTCAGTCGGACTATATTAAATGAGCAATGAATCATTGGTAATTAAAGGGGCGGGTACATCTATATAAGATTTAAGGCTTTGTTTACATCACTGACAATTACCTGAAAAGAAAATACGCGATTTTTGATCTTATAGCTTAATTGGTGTTGAGATGATCAGAGAAGTTATTCTGACATGTTGTCAATTTCGAGAAGACATGAATATAAGTTCAAATCTTAAATCGATCGCTGGATGGTTTGTCCTCGTTATAATACCTACAAATAAATCTGAATCGATTTGTTATAAATTAATTCATTCATTTGTTCATTCATGACACAATGGAATAAGCTGAGGCTTCGGTATGTTGGTTTCTATATATATATATATATTCATTCTTATAAAGCACTGATGCTTCAATAGCCATTTTACCACTGTGTAGCATAATCCCTTCAAAGGAAAGGCTCTAAATTAGTTATTACAGTTACAAACTACCTTAATATTATTACCCGAAAGCTAACTTGATGTAAAGTTAGTAACGGTATCCAATCATTCTCAAACATTTTGTCTGAAGTGTTCTGACAAAAATAACTATGCACATTTACAAAAAGCTGCTGACTTTAGTTCCAAGTGTGTTTTCTGTATGATAAACTGTGAATGTATCGTCACATTTTTTCTGATGACATAAACTTTGCACTGAGCTGAAACTTTCACAGGTTGGTTGTGTGATGTTTATCTTGATTCAAAGATAGTGAGCTTACCCACGTCGGTGTAGGGCAAAATTAAATCAAAACATAACCAATGTTGTACCTTCCATTTAAGCATAGCATATTGCTAAACTCAGGAGATACTGTCGCCTTCTTCAAACCATCTGACTCTTAAAGTCAATACCAGCGCCTCTTTTATATTGGATAGGTTATTGTATTTCCATGTTGATTACATTACCATATGTTTCTTTCACATTGTTACTGTAATACCACTTGTTATTTCATCAGATTGTTTAACTTCATACCAAACTATTGTGAATCTTTGTAATTATTAATATTAAAAGCCCAAATTCCACTATTCCATTATTAAATAATAAACAAAATATGCAAAAATAACACTCGGGTGCGTTTATTCAGGAGGCTACCCATATAGAACTGTGCATTCTTTATGCATAATAAGATGACGTATGCACTAGACGACTGCACTAGTAAGCAGGAGGTCGTGGGTTCGAATCCCGCCCGAGTCGCCTGTGTAGTTTTTTCACAGACACTCGGAAAGCACTGAGCATACAGTGCTATACATACGTCGGTGTAGGGCAAAATTAAATCAATTGTTTATCTCCCGACGCAAGAATTTCACCAATCTATAAGATGACGTATGTATCTTTTGTTGGCCTTGTTCACCTTTTCACTTTGTTCACCTTTCCCCGCTTTCCTATAGTCATGTTTTATTTGTAAATTAATTTGCACATCTGACTGCACCCTTTTATTTCGTTCCACTTTCCGTCATGCATCCTCCGGAAGCTTGTGTTTCCTGCACTACCTTATAATTTTGACCGGGTCTGCATTATTTTAAAAAAAAAGCTGCATTTCACACTTCAGCAAAAGAGTATTATGTTACTTACCAAACCTGAGATGGAGCTCCTATTGTCAATATTAATATCCAGGCTGTCGATAGCGAAGTAACCTTCCACGGCCTTTGATAATTCCTTGGCCGTACAGTCCGTGTCTTGCTCGGCCCTCCACCACTCCCTCTGAAACCACCCGGGTAATAACCACACGTATTTTGACCCGTACATGTCACTTTTATAGGCCTGGCAAGAAAAACGGAAAATAAATATTTAATTTAAAAGACGACCATTCGAGTCCGAATCGGACTTCATTCCCTGACAAAGTTAATGTAGTCCGGCATGCTGATGAAGACGATTAGAACACTCTGATCGAAACGTCGAATTAAACCAATGGTTCTTTTTGGAGCCGCCCATAATTCAAGAGAGATAGCTTTTACATGGTGTTACCGCAAAGCTATATTAATACTTACTTGTACTTGTATTAAGCAAAAAGTCTAAACTAAAAGTTCATGGCTGTTTTGAAACTTTCACTCAGTTTTCTCGAAAGAGCAAGATATTTGTTTCCACTACAAATCGCGCAAAAATTTATGATGAATATGCCCTCGTGATTCGTAAAAATAAGATTTGGTGAGGGATGTAGAGTATATGGGTCTATTTTCCATGCAATAAAGGGATGTGAAGTCTGCCACGAGGAGGTAGTATTTGTAGGGGCAGATCCAGCATCTCAAAAAAGGGGCATACGGCAAAAATGGGTAGCCATACTGCCAAACAAGTGGGGAAGTTTGGTAAATTGACATGCACGGTGATTTAAAAAGGGGGAAACATGCCCACTTTGGATCACCAATGATTATTTGAGTACATGGGCCATCAGTACAAGACCCGAATCCATTCAGAACCATAAAATACTTTTGACGAATGTACGTTGACTTGCCTCTTCAAACAGAAGTACTTACCTGACAGAAGACAGCCCTTGCTGTACTCTCTTGAAAACTGCCAATGATGATGCGGGCATCAAGCTCCTATCAATGTAAAGTACAGGATTGGTATTGCAAAAATAACCAAATGGTCGAATATCAATGTAAACTAAAGTGAAAAGCCGTTTCTGGTATAAATCTTCCCTAGAATTAGGAGTAACCTAATAATTTCCAGTTCGAAATTAGCAAAGTTCTCTATTTAGAGGTTTTTCCTTTTTCATATAGGCATCAGTAATGTTGTATGTAACAGTGGTCGTCATTTTATATTATTTATATATTTTTTTTCATTTCAAAATTAATTCTTTTAGGAATTCACGACTTTTTTAAAGATTTTTTTAGAATACACATGTGAGCGAGAGTACAGTGACAATTCTGGCCTGTAGACAAATAAATTGCATCCTGACAACTACTGCCTTTCATTGCACCATCCATTGTATATTAATACCATACATGCTTACGCTTTGTAATATATTTATAGGCGTACTCCCGATGTGGCTGTGTGCACGCCCCGTTAATCATAGTATGAAACTTAAAGGTAAGCAGGCGCGGATCCAGGGGAGGTCCGCGGGGGCACGTGCCCCCCGGGTAAATTGAGTATAAAAAAAAATAAGGAAAAAATAATAATTAGTTAGTCTACATTTCGTTTGCAATCGGTAGTCTGTGATCGGGTGCAAAGCAAGCTAGTCTATAAATTGTTCCGTTTCGTCTGAAGAAGGGTCGGGGTACCGTGTGGAAATTACAATCGCCGATGTCAATTTGCTGTAGGATTCTACGCCAGTACGCATAGGGCAAGGAACAGTATGAAATCAAGCCCTTTTCTTGAAAATTTCAACTGGACTGAATTAAAACCAAGAAAAATTCCGGATAAATTAAAACTGAAGTCAAAAACTGCAAATTAAATGCCAAAAATCGGGGAGGGAGAAACTTATATTGTTGTAGTCATGACATCGCTAAAATAATGGCTAAAAATAATGGCTAAAATAATTATATATATATATATATATATATATATATATATTCTCCATATAATCTTGAAAACTTTTGCAAAAAAAGTCAGGTGAAACTGGCCAGGAATCGCCTCAGATTGCACCACAGAGCATCCAGAATCCAAAATTTCCCGGGGCCCTTAAGCGGGCCCCGGACCCAACGCCGTAAGGGCTTCGCGCTCCGCGCTCGCATTTAATAATAATAATAATAATAATAATAATAATAATAAAGATTTGTAGCGCGCACATATCCACCCTGCTGGGCGCTTAAGGCGCGAAAACAAAGGAAAAAAACAATATACAACGCGAGCATAGGGGAAAAAAAATGTTCGTGTTGGGTGTGCCCCCCGTCTAAAAAATTCCTGGATCCGCGCTTGGTAAGATACGGTACAGCGTTGGTAATTTCTTGAATATCAAATAAATGAATTAGTATCTAAAAATGTAGGTTATGTAGTTGGTACAATAAGGGAGGTCATCTTTCCACAACCTCCATTTATCCCTGTTCTTGGCTGATTCCGGCCGGGTTTACCCTGAAGAGTCCTGCTATCTGGAGATAACTATTGTTAAGGGATTATAGGATTAGTTTCTTTGTATATCCACCAGGCCCATGTGGATTATGGGGTGATTAACTCCAGAGTTAAGGGATCTCTTTGTTTGGCTACTAGCATCTGGCAGATAATGAGCTCAATATCAAACCCGGAGGCAACCAGCCAAAAATTTGAGCTTTTTGGAGGTTGGGGAAAGATGTCCTCCCTAATCTGTTTTCATGGGAAATTATTTCATCTGAAGATTTTTCATCTTTGAGAGAAGTGGAATTGTTATGGTGAATTTGGCAGCCGGCAACTTCTTGTTAAATATAAAAACATACAAAAAATATTTAAAAATAAATGTTTTTCGTTATTTTCTCTAACACGTGACCACATATTGTGATGAACCTGACACGTGTTTGTTTCATGATATATTCGTTGTAATCGATAGAGTTAAAATTAACGTACCAAATGCCAATGTTACACCTTCCATGATATATTCGTTGTAATCGATAGAGTTAAAATTAACGTACCAAATGTCAATGTTACACCTTCCATGATATATTCGTTGTAATCGATAGAGTTGAAATTAACGTACCAAATGCCAATGTTACACCTTCCATGATATATTCGTTGTAATCGATAGAGTTCAAATTAACGTACCAAATGCCAATGTTACACACATGCCAATGTTACACACATGCCAATGTTACACCTTCCATTTACGCCATCAGCAGTGCATGTAATTTCTTAAAAGTTTTTTTTTTCTCTTTCGTGAATGATTAATATGTCCGTGACATATTTTATCAGACTGCACTTAAAATGATAGAATTCGACCCGAATGTGTGACATACTAGCCTTTCACAAACGCATGTGAAGCGATCCCATTAATGTGTGCACTAACAGCAAACACAATCACAATTGCCGTCTCGACCCTTCTAAGGTGATGGATGGCTTTTGCCAAATGCCCCGGTACAAACACAACATAAGATCAACTAACAGAGAAGTGTGTAGCATACAGTTTGCATTTCACTTCCTTGTAGTGCGAGAGTGACTTGACAGCTGATGAACGGCGGTACATCGCCCGAGAGCACGGTGCTCCAGGGCTACACGAGGGTACCGTTCGTTCGGCGGGAGATTTCGTGTCGATACCGGGCAACACTCATTATTTGAACAACGACAAGACTATGGTAGAGTAACACAGTAGCTCTCGTTTGGTAATTATCAGCGTTTAATTATTACCATTGAGTTGACGTATTGATGATGGAATGACGCGCCATCTAGGGGCTATAAATAACATCACTATGCCAATACCTCCCCCCCCCCCTCCAAGAAGCAATTCTCATGCAATGTGTATATTATACAATCTTGATAAACACATCATATCTAAACTTTGACAAAAACCAAAATATGTTTTTGGTTAAAAATGTACGGGAATAATAATCCTTGTGTTTTATTATCTTACTTGTATTGTTTTTATAGTTACATTTTCAAAGTAAATCACTTTAATATTATACAAAAGAATTGGCCGAAGCATTGTTAAACCTCTATGGTTAAACCGTCTACCCATCCACTTCATGCACATCATAGCCCTCTAGTGGTAAAATGCACTTCGGCTTATAGAGTTCAGGGCATTTCGCGCCGTCACGATCCGTTAACATACAACCATATTTAAGCCTTCGCTTGAATGATTAAATAACGTAATTTTATATACAAATTCGAAATCTCAGTGCTTCATCCAATCCTTTCACCTACCGTCTTCCAAAACCCATACCCTTGTCTATGTGTTTTTTAAACATTTTACTGCAATGTATCATGGAGTACATTGAGTTTGTTATACCTGGAAAAAATTCTTTGGCCATTTTGTACATTTTTTGCAATGGAATCTCTTCCCTGGTAACTGTTAACACTAGAATGTACAAATAGTGATATGTGATATGTTATTTTCACTACCGGTACTGGGAGAACTGTATAAAGTTTGTTAACCAAATTAAAAATTAAAAAATAGTGGAAACTTACTCGGAGTTGTTCCAGTTTAGATGAAAGGTCGTCCACTATATTTAGTGAAGTCAGTATCGTGATGTTACTAGAAGATTGTAGGTACCTTGTTAACTCAGAGAGTGCCTTCCAGAACAGAACAGAAACATAAGAAATGTACAGTGTGAATGTCAGAATCTCCAACATTTCCTGAAAGGAGAGCAATATGCTATTGTGGAAATTGAAAAATGGATTTATTCAGTATTTAAAAGGATTATTATTCAAAAATGAAACAAAAATATAAAATTGAAAAGGGTGCATGTAGGGTATTATTGGAGAGAAAACATGCGATCATCCAGGATAACATTTATATTTCTTGTGTTCAGGCTGAAAATGCCTTAAATTTGTGAATAATTACAATTCTACAAAGATTACCGTACATCAGCACCACTCAGCAAAAAGGATAATATTGTGACTAAACTCATCATTTTTCATGTTAAACTTCGTTTGTGTCTGCATTTCCCTATTTATGTGATGCGGTAAATATTCCATTATATATCGATATCATTACAAAGCCTAATTCAAGTTCAACTGAAATAAATGCTTTTTCACCTTGAGCTAATAGCCAGGAATAGTAAGAAAACTAAGTACCTTCATAGACAAGGAAAACGATCTTAATGGTCAAAAATTTTAAGAAATCTTCTCTAAATCTTCCAGGAAACCATCTTCCAGGAAATCATATGGAACTATATGGGTTAGTAAACGAAGTTTTACTCAACATGCAAAGTTCTTTTTGCTTTTGATAGCTTCATGAAGGCGAATTTGAAAAGATTTCTATGAATTGCCCTCAGCCATGCCAAACAAAAAATGTATAAAGCATATGGATGGGCTTCACAAAATCCAAACATATCAGCGCAATATGCTTTATAAATTCCAACACGTTTGTTTCTTCAGCATGTCCAAATATTTTCAAAGACATTTTGATATCCAATTTCAAGGTTTAATAATATATTCTCCCCTAAGTATTTTGATTATAGTCCCTATCAAAATACTTGTTGGGGGATGCACATGGCGCCACGATTGAAATATGCGTTGGTTTTGCCTGCACTTCTTTCCCTGTCTGCATGGCGTGATTTCAAGATACTTGAACTAATATATTGTCCAACGACCCGGTTGATTGGTCCCAGCTACCCACTCAAGTGTGATATTCTCCAGGTATATGTAAGCAGACGAAACACGCCGTCATCACGCCGCCCTTCAGGCGGTTATTCGGTTGACTTTGTCGGCTGAATCGCCCAACCATAAGTGATAGCTAACAAACGTCATGTAGCCATTAACGTGTCGCAAAATAATTGTGTAATTTTTATTTAAAATCTAATTACATTTAATGTTTTAAAATGTGCACAATAAAGTTCATTGCACACAATTTGGCCCTCGGGATACTTAATAAATTAAACAATTTGGTTCTAAATTATACGATTAAATACTTATTTCTTTCAACACATTCAACAACAGTTTGGGAAGCAAAATATACTGCAGGATTTCAATCCAATCCAATCAAATACAATACTTCTTTAACATCAAGTGCCTTTTCCATGAGATTTCACAGTAAAACTAATAGTAAGTCTCTAAGTAGCATTGTGTGTAGATACACCAATCCAGCCTGCCAATCAAACGCCACGGAATAACCAATGGGGTTAAACCTTTCCAAGACAGCCAATCATCATCGGGCAAACTTGGTAGTCGAGAGGTTATAAGACGTCTGCACTAACCATGAGCTCGTGGGCTCGAATCCTTCCTGGTTTTTTTTGTCTGTAGACACTCGGAAAGCACTGAGCATACTGTGCTTCATGTAGGGCTAATAAACGATATTACGACGGTCACGTGTTTGTTTTCAGCGTTGCTAAGGGTGGAACTATGACCACTACTGAATCGGTAACAGAGGCACGTTTCCTGTAAACGTGTATTTTCAAGTTCTTGATGAACAAAGCCATGATTGCACAGGGCACCTCAAACTTAAGCTCCCGGGTAACTAATGTTTTTTTGACCTACTGTTCCATTCTGAAGCCTCGTGAAAATGGAATAGTCCACAGATGTTACCTCTTGATGTAATAAATACTTCCCTTGATCACTAAGGCATCCAAATATTCTATTGCGATAACATTAAACTGCGCACAGTCTAACGCGTCTAGCAAGTCTGCATACGACAACCATGCGATCACATGATTGATTCTACCAAAATGATTCTACATGATTTTGTATTTTTTTTTCAACAATAACATGAAAACTTTATATTCCATTTCCGGAAGACCTTTCCAGCAATGTACCGTTACATCTCGAACTTTAATATTACATGTCACCCACTCAAAGAATTAATGTCCCTTCAAGGGATGTTTTGTTTCACAAAGCTCAGAACCACTGAAGACGTGATTAGATAGGAGTCTTGAAATGCCCAGTATTACTTGTTTAGCACGGAGTTCTGTCTCTGATAACACCTTCAGATTTCAAAGGATGACAAATACCGCATTAAATATCAAACGAAATCAAATGTTGATCAAATTATTTACCCCTAAAAAAGAGCGTCTCCCGCCAAAATGGGTCACGTACTGCGATAATGGAAAATACACCGCAGGGAAGAAATCAGACCACCCTTTGAAGATGAAAAACACGCGGGAAGAGTTGTTTCACCAAAAAACAAGAAGTTCTCTGTATTTCACCGCTTGAGGAGTGACTGAACACGTGTAATTTCATTCTAAATTGGGATCGTTGGTTGTATCCAATTGCTGCTACCGTGTGACAGTATCTGGAAGGGTAATAACTAGGATGAAAGATTGTTTTCTTATTTCTGGCAGAGAGGATGTTAGCCAACAGATGAGCAGTTTCCCCCTCGAGAGTGTTAAAGGCTAAGACTTAATTGAGAAACTGATATGATTGCGATTTAAGGGTTGCAGTCGCAGTAAGGGTGCGTCATGGGAATACGCGAATACAAACCGTTTGTGTGGTTTTCCAGGGCGTAAAACAAAAAAATACCAATCTGAAAAATTTGATTAGTTCTAAGCCCAAACGAATCTTTGCGCTGTTGCCATGTAGGCCCACCGGAAATTACCTTGTATTTATTTATGCTGTGTGCATTGCAATCAATCAGTTTGGAAGGCATGGGTACAGTGGAAAAAGAAATTCAGAAACGCGGTTCAGCGCGTCAGCCTAATAAAGAGTTTGGTCAGTGAGTTAAATTTGACTCAAAGAAAGTTAAATCAAAGATAATTTCAATCCAACTTTATTAACATTTGCCACTGACCGAATTCTTAAAAATTTGATTCCTCATTTTCAGTTTTGTTTAAGATTTTACTGCAACAACTGTGTTCTTAAAAATACATCAGTGTTCTTCATATTGGGAAACATGAACAACATGTTTAGCACTTCAGGTATTATTTAGGACCTTGGTTATTTCAGTCCTTGAGTCAGGGGTTGAAAACGAATGTGTCAGTATCATCTGGAGAAACAAAATCTGTTATTTAAAAAAAATGAAAATCTATGAATTACAAAACAAATATGACAGCCCTACTGAAACGATACCTTAATATTAATATATAATATAATTAATATAATTAATATATAACGATGTTTGCTTTACAATATGACCAAGCTTAACCTCGTCCAATAAACCAGTCCTATACGTCATTGATACAAGATATATATCTGGAGAAACTGAGTCTATCATTTAAAAAAATTAAAATGTAAAAAATGACAAACAAATACGATAGCTCTGCTGAAACGGCAACTTTTCAAACGATTTTCGCTGTACAATAAACCACTCCTACGTCATTGATAAAAAGATATGCATAACATTAAAAGATACCCCATGTACGCCTGTTTTACAAAGGAAGAATTCCTCAGCATACTGGAAATGATGCTGAAATTGGTAAACTAAGGTGAAATTTTCTGATAAATTCTGATAAAGTACAGATGAGTTCACAAACATTTGACCTTCTGCATTTCACCTTCTGCCGTGTAGTGTAACAAACTAGAAAGACAGGCAGAGTACCCTACAGACAGACAAACGGACAAACAGCGGCACGTTTCTCTGCAAGCCGGGAAGGCTGGTATGTGTACCAGACATGGAACCAGTTTAATCCAGCGAGTGCCGTTACCTGAACCTGTCCTTAAACAAAATGAAAATGACAAGTTTCCCCGGTCTTTATCCCATCAAGAATAAAGACAGGCTCTGGGCATACCTAAGAATTTCATCGGATACGTTGTACCGAAGATCTGACGTCACGCTTCGAGGCTCGCGTGCTAGCTACCAACCAAGAACAAAGTTGAATCTTAAAACCGAGAGACCGGTAATTGGCGTCTTTCATAAGCCTCAAAGCATGACGTCAGGTCTTCGGACTTTATACGCCACTGCTTTAAAAATACATAGGCCTACTCCTCCCCAGTGTTTAAACTTACCAGTGAGAACATTTCCTCTTCTTGTATGAGACTTGCAACCTCGTGCCATCCAAAGTGCTCCATGAACGCTGCCTTAGCTGCATTGTGGGAAGAATCGGGGGCCACCGTCCTAAAGAATGTCGGGTAAAACTCTCTATCGGTCAACGTCACTGACGTTGAACCGTAGGAAACCTGAAATTATTATAATATGACAGCGGTAAAAATTATAGCACATTGAAACACACACAACAGCCGTAGATGTTTGAAACCAGCACATAGACTGGTATCGAGCATTTAGTTATTGCCCAAATTTGCTCTAGGTTGTCGGGAAACAAAAAATCGATTACTAATTTCTTTCACAGTGATCCATCGAATTTTTTATGTAATTTTCTGTAGTTCATTCGTAACAAAATATCGTTGTACTCTGCACCCTGAAAATCCTGGCCTCGAAACTGGTCGAATTAACCTTTATTTTTCATATTGAAACCTCCAAACACACCCAATATTGTATGATCTCCCTTCACTTAAAGGGACAATATTATCGTCATAATCAGAGCAGACTTTTAACATGGTATGGAATTGGTGTCCTAGTTTAAAATGAACGCAGTGACTGAAAATTACTGGCTCATTTATGTAGCAGCAACGGTAATACGACCTTATCATGCAGGGTATTATTTTCAGTCACTGAGTGATCGTGACGATATTGTCCCTTTAAACGCACTTATTTTATTTGGAACACTTCCTATTGTTGTTTATCCTATGTAGTATTACTGGCTGTAGAAAGAAAGGATATTTCAACGATTCGCCGTCGGCACCCTGGCACAGACCCACAACCGTCTGACATTAGTAGGCCTATTTATTGTTGTTACGGTTGTTCAGCGGGAGATTTTACTGTTTTGAAAGACGCGGCGGGACACAATGTTATTAAGCCAGTATCTGTCATTCAAACCCTGTTGGCCGCTTGTATGCCTCCAAATTGCAACTCTCTGTACAATGGTTAAAGAGGCAATATTGTCACGATCAACAGGACATGGAATCGGAGTGCTTGTTTTAGATTAACTCAGTGACTGAAAATAATTTCCCACATTATAAGGTCATATTACCATTCCTGCTGCATAAATGAGCCAGTAATTTGCAGTCGCTGTGTTCATCTTAAACTAGGACATCGATTCCATGCCCTGTTGAAAGTCTGCTCTGATAGTGACGATACTGCCCCTTTAAAGGAGAGTTTATACAAAACGTTGGTAATGTTGGCTTCTATGAGTAAAGTTTAATTTCTTTGAATCAAGATATTCATTGAAGGGAAGGTACAACTAGCTTCTGTGAGTACACTTGCTCTCATTGAATCAAGATATACATTTAACAAACAACCTTTAAAAGTTTCATTGTTGCATTGTGTCATTCACGAACATAATGTAAGTGTACATTTTAATGTGGAATTAAGGAAATTCTTTAGTTCGAACTGGAAATTATTATTTTTCTTAGAAATAATAAATTATTTATAGGGAAGATTACTAACATCAACAGCTTTGCACATGTTAGCTGTACACATGCTAGTTTACAATGAAGTCGACCATATTGTTATGTTTGAATTACCGATCCGATATATGGTCTTTGAAAAAACCAACCTGTGAAAGTTACAGTTTAATCGTTTATCAACTTCATATTAAATTTAAATAAGCTTTTTATTAACAATGTCATAATTAACAATGTCATACCTTCCTTTAAAAAGGGCTTTTATTCAATAACTGAGATCACTTTTCATAAAATAGCTGTTACCTCTCGGTATTTATAGAAGTGACAAAGAACAAATCGATTTTGAAAGATTAATTTAGCAAATTGAAGTGCCAAGTTAAGGGTGCTAGTTACATTAACTATTCCATGTCATTCTGAACTGAATAAGTGAAATCAATGAGAACTGATAATCTTCATTAAGGTATGTACTCCCTAATAAAGTCTCACATGTTATTAATAAAGTGCTCGCTGATTATAAATAAAGTCAGGCAAATGGCAACTGCATTCAGCAGTCAATAGGAAACGCGTTTAATTGGAACAGACACCGACGACTCAATTATGAACTTAAACAAATTGAACTTGGCACTGACAGAATGTCAGAGATACATGAACGAAACATGTGACTAATTTCTTCATAAGAAGCGGAACAAACTGATAATTTGCTCGGTATGTAGGCATAACTGCACAGTGAAATGGTCTGTATAAAACCAATTGCATACCGTTAACTGACAACCACCAATATTGTTCCAATAACATATAACCGATCTTAACCGAACTATCTGCTGGTCAGTATGATTGAGAACACTTTAAAGAAGAGGGAACTTCAGCCAAATGAAGTCTAGAAAATATATTTAGGGAAATATTTAGCAAACAACTGCACACACTATGCCATGTCGGCCATATTGTCGTCTATCAAAACCACATGCATATATTAATAATAATAATGTGGACTTATAGCGCACGTATCCACCAAACTGGTGCTCAAGGCGCATTATATTATTACCCCTGCTCATCAGGCTCATAAATCATTTCTGAAACCATCTCAGCTCCCTGGGGAGTATATAGCTCAATTGCTGCCATTACAGCGCATATAGGGCTAATCAAACACAACAACCAATTCTGGTACCCATTTACCCCTGGGTGGAGGGAAGCAATTATGGTAAAGTGTCTTGCTCAAGGACACAAGCACCCCGGTCGTGGTTGGGATTCGAACCCACATTCTGACGACTCAGCCATCAGAACACAAATCCGATGCTCTAAACCGCTCGACCATGGCACTCCATTTGATCACAAATGGGGATAGTATAGTGAAAGCTATACAGTTTTGACCAGACCATTGATCTCTGACTGGGTAGAGGGCCATGCTCTTACAGTAACACCACTTGATGCCATATTGCTGCTCTCATAAACCATGTATTGCATTGCTAACCTGGATAATTGTATGTGCATTCCCTTTGCATTCCTTATGCGTTCCCGTTGTGTTCCTTTGTGCATTTTTTCTGGAATGTGTGTATGTGGAGAAGTAACATGGCACCGCAGTGGTTTCACTAATTTGTTAAGCACCAATGACTTGACCCTCTGTCCAGTCAGTATACTAGAGATAAGTAAACCCAGACTCTACCATTATTTTCAAAATAGTCTGGCTTTATACAACTCTGCTTCCTTACCATAACAAGGTTCCAATAAGGAACAATCTGCGCTATGTGCTTGGTTACGTCTGAGCACTGACTCCCCAGTAACATCGTCATCTGGGGTTTGCGATACAGTTGGTCGAAGAGGGCGTCCGCTGCGATACCAGGATGACACTGAATAAAAAAGAACAAGCAGATTATGGCATAATTATCACATATTTACGGCATTTTATAGATACGGCATAGCATTGAGTTCCTTCTTATAAAGACGGTCCTATGAGATAAATGAAGAAATTTCTGATGAAAGAGGTCATCATTAGCATGGGTCATTTCAAACTATCTACCCAAACAATGTGATACCTGTTTTTCTATTGTGACCTATGAGTACATAGATTCCGATCTTCTTCTCTTGTTGGTCATTTCGACAGTATCAATTATAAGCCGGCCAAGCTAACCAATTTTAATCTTGCACACATCCGGCAATAAAGAGTGCAACAAAACAGTTAACAGCAATCGCGCTTGTAAGTTTTCGCCCTCATTTTCAGCCGCTGTCCATTGTACTCTTTTGGGGCTATACACTGTCATCTCAAGTATATACTCTAAAAAACGTGCTGAATATAGCACCTCTAGTGCAGTCACTATACAAACTCCTAAAAAGTGCTAAAATTAGCACTTGAGGTGCTATATTCAGCACTTCGAGTGTACTTTGTATACGCACTCTAAAAACGAAGTGCTGAATATAGCACCTCAAGTGCAGTCACTATACAAGCTCCTAAAAAGTGCTAAAATTAGCACTTGAGGTGCTATATTCAGCACTTCGAGTGTACTTTGTATACGCACTCTAAAAACGAAGTGCTGAATATAGCACCTCAAGTGCTAATTTTAGCACTTTTTAGGAGCTTGTATAGTGACTGCACTAGAGGTGCTATATTCAGCACTTCGTTTTTTTTGAGTGAATTTAGACTCATGAGTTCGGCTAAAGCTGAAGCCATGAAACCAACACGAATAAGTAACAATGTTTAATACAAAGCACCTTTTACCCCGTCGTGGAATCAACAATTAAAAAATTATGGATAATTTGAGTAATGCTCATCATAAGACGTGCTTAAATGAAACAGTTCATTACTCAGAGAGTATACGTATTTAGAAGAATGTGTCATGTTTAATTCATGTGATTAGTTGAGCTTTCATCTGTGATGTCGATGCGGAATATCTTCTGGATAGATCGACTGGATCCTCTTAGAGATTCAAATGCGATATTCCGAGGCAACAGAGCGTTTAAATGGCTAAATGGGAACCGGCTCATACGGTGTCGTCTCCCTAGCTGCTAGGCCTTTCACTAAGTGGAGTATGGGGTGATACTAAAGCACTGCTTGTGTATAAGTGATGCTATCTACTGAAGACAGCAAAAATGCGTTACTGTCTAGCAAAGTGATAGCTAATTTGTGTGTCACTGGTAATTGAAAAAACTGCTTCTATGAGTATGCTTATATTATTACAGCTAAAAAACTATGGGGTTAGAATTAAACCATTGGTGTTCGTATTGGACGACTCACCCAATACAAACACCATGGAAGAATAAAGTGGACACTGCTGAATTCAAATTGTTCGCATTCATTCTAACGTGGAATTTAGAAGTACCTTTTCCAAAAAATGTATTGCCAATCAATTTACTTTCCTAAAACGTTACAGTAGCTCAGACAAAAGAATACTGATAGCATCATTCGCTTTTCACCAAGTTATGTACCATTTGGCTATTTTAAAATTTCAATTCTATGCCTTTTTTAAAATTTAATATAGGCCCACGTCAAATATTGACTATTCATGTTGAATATCTAGATTTGTCAAAACGCCAACTGGTGTCTCGGCCATTATTTTTGTACCGATCCAATAACAATAAAACCAGGCAATAAACTACACAAAATCTAATAATAAATCTAATCTATCAATCTATTCCTACGTCTACTATAAAAGATAACCCGGTAAAAATAATATATCTTGTTACGAAATATATTTATATTTTCCAGGAAAAAATCGTAAGGCAATATAAACAAACTTTGCCCAAACGCATTTGTTGGTAATTACTTCCCATTATTCACTATGAAGAGCCTACACGTTTTAGTCACTGAAATAAACAGACTTTCAAATTGCATGTGCCAAATTATCGTTCTCTTTTACAGTGTGAAACTCTATCTCCAAATATCAACAAACTCAATGTCTTTGAGAGAGTTTCACTAAGCGTTACAGCTGGTGTTAAAGCCGGTTAGGAAACTATATATAAAAATGGCAATGCCAGCCTAGTTTTAAGAGAGCACAGGGTCACGTTCGGATATGTTTGGCCACCTTTCACAATACTCCCATTAATTGATATAGGCCAAATACCATTAACTGGTTCCCTGCAATCACCTTCTCGACTGGGAAACGTAGTTCCTGCTTGACACCATATTCAAAGCTCGTTTTCTACTAGTGCCTAAAATGCACGAACAATTCACTGTTTTCGATGTGATTCTATCGCTGAACTGCGGCTAGCCATTAGTGTAGATTCTAAGTTTTTGCAATACATATACCTCTATCAACTCGTACACTTTACTATGTATTATGTTATTCCATAAAGAGATAGTGGCAGTACATTTTCGTTTGTGAGCAGATAATTGCTGGAACCACTCCATGAGAAGGAGGCGTGGCCTATGTTGAAATGACGTCACACTTACCAACCGGATAGAGCCTGCAAGGTGAACCTCATACAAAACAGATTTTGAAATATTTTGATTTAAGACTGAATTTAAATTAATTTTATGTAATAAGAACACTGAAGTTAAACATATTGAAGATATTTCAAATTAATTTCTTAAAGCAGAATGACCAAAATAAACTTCCGATCAATTGACAACACACTCATGATCGATAATGTGCCGAACAGACTAGGGGGTTTGTGGCTAGACTAGTCAGTGTTTGGTATCTAGACGTTCGCAGGAAAGGTGAAACGCTCTGTTGAATAAATATCACTGCATACAAATAAATACGCACAGATTAAAAGCCTATTCAGATGGTACTGTCAGTACCTGTAATCTTATACATACTAATTCTACCTGTGTTTGAATCGCAAAACGTTTGGGAAGAAAGAAAAGCAGCGGCGTAGCCACGGGGCCTGGGGGACGTGCCCCCACAAATTTCCAGTGCCCCCCCAGGTGCCCCCCCCCCCACGAAAAATCCTCATAGTGCCCCAAAAAACAGAAAAGAAAAAGAAAAGGGGAAAATCCCATACCCCCTGGGCCCCCCCACTGAAAAGCAATGCCCCCCCTGTGCCCCCCGACTGAAAAAGTCCTGGCTACGCCGCTGAAGATCAAGAAAAGGGAAAATGCATCTACAACTATTCAACTGAGCTTCCGGGTTGTTTTATTTTGATGAAAGGGATGATACAGCATTGATATATGTTGGCAAAACTGCTATCATGAGAATGCTATCATGAGAAATATATATATATATATATATATATATATATATATATATATATATATATATATATATATAAACGGGTAGCGAGCATATTTAACAGCCAACCTGTGAAAGTGTCATACATGTCGGAAAATAGTGAAAATGCATTTAAATTCGTTTTATTCAGTAGAATTTTAATCCAGAGAAGAGCACTTTTCTTAAAAATGACAGCACCTCAGACCAAAGTATTTCTTGGAAGATTGATACCAAATAAGCGCTACATTATTAAAATTGAACCATTTTGTTATTTTCGAGTTACCAATAATCCGTACCATCTTTAAGCGTAACCGTACTCTTCTACTCGCTCGTGTGGATGTAATTATATTTTTATTTCTAACACCAATGAGCCCTGTCTATTTTACTGCCCTATATTTGTTTTATTTTATTTCTTAATTTTTTTTTATTACAGCCGAGAGTACGGGGGGATTCGTCAATCACCCGTTACAGGATTTACAAGGCTTATGGATATAAATAGGATTATAACTCGTAAATCGTCTAACGATATGAAACATATTCTAGGTCTGGCATTGTATATTTATCATAACAGACAGCGCAAATGGCAGAATTGACAGAAGATTTGGAGAAGACCTGCTTTTGCAGAATGTAGGATGTTATTAAGATGAAGTCTCTGTTAATTTAACTATTGTATGAAACATATAATTTGTTTGATGATCATACATAAACCTACATTTTCTCGTCATATTAACAGTTTATATGTGATTATGATTAGCATTTTCGTAAACCAATTCACAGCTGGGTCACTGAGATATTTATTATAAATAACCAACGATTTAAAAACTAAACATATATTTTTGGGGGAAAATTACTTTTATTTTTTATATTTGTAAGATACACTTAGCCTATTGATCCTTTAGAAATGTTGTATACAACTTTTGTGTTTAGCTAAAAAATTCGTGGAAGACAAAATATTCACGTAGCTTAATTTGTAATTATATCGGGCCTTTCACCAATCCTCGCGCTGCCTGTATGGCAAATTTGATTCTGGTTGAAAACTCGAATCGGGAAAATAACAGCTGAACTGTCTTCACAAATGTGTTAACATCGTCAGCAGACGACAATCTGTTTGGATTGCCTTGAATATGTGGGTTTCAGCTGACTGTGAGACTCAATATCTTCACTATAGAAGGAAATTGATGCAGATGACTTCGTTATAATCGCACAGCGGACAATTATGACCTCTAAAATAACGATATAATAACATCCTGTCATTTAGAAGAAATTAATCTTGTCAATGTTTGAACGATTACACCGCGGAGACATTTTGAGGCGACGAGTGAGTCAATCCACTCAATTATAATGACATCTTATTTCGTTGGAGAAGCATAGTATGTGATATCAATATATAGACATCTACGTTTTTAATTTTTTTTAATACTTTTATCTTTAATTGGAAATTGTCTCTGCAGGCACTTCACATTAATTGCTGTATTGCAATGAATACAGCTGAGCTTTTTAATAATGGAAACTAAAGATATTTTTAAAAATAACCAAATAGTCGTATTTTAAAGGGACAGTATCGTCACAATCAACAGGGCATGGAATCGGAGTGCTCAGTAGTTTTAGATTAACTCAGTCACTGAAAATAAATTCCCACATGATAAGGTCATATTACCATTGCTGCTGCATAAATGAGCCATTAATTTCAGCCACTATGTTCATCTTAAACTAGGACACTGATTCCATGCCCTGTGATGTAATTGTCCCTTTAATGTAACACTTATTGTAGGGCTGATTATTTTTCAGAAACTTTAAATAATTTCTAAAAGAGGGGTATTTATTAAAACCAACATCAGAATGAATACCAAAAATCTGAATGATTTTTCACTGTAAACAATATATATATATATATATATATAAACAATATATATATAAACAATATATATATAAACAATATATATATATATATATAAACAATATATATATATATATATAAACAATATATATATATATATATATATATATATATATATATATATATAATAATAATAATAATAATGTATGGACTTATATAGCGCACGTATCCACCAACTAAGTGGTGCTCAAGGCGCATTCTTTTTTACGTGCATTACACAACATATATATATATATGTATATATATATATATATATATATATATATATATCAACAAATCTCCCATGGCATCTCGACTGATGTCTATTGTAAACCCACTGACACTCATCAATACCTTCTTTCTGACAACTGCCACCCCAAGCACTGCAAGGAGGCCATTGCCTACAGTCAAGCCCTCCGTATAAGACATATCTGTTCCACTGATACCTTATACAGGAGACGGTCGTCTGAACTGAGGCAACACCTTGTATCTTGGGGTCAAAGCAAACGCAGGGTCCAAATAGCAATCAACAGGGCCCGCTGTACCCCCGTAGCACCCTCTTGGCTATCCCGGGTGACAAGAAAACCCCTCCCAACAGAATCCCCCTGGTCACTATCACCCCCAGATTACCCAGACTTTCATCCATCATAAATGATAACATGACTATTTTACACTCCTCTGACAGGTTACGCTCAGCCATCCCTGAGCCCCCTTTTTATTGCTTTCCGCCGCCCCCGCAACCACGGCGATATTTTGGTTCGGGTACCAACAGTGACCTTAACGTTACTGACCATCACCTCAGGGGTGCTCTAACTGTACCCGCCCGAGATGCAAAACATGTTTGTATCTCAAACCTGCTCAGAAGGTGAAAAGCCATAGTACTGGCCTCACCTACACGATCAGAACTAAATCCCAGTGTGACACACCTAATGTTGTATTTGTAATATCATGTAAAAATGAGGTATAGGCCTACAATATGCAGGAGAGACAAATACCAAATTGTGTCTCCGCTTTGCCAACCATGTCTCCTCCGTGAAAACCAGAAAGCCCTACCCTGTAGCAATCCACTTCAACAACCCTAATCATAGTATTAAGGATGTTGAACTCATCGCAAACTTAGGGAATCACATTGGATACATCAACTCCACACACTTCAACCCAAGGGTCTTATCATCAACACGGGTATCAAATAACCCAGTTATTTTTACTTATATCATTTCTAGTACTAGATTTCGTCCACTGCCTTGATATATGTATTTTTTATGTATGTACCATTTATGTTACCTTATCTTGTATGTCATTTCTTTCCCACCTGTTCTCTATTGCCAATTTTCTATTTTAGGACAATTTTAATCTGGGTAATTACAACCACGCGCTAACACCTCATTTGTATGATGTTGACCCTCATTGTTGTCATATACCTTTGTGTGACCTATTCTTATCCTAGCTTCACCACAAGCCACTGCATCTACCATGCAGCCAGTCCTATTATGTGGCTCACTAAGTCCTCCATTGTTTACTTCCCACACTCCTATTGGCTTTGCCAGATTAGTGCCTATTTTTAATTGGCTACTATTTTCCCGCTTTTTTGGATCCCTCCCTATGACCCGTTGCTTTCCTTTTCCCTATAAATGGATGTGTTTTTGTTTGTTCCTTGTCTATGCCTCTGACGAAGGTCCGGTTTGGATCGAAAACTAAGGCCTCCCTCCAGATTTAATTTATATATATATGTACATTCCCTTTACCTTTAAAGGGGTTAATTATTTGTGATAAATCCAGTGAACAATCACATGGTTGGCAGTATCCTGAACTAGGCCATGTTAGTATTATGTGCAATAGTTCCGGAACTCTGTCCAGAAAAAGTATTACAAATATGTATCGTGCGTGGCTTTTTCCTTTTGTTTTTGGCTGTATTTTACCGGCAGTTTTCTTTTACATTGGAACAATTCTTTTTTAAATGAAGAAAGGAGAAAATATGCTTTAAAAAGACCCATTTCACAATATAATTGCGATAAGTATATTTTACAGTAAAAATATTTATAGTGAGACTTTAACACATGTTTGTACTTATGTACTGTTATAATCCAACCTTATGACAATTATTTTGTGTGACATTTCATTTCAAAGAATTTCTGTTTTTCTAAAAAGGAAATTGACAATGATCCGATTAAAACAAACATTGCAAGAAATTGCGGGTACAATAACAAAAACGGGGAAATCGTCTTAAACTATTTTGCCCTAAATCCAACGGATTGTATTATTGTGCTCTATAATCATCAACCTTGTTCCAGTTTTCTAATTTAAGAATTCGTTGGACAATAAATATCCTTGGTACAGACAAAACACTGATTTTCAAATACCACAGCATCAGGTTTTGGGGCGACACTATTTAAAGTCGACCTCGTTTTAGTTATATATATATAATATATATAATGGTTATCGTTTCGGTTTGCGGTAACACCATGTGTTTATCTCAACTAACGTGAAGCTGAGATACAGGTTCTGAAAAGAACCGTATCGCACAATCGTATCTCAACCTTCGTTAAGTGAGAAAGGTTCAAGGGAGAACCAATTTCGGGCAACTCGTTTTTCTCTACTGTCGCTAAGTGAGAAATATGGTTCAGGGAGAACCATGGGGACTTCACGGGTTAATATGGTTCAGGGAGAACCAAGGGACTTCACGGGTTATTCTCAACGTTTCGACTAGCCTGCTCTAATCTTCTTCAGGAGAATGAAGAGGTTTGCCGATGCAACTCCTTAAGTAGTATTTGCTGGGATTATGTGTAGAATGGGAAGTGTTCCGATTGGTGCTACTGTTGTGTGATGTGTTGTGATTGGTTGCCACCGTGGCATTGTTCTTGTTGTGTGTGTTTCCTGCTGTGTGTGAGTTGCCTGCTCGCTGAGGCGTATCAATTGACAGTGGGGTGTGGGTGTTGGTGGATGGTAGGATTGAATGCCAAATGTTGCTGATGAAATAGCCGATGTCCTGGGGGACAGTGTCATGTTTATGAATCTCAATAGCCTCTCTGATACGACAGGTGTACCAGTGCTTTTCCGGGGCTATGATCTTTGCATTCTGCCAGTCAATGATATGGTCCAAATCGGTGGAGTGTTTGATGATCTCAGATTTGTCACATTCCACTCTGCGGCCGTGGGCCTTGTGTTCCTTGATCCTGGTCGTAAGGTCTCTGCCGGTCTCGCCAATGTACACTTTCCCACAAGTGCAAGGAATTCGGTAAACCCCAGCTTGACGGCTGGGATCATGTCTGTCCTTGTGGGTGTGTAACTTCGTTTCCAACTTGTTTCGAGTCCGGTAGTAGACCTTAATGTCAGCTTCCCTCAGGATACGCTGAATCTTGTGTGAAGTGTGGCCGATGTACGGTAGCACGGCAATGGGTTTTTCGGTTGCATCAGAGGATCGTGGAGCGTTCCTATTCGGGAGGAACTTAAGCTTATCAGGTCTGTACCCATTGTCTCTTAACACACCCACAAGGACAGACATGATCCCAGCCGTCAAGCTGGGGTTTACCGAATTCCTTGCACTTGTGGGAAAGTGTACATTGGCGAGATCGGCAGAGACCTTACGACCAGGATCAAGGAACACAAGGCCCACGGCCGCAGAGGGGAATGTGACAAATCTGCGATCATCAAACACTCCACCGATTTGGACCATATCATTGACTGGCAGAATGCAAAGATCATAGCCCCGGAAAAGCACTGGTACACCCGTCGTATCAGAGAGGCTATTGAGATTCATAAACATGACACTGTCCCCCAGGACATCGGCTATTTCATCAGCAACATTTGGCATTCAATCCTACCATCCACCAACACCCACATCCCACTGTCAACTGATACGCCTCAGCGAGCAGGCAACTCACACACAGCAGGAAACACACACAACAAGAACAATGCCACGGTGGCAACCAATCACAACACATCACACAACAGTAGCACCAATCGGAACACTTCCATTCTACACATAATCCCAGCAAATACTACTTAAGGAGTTGCATCGGCAAACCTCTTCATTCTCCTGAAGAAGATTAGAGCAGGCTAGTCGAAACGTTGAGAATAACCCGTGAAGTCCCTTGGTTCTCCCTGAACCATATTAACCCGTGAAGTCCCCATGGTTCTCCCTGAACCATATTTCTCACTTAGCGACAGTAGAGAAAAACGAGTTGCCCGAAATTGGTTCTCCCTTGAACCTTTCTCACTTAACGAAGGTTGAGATACGATTGTGCGATACGGTTCTTTTCAGAACCTGCATCTCAGCTTCACGTTAGTTGAGATAAACACATGGTGTTACCGCAAACCGAAACGATATCGATATTCCACCATGCAAAGCCTCAAAACTTATATATAATGGTTGTAATAAATAAGAACATTCGATTTACTTCTACCTTTCCTCAATCTGTCTTAATTAATGTGTTCATGAGAATATTATTGATATGAAAGCATTAAAACGTATATAGGTCTACGTACCGTAACCTTACAAGTCACAGACGGTTTCAGATATGATTATTTGACTCTGTTTTGGTTACTTTTTTATTTTGACTGTCACGACGCAACTTAAAGGAAAATACAACATTCGTAATGTTGGCAAAACCTCTTCTATGGGCATGCCTACTTTCTTTGAATCAAGATATACATTAATCAACAAACCTGTGAAAGTGTCAGCTCAATGTAGATTTGTGGAGGTTGTCATGAGAAAAACATACAAAATCATTCACAATTAATATTGAAAGCACATAGAGCCAAACAATTCTTATTCTGTTCTTGTTTTCTCTAAACAACATTTCAGACAGATTTTGTTTTTTTAAGGATGACTGGTACCTTTATACCAACTTCACATCAACTTAGCTTTCAGATAATAATTTGTTCATTTTGTAGTTGGCAAATATCAATGATGTACCTTCCCTTGAAATTGATCAAGCTTCGGCAAGTTTGTTTCTTATATTCCATGTATACAAATTTACGATTATTGCACTGATTATCAACGCATAATAGGTACCAGTCTAATTTCACTGCTAGCTTTGGTTGGTCGTGTAAATTTGTCTTGGAGAAAAAAACAAGACATTCGTAAAGGTTTATACAAGGATAGGTCCGTAATATAATACACGGAAAGAGTAAATCTTGTATATGTTAGATCATGGTTAGAGCTGCTAGGATTCATCTATTTAGAATGCCAGACATAATATAACAGACGGTGAGGCACGGTCAGCAACGAGACCTGATGAGTTGCTTGTCTGTAATTACCGAACCTCCAGGGAAACACCGTACGGGGGAAAGAGAGGCGAAAGGTTCGATGAAATAGAATTGAAAAAAAAATCTAGGACAACAAGCTAAAAAGCTAAAAGTAGAGAACTGTGAAGGAATGAATGTGGAAAACAGGAGTGGGAAAGTGGGTAGGACAAGTTAAGTGTTTAAATCAATGAAGAACTGGGGGTGGTTAGATGGATAGCTAGAAAGGAAATGTGTCGGACTAAATACAGAAAGACTGACAAATCCTTTGAGGAATTCAACATGGGGATGAAATTGACCAGGTGAATAAGAGGAGAGAGAGAGAGAGAGAGAGAGAGAGAGAGAGAGAGAGAGAGAGAGAGAGAGAGAGAGAGAGAGAGAGAGAGAGAGAGAGAGAGAGGAATAGTTGGGAAGAAATTTAATTGAGTGGGGCTGAGAAGAGAGAACTAGAATTACAAGTGATGATGTGAAACTGGTTACGAGAATAATTAGAGTGCATGAGGGAAAATAAAACTACTGCAGTTGAAATTTATAGAACAGCAAGGAATTTACAAATTGTGCAAATAGTGAAAAGAAATTCATTATACTTCTTCATCACATATTCGTAGTATACAATTTACACATTTTGAATAAAACTACATGTTCTTTAACTTTCCCATCTGTTCAAGGTGGCTTGTCCCTTTAAAATGGATAATCTGACCCACGTGTTTCCGCTTCAGTGCCTTGTGATTTGGCACGACAAGTTAACGCAGTGACATGAGTTTCTCTTCGCACACTGCATATTTTATTCAGAATATTAAAACATTTACTTGAGTGGTAACGCTGCACAAACATAGTCATTGAAACAGTTTTTATACTATTGTCTTGTCCTTAAAGATGTATCGCCTGTGATTTTATTAGTTCACTGGCAATTTTTGTTTTACTTTTTTTATAAACTCTGGAATTATGAAATTATTAATAATGGCCTTTAAAGTTCGGCAATGGAAACAACAATCATTAGACATTTACAAATAAACATATCGGTTTACATTATTATCGGTTTATCCAGACGTCAAAGATCTGAGGCACACAATAAATTACACTCATTTTTTAAAACCAAGATTCGAACAGTAACTTAAACTGAAAACATAAATATTGCATAGAGACAATGTCATTTGTTTGATATTAAATTCAAGAAGTAATTACTCATGTTTCATTGTTTCATAAATGTCACATCCCAGATGTTCACTGTTTAAGATAGGGTCTTTTCATAACTGGCTTCATCAAATTGATTACTGATCCGACCAATTCTGTTAAAGGTCTTAGTACCGCAAATATTAGTACATTTAACCTTTAGTTTCAGAGAAAATTGTAAAAATACATTATTAGTGTCTGATCAAAGACATTTAATGAATCTAGAATTCATAATGATAGAACATCTGTCTGAGACAGAATAATACAATTAATGCATTTATTGAAGGGAAGGTACAACACTGGTATTCAGTAATGTTCGTTCATTTCAAACCTTTAGTTTTCAAGAAATATATCATCATGAAACTAACCTGTGTAAATGTCATTGCAATAGGTGCTTGTGTTACTGAGAAAACAACTAAAACAGTTTCATGTTTTTTAAATTATTGTTTTTATAATGAGGTTGCCGGAAGGCATCTTCTTAATTAAAAACTGTTTGCGGTGATACATGTAGATCGACGTTTCGATCAGTATGCTCTGATCGTCTTCTGATCTTCTCCTGAAAAATATCAAAGCAACTATATACTACTCCAAAGAGAATGTCACCGCAAAAAGTCTTTATTTATTCTTTTCACTATGCAAAGCTAGTTTTCTCTCAAGATGTAGCAATTAAACACCGAGTAATTGGTAATTACCAATGTTGTGTTTTCTCTAGGATTGGTGCAGCCTACAGGCAACTGGTCTTATACCTGATAACAATATTACCAACCTAAAATACAGAACTTGATATGTTTGTACATCTCATTTCAGAGAAAACTCGAACACATTTGCAACTTTAAAACAAATATCGTCAATGTGTTTTTTTCAAACTTTTCTCATGCCTATGATGAACCATCAATTAAAAGAGATTAAGCATACTTGTAGATGTATTTTGGCCGATATTACCAATGTTGTATACCTTTTCTTTAATGGTTTCCACTCCATTACCCAAATTAAACTTAAAGGAAATATTTCAGTTAATTGCATTTTGGAAAATAAAGGCATGGTTGTCCCCTGTCCTGGGACTGAAACAATAATTATATCTAGAAGTAATATCCGATAACACGCCCCTATTGGGTATGGAGATATCATTATCGGTATATTTATCCCACGCGGGAAGCTATATTGGGATAAGCCTGTGTTTACTCGTTATCTCTGTGAATAAGTATATAAGTATATACACCCATCACAACGTCTAAGTTCCCCCTAATATTTTTTAGAATATCTCAACAAGTATTGCATGAATTTTAAAAATTCAAAAAGCAATTGACAGAATGACATGTTCTACACAGCTCGTAATGAAATGGTTGAAATTCAATCATGCATGCACAATTGACAATGATTTGAAAATTTCAACCATTTCATTAAGAGCTGTGTAGAACATGTCATTCTGTCATTTGCTTTTTGAATTTTTTAAATTCATGCAATGCTTGTTGAGATATTCTAAAAAATATTAGGGGGAACTTAGAAGTTGTGATGGGTGTATAAGTATATTGCTGTCTTCTACAACGTATTTTCTCCATTGTCAGCTCACGTATGGTGACATTTCTCATCTGTCGAGGTTAAAATAATAATTTGATTATTTAATTTGTTTTTAATGTTTTCAATAAACATGTCACATTTGAAAATAGGCTGTAAATGTGAAATTTAAACAAATGAAACTCTTCTTTTAAGAAATTGATATTTTGGATTGCATCCTTTATTTGGAGACCACCACCATAGTTTGTGTACATTTTTGTCACTTTGTATAATAATTTTCTCGTAAACAGACTGAAAGGTAGGCCTAAGCGTTCTGTACTCTGTTCTGTTCTGAACTTTATTCCGACGGTGAAATTGATTACCATAGGTAATAATTGGACAGCATAAACCACTGGTAAACGTTCATTCTACTGTGTCTTGTTGCATAGCATGTGAATAAAGATATAATAACTTACTAGTGAAAGTTTCAGCTCAACGTTAAGTTAATGCTATGGTCCCACAGAGATTTCGACTCTCTAGATCGTGTTTCGTCAAGATTTTAGATTTTTTACAATTTTTTTTCGAGAAAAGTCGAAATAGTCTAAAGAGTCTAAAAAAATCGAAACTGTCGATATTTGTCGAGATTTGTCGAAAAAAAAATCATTAATCGAAAATTATTAAAGCTGACCAATATTTTTCGATAAAGTTTCGATCAAATTTATCGACATTTTGTCGACATTTTATCGAAACTGTCGAAAATGAAATCGAAATAGTCTTAACAGTCTAAAAGTTCGAAAACCAGTCGAATTAAATCTAAACTCTCTAAATAGTCTAAACAATCGTTACAGTCGAAATAAATCGGAACATTTGTCCAAATTTTTTAAAACAATCGAAAATTAATCGAAAAAAAATAGAAATCAATCTAAACAGTCTAAACAGTAGAATTTTGTCGAAATGCCAGTCGAAATGATCTAAACAGTCGAAAGTCGTCGAAATAAAATCGAAAATGAATCGAAATTCTCGAGAAAATACAAAAATAGAAATTTTCTCACGGAAAACAGATATTTTGTGGATATTTATACGAGATTTTGACGAAATTATTAAAAATAACCAAAAAAACAAGAATCGAAATATATTTCGACAGAAAGATCGAAATATTCCTGTGGGACCATAGCATAAAATGAACATATATCACCAAATACCAATGTTGTGCCTTCCTCTTGAAAACGGTAGCGCCTCAAACAGAAATAATTCAGGGGATGTTTTATATACCAACATCAAATTTTCACCTTGTAAGTTTATGATAAACTGTGGACATTAAAAACTGTACTTGCTGATAATACAAAAGGTATACATAATGTAGTTTAATACTGTGTTGCTGTGATGTTTGGAGTAGGCTTAACTGGAGGAGTTACAACATCCTAAACTTTAATACTTCTTGGAATAGAGAGTATTGAGAGACTGCACCACGTAATGAGCGAATGAATGAATGTAACCCGAACCCAACTTTGAATAAATCTCTGAGAAACAAACCGCGGTGAAAAGTGTTTCTAGGGCAGAAACGTCTTCAAGAGGAAAAGAGGAGAAGTTGTATCGAGATGTAAATATTTACATCTCGGGAGGTTTGGCACTCGACGGTGTTGATAAGGTTTGTAGTTTTTTGCATAAATAAACGTGGGTGAATATGTCAGTGATGTTTAAAGGGTTTGGCTGCTTCATCTGCTGTGCTATCTCCGCTGTCCAGACGCCCGCCATTTACAGCTTTAGAAGAGTAATACCGTTAGGAGTTTTTACATTAAACATGTTCGTAATAGCTTTGATAATATTTTTTTGATAAATGGGATTACGATTGACAAGCCGTGGATGATGAATAGGTTGAATGCGAAGCTGTCAGGTCCCGTGTGACTGTCCACTGAAAGATAAATCACCGGCATCAGCCCATCGCATTGATTCACCTCCCACAACTCATCTACCGTAGACAGCAGTATTTTGAACTTCACCAACGCTACGGTCCCAAAGGTCTGTGCTCTTACTCTGTTTTTCGTGAAGTAACCTAAAAAATAAAGATCCTTGAACATTCAGAGTCTTCCTCTATCCCACTTCGTTTGTCTATGTCCTTATATTCTTTTGCTTTTCCCGTTGCCAACCGCACCAATTTAATTTGATAAAATGATAAATCTCCCGCAATCGCGAACCCGCAAATTACTCCCTGAATTGAACCAGTCGCGCGGAATATAGCAAGCTTAATCAGTCTAATTTGGCCACTGTCGAGATGCAACGCCAAACCGTTACTAGATTGACACAAGGGTATTACGTATATATTTTATAGTCCATGTAAAGAAAAGACTTAGTTTTTTCAGATGTAGTACCACTAATTGTTTCAGTCACTGAATGATTATTCCAGCAATTGTGATAGACGTATGAGTGTCGTTTACCAAAAAAAAACACCAAAAAAACAATAAAACAATAAAACAATAAACAATAATAAAAAAAAGGATTACATCTAAAATAAGTTCCGATGGTCTCATCGCTTCACAAGACAAACTCACATAGATCAGTACTTTTGTGAAAGAAAATTTGGCAGAAATGCATTCCAAAGAAGCTAAATAAGTAATAATTTTGTGTAATGTTTTGTAGTTTATTTTGTTAAACATACGGTATACATGTATAACAACAGACTCGAGGCTGGAAATCTTTTTTTCTCGAAACACCGAGGTTTTCATGTGTGAGCTGAGAGATTTTTTTGTCAGACCAATACATTTACAGCCAAAGCGAATAATGCAAAATGATCAATTGGATTTCCCGCCATTTTAAGGGATGATGGCAAGCAGCACGATACTGTGGCGCCAATTTGACATTACTTCAAGCGTAATGACCGCCACAAGCTGAAAGTAGTCTCTGCTTGCTGTTTTCATTGCCCTATATTTCTAGGTGACTTCATCATGAGCACAAAAAGCGACGAATGACTGCGATTCTAGTGATCTTATAGTTGGCTGTAAGCAATCCAATTTATTGTCATCAGACATGGAATGGTTTGAACAATCTTCAAACATACTAGAATGCATTGTAGTCTTTCTCCTATACAATTACACAGAAAATAGTAAAGTGTAAGAGTTGAAAAGATGGGAATATTTAGTGGCTATCATTTCAACGAAATAGAATCACACTGAAAACGTGAAGAACGAGAACTAAAGGTTCGCAGTCTACATGTATTATTAGTTGATTTCCTTTTGAGACAAATTACAAAAGGCCGGAATTACATCGTGAATACCCTTGAATAGCATAGTCAAAAAAGGATACTGTGTGAGTAATCGTAGGCCTAAGGATAAAGATAATTCGCAACATTTCTCCACAGTTAAGTTAATTGATAACATTATCTGGTGCTATTTTATATGGGTAGAAAGGAAATAGCATTGCATTCTCGTGTTGAACAGCCGGACAAAATAGCACGATTTATAGTACTCAAGATGCCATTACAACCACTGATTACATTGCATGGCCATAGCAATCGAGAGCATTCAATTTGCCAGAAACCCAAACTGGTTCACAGAACTATTTTATTCGATTACAGGAAATTGAACCTGGTTGCTGGTGAATGTGTGAAACTGCCTTCAAATATAACTATTCCCGATCATGAAACCGAAACCAATGGGGGAAACGCGTATTTTGGGATCAAACGCTTCCAGAAAACAAACAGTTGTCGTTGACATGTATAGGTAAAATAATTACAGCAAAGAGTAGGCCTTCATTGGATGAACTTCTTAAGAAAGTTACTGTTGAAAAGACCTACTGAAAACTACGTATACTGTTCTCCTGCACGTATTCAAAACTAATGAAAAGCTACTTCAAATCATGGATTTCGATAGTTTCGATATTTTCGATAGTTTCGATATTTTCGATATTCAATGGCGAAATCTTATCCCAAAGGTGTTTTCCACGACAGGGATTTGTTATCAAACAATGACTTAAACAGAAGAGGAATTAACATTAATCTTAGAACAGGCTTAAGAGGTTATTGCTTGACCTAAAATACAACTGGGAAGACAAAACAAGAAATCTAATATTCAAGTTCGCCGTATCGGGCAGATTTACAACTCAAAAAGGACGGTTCATACGAAGGAAATGAATGATATCAAATGCCTTCTGTGAAAGGCTTACTAGAATGGCAGGTTACAGAAAGGGCAAGTGCTGTAAATCATCATGAGATTCCGGCCCTTTATATTGACATCTGTTAATTCGAATGAAATTGCTCGCAGCATTTTGTTCAAATTCGTTGTCAATGTTGCTATGGGCAAATGATTACTATTGTTTGTATCGCTCTTTCACATCGTCAACCGAGGAAAGGACATACGCTGCTTATTGAGTCCATGATGCGATGCTAAAGCGCTACCTATTACTGTACCATTATGTACTTAACCGATACGATTCCTGATGCATGATTAATAAAATCAGAATAGGCTTATGCTCTTTACAGACAATATTCCCATCTAGTTTTAAATTAAGTTTGACATTTTTAAAATTCTGGATATCAGGTCACCCTCGGCCCATCGGGATAAAATTAATAACCATTTTCAGTAGGAATAAAAAACAGAAATAACTTTTTAAAAATAAATAAATAAATAAATAAGAGTCACGGAGAAAATACTGACAGTTTTTGAAAGCAGGAAGATTATACAATTTAAAAGCAAACAATAAATAATCTAATTGACTACATGAATAATGTTACTGCCAACAGCCAAACATGAAGCTTTTCGTGTAATATTGGTTATAGGAGCGATTACTTGGAGAAATATACGAGGAAAAAGTGTGTGCTTAGTGTGTAGTCTAAAGCTACAGAATTGTACGACTACCCTTTAATACCACATAAAGCATATAGACTTCTTTGCAAATACCCCACGGCGCATGTGCAAGCTGATTTGCGTGATGCATGCTGGTCTAGCTAATGATCAAAATACTGCAAAAACTTACTTTACCTCCCCAGATATTGTCTATCCTGCTGTTTCATTGTTATGTTATTTTATTAAAATAAGAACGAAGGTTGTTCGATTACAAACTACACAATAACGTACGGGGAAAGGTGAACGTGTATTTGTGAAGTAGTTTGGGATCCAACCCCAAGCCAACGGTGCACGTTGACAGGCTGGTTCGATGGCTCTATTTACGGTGATTCCAAGGAAATCGTCCATTTTATTCCGCTTTCTCGATGAATCACGCCTCCGGAACATCGGAAAGAAGCATGAGTTATTGGGATGTTAAAAACTGAGTGGGACTCCGCGGTGCCTACGGGCTGTCGGCGATGATAGTTGTTGATGTCATTATGTTTGAGGTTTTTGGAGTTCGGCGGACGCAGCTTGTTGAGTGCAAAGCGAACAGGCAAGATGACTTGGTTGAAACCAGATCCTGTGGAAAGTGATGGCTGATGACAACTCATTTTCTCATGATTTAATGTGACCTATAAAACCCAATGAAAAGTAATAGTTGCGAAGGCGCGTGGAGAGATAGTTAAAAACACACTCATGACTTCTACATATCTTCGGATATCAACCTCCATGAATACATTTGCGATATACGATCTTTCCCTGCGATTTCTGATGTGTTTGAAATCTATACTCGTGCAAGACATTAGAGAGACGTTCGTTAGGCTCATATAGTTTACTTTGCGAATTCTATCAAACGTTCCGAGATAATATACGAGGCAGCAATAACATGATTTGTGTTTCTGATATTAAATTATTTATAAATTACACATTGTAAAAACAAGTGTTAATGTTTAAACGCCTTTCTGATAACACTTTATAAACACGTTTAGGAGTTAATTTTCCAAAGTTTAAACACGTTATGAAGTATATTTTATATAAAAAAAACAATACACGTTTGTACGTTAACCAAAAACGTTAATTAACAAAATGTGTTTGTAAATTAAAACGTAGACGTTTTCATAATGAACGTTGTTTTTTTACAGTGGAGCTTTATCGGCCTTTACCTGATATTTTCATAAACTAGTTGATTAATATCCTATTTTTACATCAAATTAAAGAACATTTTTAATCACACATTGTACAAATCTTTATATCATTCAGTGCCAATAATACTACTTTGCACCCCCTCATTTTGTATTTAATTTGAATGTGTGGATCAGTAAATTAATATACGTCTACATAAAGCGCTTATGCAATATTGCACCCGTATTTGTAAATGAACATTGCTTTTATTTTTACCAATAACCTTACCAATATGAGATGAAGCTAAAAGATCGAGTATACTGTTTTCAAAATCTCCATGCTTACATTGACACACGAGGGCGCACTTTTGTGAGATCACAGTAGGAATTCAGTGTCAAACCGTCGCACAAGAGTACAACAAACAAAACCCCATGACTTTGCCTAATGGCAGAAGTTTTTTTCCAAAATATTTTACTGACTGATGGGAACGAAAACTTGGTTATGAAACGCTCAAATAATAAACCTAAAAATTCAATCGAATGTTATGCACAAACAACCCATGATGTTACAACTGATACCGCTATAGGACGTCACATTATATGCTCATGAATATGCACATTTCATTTGCATTAAAAAAGATATCAAATAGATGACAATATACAGAGTTTTACATTATATGTTAAATTTGAAAAATAAAAATCCTATTGTATATGACCTTTAATATTTGACTATGATAATAGATAGCAATGCGTGAACTAGGTAAATCATTTCATGATCAAACTCATTAAACTTTATCATAAAAAACCTTCCATCTCCACCCTCCGCTCTACAAAAACATGTGACAATCAGCTGGTGCTTTAGGATGTTATACTAAGCTAATTCCACGGAAGAAAAATATGTATTCAGTAGTGTTTTCTCTTGATTGGTCGTGGATTCATTGGTGTTACGGTATCGGGCAGAGAGGCGCCAGACATACCAGGCAGCCCGCGGACATGCAGTTTAAGCCTTCCATAATGAGGTACGGACACGGCTGCTGAGATAGGGATAATGTAGAGGCAATTTCCGCCCCGTTCATCTCAATGTCAGCTGGCCAGAGCCCGGAGGAGAATTCCCTTAAAGGTGCGCTTCGTTGCCTGTCTCCAAAGGTATCGAGACTTGGGATGAGGCTTACACTGTCACATATTACATCGTCCTCGTCACATTACAACATTTACGTTTATTCGTTTTCAGAATCTGTTTAAAAACAAAATTGCTTCAGCAATTTAAAAAACAATTTGTGAGAATGATGTGAAAAATTTACGAACGGTCAGCAAAAGTGAATGTTTGCGTCAAGTTCAATGTTTGTTGTTTGGTTTCGTTCGGTTTTTGTGAAATTTGTGGGTTCAAATTTGTTTGGATGTACTCCGCTGCGACAAAAAGGACTCTTTAATCAAGAAATAGTCCGTGAAACGCTCCTTTAATTGTGCGAAATACTCCACCATTTCCACCGTGCAGCGCGCAGTGGGGACGTCCATTATTGAGAAGACGACCAGTCTACAGAGCTCTTCCCTACCCGGGGCTACGTCAGATCATCGTATGGTTAGAATCTCCTTCTGCGCACGCACTTTAAATGGCATGCGCATAAATAATGGCAGTCGGAACATTCAAATTGGTACTCCGCATTTGAAAGTACCATATCGTATGACAAAAATGGTAATTTAACGAGACTTCCTGAGGAATTAAAACATTTGCCCCCTGGTTACAAGGGATGATTAGACAGCAACCAGAACTTACATTAAAACTGCTTTTCCTAAATTTCCGCTGCAAGACAGACTTCAATCATGTTCTAGTGAAATTTGATCTATTTTCCCTTTCTATTTATTCATCCTTTGCTCACCTATTAGGAACCCGATCTCCCAAATACTCTATCAAATGTTTTGTGTGTCGGCCAGTGAAAGACTTGTTGCTTCAAATGTGAAACAATGTTTTCTAAGGAAGCTAATCAATAAAACGTGTTGTAATATCTAGCGAGTGTACTGGACCTTAATGTAGGCATACCCTTAATGCCCTAAACTATTCCCTACCCCGTACCATACCATTGATTAATTCCTGTCATAAATGTACCAACAAATCGAACACTAAATATAGCCCCGTCATAATTGTAGTCTAAACTCTGGACTTTGTGTAGCTCAACCCTAAATGTAGCCCCAAACCCTATTCTTCATGTAGCCATACCCTTAACATAGCCCCCAACTCATATACTAAATGAAGCACACCCCCAAATATAGGTAGACCACTGTAGATATTGAACCTCGTTATCTTCGAGACCTGTTCGACATTATGAAGTACATCCACAATAAACTAACAACAAGTTCCGTTCGTTTTGTTTCACTTGTAGTTATTGATCGTCCGTGTTATGGTGAGAGTGAAGACAAACATTTACGTCTGGGTCGTATACAAGATGGTGAGAGTGAAGACAAACATTTACGTCTGGGTCGTATACAAGATGGTGAGAGTGAAGACAAACATTTACGTCTGGGTCGTATACAAGATGGAAGTATTTGAAATAAGGTGATTGCACGCATATCTTCCATGGTAACAACACGTCTTGGTCTTTGAACGTTTTTGCACGACTGGATTTTATATGAAAGTTTCCCTTTTCTGCCTAGAGCAAGCACTTGGATCACCTTTGTCTGGTTCCCTTGGTTATATACATGAAAGGGACCAAAATATTACCTCTTCCAGTCAGTGGCGCACCCAGGATTTGATTGGGGGGGGGGGGGGGCTCAAAATATTTTTATTTGAAATCCAATATGGGGGAGAGACATGGCTGACCCAAACCATAACCGCTGGCGCGGCTGCAGCCATGTCCCTAGTCGTGCTCGCCAGTGAACCTACGGCACATGTTAAATGTTTCCTGGTGGTTTCTAGTCATAAAAAGAAGACATTGTGGCATGATTCGGACTCGTAGGGTTTTACCTTCCATATAATTTCCTCCTCTTGATGTAAAGAACTTGAGCTTGTTTCGTCTGCAAGATTTCTATAGTTAAATACTTTCATTGCGTGGACGTAAAGTTTGTGATCATTCCGGGCGGAGCTAAATTTTTTCAAACACGAATTTGGCGGCAAAACCAAATCCCAATATTATCCAATCGGTGTTTGCTAAAAGAGTGTCACATAATCTTTGTAAATTAAAACCCAATCCTGGGCCATTGTGTACAAACTGGAAAGGAGTTGATTATAATGCAGGCGTGTTTAAATTTTACGAGTAACCTCAACGACAGTCAACGACCTCAACAAGAGAAACGGACAACAGAAAATGAAAATTAAATTAAGTAAAGCTGCTCCTGATCAGGGTGCACCATGGCAGGGGGGATGTGTAAAATGCTTGTTATATATACTGGTGGCCCTTCAAGCTTACATGCACATGCATACGCAACGCCGTAAAATATAATAGTGAGTGGAATAAATGGAAAACTTTTGGAGGGGAGCTTGAGTCTCCTGAGTCCCCATCCCTTGTACCACTGCCCTATACTCCTTGCCGAACTCCTCTGTAGACAAGACTTGGGCTCAGATTTTGCTCTCTTTCCTGGCTCCTTCTTTAAAAAAAAAAAAACATCAGCGGGCCCTTGGGGGGGGGGCTCGAGCCCCCCAAGCCCCCCCCCCTTGGGTGCGCCACTGCTTCCAGTGTCAGTTAGGTCACATGGATTTGCATGGAAGTAAAAACAACCTGTCTGCACATTAATGGTAAAGGTCTGTAACATAACCTTGACATGAATTCTGCTCTTAAGTTATTAGAATATGCAAACTCCAAATAAAAATGCCTATTGGATGCAATGAAACATACTCAGGCACATTACAAACCATACAAATTTTAATAAACAACCCTATTTTAAGCAAAAACGTATTACGCCAGTCAAAGATTGTTGAAAATTTCATACCAACATGAATAATTATATCAATATTATAATCTGCTTTCTGTGACTGTCTGTCTGTCTGTCTGTCTGTCTGTCTGTCTTCATTCATTAACGCACAAACGTGTTTTGTTACAACAATTGATTGTCAGAGAAACATGGACTTTATACGTGATTAGGGCTTGTATAACTAAATCGTGTTTTAACTTTATTGACATTTATATATTGTATGTCTATAGCCAATCGCTGCAGTAATATTGTGTTATATTGATGGAATATTGTTTAAACAACTCTTTTGACGATGTTAAAAACGAATTGCGCATTCACTGGCGTATGAGGCCAACAATGACAATGGACCAAGTATGACATCAACTTGACCCATCCAGACTATTGACAATCAATAAACTAACATTGATATTACAGTTTGAGCAGTGCGGCTTTGTTTGCGACACAAACATAACCATATCACCCCCAACTGGGTCTCTCAAAAGCAATTTCACTTAGAGGTGTATAAGATGTCAATGTATATCTCGTCAGACTGTGTCAGCATCTGCATTACATTATCGACCTACATCATACAAAACTCGATAATGAGACTATATGCTAGCTTACTCAGTTTGTTACATAGGTTTATTAAGTTCATATATCTTGAGTATGGATGTATTTACAGACATTCATCAATAGTGTAAGTTTCTTCAGTGGTGTTGGAAGAGTGACGTTTATTTGTATCGACACAAGGGAGACACACAAAGTGTCACAGTTTGTGTTTTAACACGTCATTTGTGTAAACGGTAAATGAAATTTTCACAAACTATAAATGGTGTCACTTTGTTTTTGTTAATTTTTATAAAATACTAATGTACTTATCTAATTCACAGAAAAGAAATAATTCACCTGAATAAATAAATCCTTGGCTCCTATCCCCTTGGCTTTGTAATTGATTTCAAGGTTACGTACATCATTGGTAATGATCGCAAAACTGCTTCTACCAGTTTGCTTACATCAATCATATAATAGTAAACAATAAACTTTTGTCAGTTTAATCTTATTACGTTATGTATTAAGGACATTGCTTTCAGGACAGACTAGTCTTTTCTAAATTCAAACTGAAAATAACTTCCTCAAAGTGACAGCACCTTTGTAACTAATTTCACATTACAATTCGAAAATGTTTTATTATTTTAGTGAATTACCAAATATATACCTAAACATTTAAGGATTAGTTGCATCCCTATATCGCTAAGATTTTCCACCTCTCTCATTACATTCCACGTGCAATGCATGCGATAAATAAAGTCATGTGAGATGTTGTTTTGCAACCCAATGATGATTAAGACAATTCGTCCCCACTGAATGTTGTCATTTATATTCATAAGGGAAGGTACATCATTCGTTATTAAAAGATTCTCAAATTAAATAATACTTGGTGTAAGTTGGTATCAATATTTATCATCACGAGCAAATGTTCTGTCTGAATGTTTTCATCTAAGAGAAAATAAAGGAATTATTTGAATTTTAAAAAGGTACCGTCCGATAACGTTTTGAAAAAACATTAAAACACTACCAAAACATGTAACGGTTTCTCAGTGAAACCCTTTTTAATATGAATATAAAGACTGATAATGTATTTCATGAACACTAGAGGGTTGGAATGAAAGAACATTTCTAATTACCAACAGTATGCATTCTCTTTAAATCAGAGAACATTTGCTGTTTGGGAAAGCGTGTTGTGTTTAATACGCATCTAAAACAACTGTATTCATTGACTAGAGCATATATCAGGTTTATTGACATTAAGAACAAAGATAACAAATCAATTGTTTTAAAAAGGTCGTACTACCTTAATAATTTACAGTATCGCTTTTCAGCAATTTAGGTTCATATTCGGTTCACGATTCATCAATTATAAACATGAGCACATACAATGAAGCTTCGTCAAAACAAACAAAAACATGATGTATTCATTTGAGGGAAATATATTAAAACTGTACTCAAGTAACACAAAACTACAATTCAAAGTACTCAAACAGCCTACTGCAAAACGTACAAGTACTTGTAGAGTGCACTGCAATAGTTTGTGTCAAATGCGATTAGGGTACGCGTAAAGAAAGAAAACGCACTATGTACGAATCGGAGTAACCATTAACAAAACACGAGTCTAAGACCCCAGAAGGCCACCAAAACTAAAAATTATTGTCAAGCAAAGACCTATTCTGTGAATTTTCAACAAATTATTATTTTTTTTTTTGCATTGTCACATTTGAAAAAAAAATCTAGCAAAGCATCCGAATCAATTCACAATGTGATTAGTAAACCAGTGTGCACGTGTTCACGTAGGGTGTTTGTGCTCGGATACCGATTACACTTTCTCTAGTATAGCATTACGTTATTGTCGGTTACATATTATGTGACAAGCTCTATGATTAATTGTATTCCTCATAAGTGACATTGCGAGATGATACTATAGGCCTACAAGCCGAATAGCTGATCAATACAATACATACGTGCAAAAGGTGCGACAATGTTTAACCAATATCATACGTCACATATTAACAACAACACTGCAAAGTTGGGGAGTTGAATCCATATATATATATTTTTTGTTTGTCAATGAAGCCATAATTTCGCAGTGACATATTTCAAATACATTATAAAGACCTATAAATCTTCCACGGTTCTTTGAATTCTTAACACATACAAATCCAATTTATGACAGTCATTTGTCCGTTTGGCAGGTGACCTTTACGGTAGTAAACCTTTAATAGTTCTGTCTGTCACTTAAAGGGAAAATGCAACATTTGGTTACGTTTGCAAAACTTTTTTTATGTGTAGGCTCAAGATGTACATACATGTACATTAAACAACCGAACTGTGAATGTTTTTGCTTATAACGAAAATACAAAAAACATTAATATTATCATATTCATTCTCAAGTGAAGTTAAGGAAAGAGTACTCTTTCCTGATTTCAAACTGAATATTAATTACACTGTTCTTAAAATCGACATCACCCCAGACAATATTTCTAGAGAAGATTGTGTTCATTTCAGACATTGTCTTGTCACAACGAAATCTGGTCCATGTGTCATATATCAATCATAATCTTTATAATCAATTAACACGTGTAAAGTAGGACGTTTTGTAGACTTGAGAATGTAAGGTTCAGGGGCATTGTATACCTATACCGTCTTTCATTTGCACTGCCAGCGTCCTTGTGACTGTTCAACAGACTCAGCGTCCACCTGCCAGGTGATTCCTTTAACCCATTTCGATCTTTTAAGCTCACTGGACACAAACGTAGCTCTAAAACTGAATATTTAATGGTGGTAGAATCACTCAATCCATACTACGGAGCCTCTGTGCTGTCATATAAACAATTGCCGTATAATGGGAGAGATATCCCCAAGAAAGCATGCCAGACACGCAAAATCAATGTCGGATGCCGTCACAGAGAGTCTCCGAAGCCAATAGTTAATGAACCGTTTTTTCCTTTTGATTATGTTGTTCACACTATGTTATGCTTTAAAGGAAAGGCACAGAATTGTCGTTAAAAATAATCAATTGGTCGAATTGTAAAATAACAAATACTTGGTGTAAAGCATGATGGGGGTATCAATCTTCCATTGGAAATATTGTCTAGGTTCTGTAACGTTTAATGCCAGTATACACTATTGGTAAAAATAAATAGCTGTAAATTCATCTATTCTTAAAAAGAATAAGGATATAATTATGTATATAAACCAACTTGTGAGAGTTTCAGTTTATGTCATTGTGTCGTTAACGAGATAATAATACAAATGCATTAAGATTGTTCGTATTCATTCAAAACAATTAAATGTATTATCTTCGGATGACAACAGTTCATTTAGTAAATGATTTCACTAACTTTACTTAAAGGGCCAGTATCGTCACGATCAGAGTAGACTTTCAACAGGGCATGGAATCGGTGTCCTAGTTTAAGATGATCACAGTGACTGAAAATTACTGGCTCATGTAGGCAGTAGCAACGGTAATTATGACCTTATCCTGTGGGTAACTATTTTCAGTCACTGAGTTAATCTACAACAAGTACTCCGATTCCATGTCCTGTTGATTATGACGATACTGCCCCTTTAAATCATAGCAGCTCAGACAGAAATATTTCAAGGGACGTAAGATACCATCCCCAACTTCACAACAAATGAGTTTTATGCAAAACTGTGGCTTTGCGAAAGTGAAACTGTAATTTTCAGTTCGAATTCAATATTAAAGTGAACTCCTAAAATCCATGTTAGAATGAATGCGAAAATCTGAACCATTTGAACCATTTTCTAGCTAATTGCTGAACGTAAAGAGCTGAACCTTTCCCAGGTTGATTGTTCAATGAGTATTATTTCGATTAAAAAAAACAGATATCCATAGAAGCGTTTTCGCCAACATTACCAATTGTTTGAACTTCCATTTATATGCAGTTCGTATTTTTTCAAATGCACCCAAGTATTCACACTATATGGTAGTTGTCCAATACAAAAATAAAATTTGGAGATAAAATGTTGTGATTATATCGATCTGAATCATTTATAAGAAGAGCTCTCGTCTAACATACAAACTGTGAATTTGTCAAAAGCAATGGTTCATTTGGGGTTTGTGTGGATCTCTGACAAACTGTAATGGGTTTACGTTGATTTGATTTCAGAAATCCGTCTCTCCTTCCATTGAGATATTGGTTTCTTGATGACTTAAAGTACGCATGCACACTATTAAAAAGCACCATAAACAAAGTAAAACAACAAACAGTTGCCAATTAAACTACCAATAAGAGGCTGCATTAAAGCTATACAAATACACAGCCCATTAAAAGGAGTGATATGAGCTTATAAAAATGGGCAAAGTTTTAAGTACTTCCGACTTTGAATGACCCACCGTATCTGCCTTCAGATCTCACTAAAGCAGGTTGCACGTGTGATACGTGCAATCCTCATTTTAACCAAACAGATGACGTCAAGGTGAGTGAAAGACGCCTGAAAACTAATGGTTGGTATTACGCACGGCTATGCATTATGTGGGTACTGTACGCGTACCAGCTACGGCAATGAAATCCAGCCAACCAATGAAATCAATACGCGTTTCTTGTGTCTCCCTTGGATGTTCCTCTTACCATGTACCCTGCAAACATTGAGGTGTTAAAATAACACCAGTAGTGTAATTTTGTATTATACATACGGTAGTGTTCATATTGGTGCTGTTTTCAATATCCCAGTTGTGTACATGAAGGTTCATACAAATATAACAACTGATTAAATGCAGAGTGAATTATTTACAACAGCCTCCCAACCATCTCTAAACAATATATTAGGGCTACTACTTGAATGCAACTTTTGTTTGAGCTTACAAGTTGCTATGAACTGTATTATTAGCATGATCTTAATGTGTGGTTAAAATTCAATATCTGCAAAATAAATTGTTATATCTATTGATGTTGTAAGTAAACTTTCGTCAAAGATTATTGTGGGTTGTTTTTATTCCTATATAAATAGGCCTACTACTTTTTCTTAAATTCAAACTGGAAATATTTTACATTTCTTAAGAGTGACAGCACCTCAGACGAAATCATTTATAGGTAGAATAAAACTATAATTAGCTATAATATGTTTTACATTACAATTCAACAATTAGATAATTAACCATATACCTTACCTTTAAAAAGTAAAACAAAAAAGGATTATTTAAATCATATTCTCCCCAATAACCTTTAAAATCTTATCGAATGATAGTCATCGTCATTGGCTACAATTTTCACCGTTAGTGAGAGTTTCACTGTAGCAAATAAGAGTCCTTCTATCTAGCAAAAAGGCAGGTGACGGCTGGCCAACAAGGCATCAACCATTAGTAGACTAGTCAGCCTCAAGTGTCGCCTTAAGTCAAAAGAAGGGGAAACTTATTACCTGTACTTTTCTCTGATGCAGAGTGAGTGGCTTAATATTGCGTAAAGCATTCACAGTTCATTTTCTATACTTAACCAGACGATGGCTTCAACCAATTTTTTAACCCACCGTTTGCAGAGCAAACCTGATATCGACGTTAATGCATAAGATCTTCAGACTCGTCAATGTCAGTTACAAGTTAAGCCTCGATCGACTGCGCTACCCGAACTGAAATTATGAGATTTAGGACAAGGAAAAGGTTATCTCTAAACATCCCTTTGAAGAGTCTATGAAACAGTATTTTATGTTGGTACATATCTTTGCAAATATTCATTCTTTTGGTGTCACAGCAAAACAAAAGGTTACAGACACTAAACTCAAAACATTGCCGAAGAAAGCAGTGGTTACATCAGATAAACGTTCAGATTGGTAACCGAACACTCAGTGAACAATTCAATCATCTGTATTAATGCAAAGACTAATCACAATGTTTCACCAGTTCTTATGAATATGCATATATGTAAATTGTATGTACGGTCATTAGCTCAATACCGAAAAAATAAATTCACCCATTCAATTTACAAATAAAAGTTAGCTAAGTGATGCAGAATTTAAGAATTCCTTGTGCACATATCCCTTAAGTAACCATGTTAGCAATAATGTCATACGCCAGAGCAGAATTCATGTTTCTGACTTTTCCAATTTGTAATTACATTTCATGTAATGCAATACACGGGCTCGAATACATACAAGACGAAAAAGCAATTTTCATGGATTATGTCACAACACACGACTCTCTCCGCGGCGATGGTATACTGGGGATTATCACTTTGCACTCTGGTTCACTTTGTATGTCTTTTCCCAGTTGCCACACGGGATTGAAAATTGTAGGCCTATATTGTCTTCTTCAAACATTTCACTTGCCATCGGCTATAGGCCTTATATTAAACACAGCATTTAGAAATATGAAATATGAAACTGGCTACATTACGTTAGTTGACTTCAATGATTGAATACACAAAATATGAAGACGAAATCAAAATTGTACTGCAATATCTAGTGCATTTTATACAAAGACTTAAACAGACAGATAGTAATAAAGAACTTAAACAATAAACCTGCGTGTCCGTGAGCTAGTAGTGGGTGGGTGGGGGCGTAAAATAAACCCCACTTGAAATTGTTATCAGTGTCCTTTGATCGTCTTCAGGTTTTCTCCAGAAACATACTAATCGAAACTTCCAGCTGTCAAACAAACGGTTTTTCTCAGAACTATTTAAACATCTCTTCAGAAATCGCTTACACTGTGCTACTACAAACGTCCATGGATAATGATTTTAACATTCTCGTATTTGTTCTCAAAACAAGACATTTTCACCTCTCATCTAGCATTGCAAATAGTTGGGATTCTCCATCTGATGTGTCCTCATTCAATGTAAACCAACACAAATCGAATAAGACACAATGAACATCGCACAATATTGTTTTTGGCTCACTGTGTGACGACCAGTAAGAAATGTGGCTTTATTTCCCTCTTGTATATGTTGTATCAGCAAATAATGTGTGGTAACATTACATTACAAAAAGATAACATTATTCCTTTTGATGTATAAACAGTTGGGTTTTTTATTTTTTTTACTTGCTAGGTAAGGAAAGTATTGTCACGATCAGAGCAGACTTTCAACAGGACATGGAATCCGTGTCCTAGTTTAAGATGAACACAGTGACTGAAAATTACTGACTCCTTTATGCAGGAGCAACGGTAATGACCTTATCATGCGGGGTATTATTTTCAGTCACTAAGATAATCTTAAACTAGCACTCCGATTCAATGCCCTGTTGATCGTGATGATATTGTTCCTCTAAGTTGTGATTACCAATAGTGTAAAGTGGCTCTAAACTGAAATGGAAAGGTTACCCAAAGTCAAAGAACCCAAAGTCAAAGAACCCAAGTTCATTTCAACCCTCGAGTTTTCAAGAAATATAATCATAAAACTAAAGTGCGTGTTTTTAGGTTTTACAATAAATTTCCGTCCGGCAACTTGTTGTAAATTCGACATAAAAATTCCATTCACATGAAGTAATTTCTCAGGATAAGTAATATGTGCACCAAATTTACACCAACGAATGTTTTAATATTATTATTGATTATTAATAATCAAATTAAAAATGTTGTACATTCTCTTTAAGTAAACTATTACACATGCCAACTTCTGACTGGTAAAGTACTTGTGATACACATGGTCAATTTAAGGTAATTAAAGTACAGAAATGGTAAATCAATAATAACCAAATGATCAAATTGTAATGTAAAACTAACTTGATGTAAAACACGATGATGGTATCATTCTTCTCAAGGAATAATTTTGTGCTAAAGGTGCTAAAGGTTTTTTTTTTTAGAAAAGTAAAATTATATCCAATTATTAAAGGACACTATTTTCTGGTTAACGTCATAACATAACTAAATGGGAACAACTGTTGACAGGTCTATAGTTGCTTGATTCAAAGAGAATTTGAACATACTCTTAAAAGCGGTTTTACCAATGTTGTACCTCCTCTTACACACATTTGTATTGCTATTTGTCTTTATTAAATTTGTAAATTTTCTTTGTTTGTTATGTAATGTAAAATGAAATTATATAAATTAATTACTTTTTTGGGAGGGGTTCACGTTTGACTTTTTTTTTGCGTTATCTATTGCGAAACATTGGCCTACAATTGTATTTCTTATTACACACAAAAACATCATTACTGTAATGCGATACATGATGAATGATAATCACACAGCGCGATCTGCAAGCGATTTAATCATACCCAGACTACAACGCCATGCTCCAGCTTACCAACACTGCGTGAGTTAAAAGCGAGCCGCGCCCTGGGCGGTCCCTACGATTACCGGCATTGATGCGAGAACGGCCCGATACTAGATATCTTGTCCTTGCGGCTGGCTGCGTACGTGCGTGTGTTATTCCCGCTGCCCTGGGCACTGTACTTGGTTGTTAAGCCAAACATAAATTGTTTAACGGACCTTCATTCAGTTACACAGAAATATCAGGGGAACCATAATTGCTACTCACTACAATTTGTTTTGCGTTACATTAACTCTATGCTTGAGCCGAATTAAGTTAAGAATTTGCATCAAGTTTGTCTATTAATTTTTATTTGGACGTATAATCCCCGTTTGATAAACTCTTGACCCTTAATAATTCTATCCCTGGCCTTCATGTAATGTTATATCGCATGTTATGCCGAGCACTTAGCACACCCCGCCACAAGCACTATAGCCGGGACATGGATAAGTATTGGTTTCTTGTTGGAATATTTTCTCATTAGACAAGACTATACCGCAGGGAAACAAACTGTACAAATAAAAACTACAATCAATTCGCTTACTAGGGATAGCAGGCGTGTGTTATTATATGCTACCTACAGCTACCATAGCCACAGGGGCTTGTTTTCAATAAATTGGCGTCCTCACTCCCTCAGCTTCTTCTTTCTGAGGTACCGATGTACCACGCAACTTTGAGTTTTGAATTAATGGCAAAGGTAGGACAACCTATACTGTGTCATATCGTATGTCCAAAGCCCTGTATGGTTGTATGCATTTGTACAATTTCTGATCGAAACGTTGTTATACCACTGGTATTTCTTTTCATAAGCAAACTATTTAGCCTACAACTCATGAAGAGAATTGACACAGGGTTACCGCGAACCTTCCTATATTACGTTTTGAGAAATTGGTTTAATATTAACGCGAAATTGCACAATGTATTACTGATTTTGTTACAATGTGGATGTCTATTTTGCAGTATTCTTGTTTCATTATCGATTAGGAAGAGCACTTTACTTAATAGAAATAGCCGTAGAAACCAAGTTATATTTGCAGAGGTCTCGAATATCCCGAGTTCCTTGAATGAGACAGAATTACCTAAAAGCTCTCCAGGACGATAATGGTGAGACCGCTAATCTGGTTGTACAAATACCAACTGCATTTAAAGGTTTGCAGAATTTGACCCTTCAACCTAATGGCTTTGTATCTTTACAATAAGGGTAGGCTTGTTTCTATTGGAAATCACAACATATTACGTCTTCACACCTAAGATGTATAACGGATCACGCAAGTGGAGCTGATTTGAATAGGCCTAAAGTCGCTGAAAAGCCTTTGAGACATGACCACAATAATACTTTTTATATAAGGTATATATAAGGTATATATAAGGTCTATATCAGCAGAACGATCAGTGAGTTTGAATCAGACAATATATTAAACACGACCGTCTGCTGCCAACTGCTGATGACGTGAACAGCAATCGCTGTTCTTTTTTCAGGAAAATCAGCGACAACAAAAAATTAATCACTAATTAACAACAAACAATCTTTCAATCTATCACAAACATGATCAAAACGTCGAGTTGTAACCAACCGGTTCTTTTCACAACTATTTCCTACTTATACTAGAATTTCTACATTGTGTCACCGCACACAGTCTTTGCTAATGGCCCTGTCACACTGTTGCGTATGAGAGAAACGTAAGAGTTGCGTATGAAAATTCATAATATAATTTTCATACCCACAAAAAGCCCTTGAAAATACAGAATTGTGCGTATACTTACCGTATTGAACCTATGAGTAGCGTATGAGTAGCGTATGGCAAGCGTATTGACAGCGTATGGACAGCGAATGTCAGCAAATGTCAGCGTACGACCAGCGTATGTCAGCGTATGAACAGCGTATGACCAGCGTATGGACAGCGTACTCTGCGTATGGCTAGCGTATGAGTAGCGTATGAACTGCGCATGCCCAGCGTACCGCCTATCCGCCTATCACGTGACAAAGTACCTATATAATCGGCGGCCTTTCAATGCGCTATCAATACGCTAGCTGTACGGTACACCTTCATGCCAACGTATGGCAACTTATGTCCAGCGTACTCGACCTATGAGTAACGTACCTATATCGTACCTCTAGCGTATTCAGCGTATGCCTAGCGTATGCTTAGCGTATTAACCATACGTCCGCATACGCACAACATTTTTAAGCATGCTTAAAAATTTATTTCTGCCTCAGCGTATGCCAGCGTATGCCAGCGTATGCCACCGTGCTTGAAACGTATACAACCTATGCCTAACGTACCCCTAGCGTATGTCACCGTATACCAGCGTATGAGTGCTAATTTTCATACGCTGGCATACGCTAGTACGATACGCAACAGTGTGACAGGGCCATTAAACCTTATATAGTTCACGCTTGTACTGTTACATCCCAGCTGTGACAGACAGTATTCGGCCACCCGGTTTGTTTAGCACAACATCATGTAAAAACTAGTAGTTTTATCAAGCCTAGAACCAACGGATTGCAAATTCTATTATCAGGACCATCGGATTGGCCTCGCAGTGATCGAAACATACCGCAATATCTGAAGACCTGTAGTAATGGTGACAACCTGTATTCAGTGATATACTTTTAAAAAAAATGATTGAATATAACTTCTTCAAACTGAAAGGGCTAATTTCATCCTCATCTGTCCGTTATTCCTTTATCTTGATAATATGAATGATATCAGATATGCCACTGTGATAATGCATGCAGTTTTCCCCTGTAATCTTGATACGATGAAAAACACTGTACGCCAACTAATAATAATAATAAAAGCATGCAGATTGTTCACTATTATCATGTCCACATTAATACCTCACTGATCAGTTTTAAGTGGCTAATTTGTCAAGGTTTGAACGCGACAGGGAACAAAGCTCAAATTTATTATTAATCATAGGCTATCAATGGTAACTCCATCTTGAGGAGTGAGTGTTCGGGAACAACCAACAGACCTAAGATTGATTGAAGCCTAATTCTTCCCTGCAGTTCGACTTGGCTTGAAGTTAAACAAGACAACATCAAGAGAATATAGGGCATGGATATGAGTGAACAGCAACATATTTACTGGTTTAAGTTACGACATGCACCATGAAACTTTGACTGATTTGTTGTCGATAAACAGTAATGACCTAATCCATGATTCGTTTCTGAAAAGCAGCAACAGGAAATTATTCAACCAATCATGGTTGCATTTCTATAAGCCCGCGAGAGTCGTTATTGAAATGTGAGCACGCGCACACAAATATCAATGTTTGACATGTATTGATGGAGACAACTTATCAGTTTAATCCTTTCAGAAAAAGCTGGATCTCTCTGAGGATTTCTGACTGAATTCTTCCCAGAACATCGAAAGCTATAATCTAAAAATTCCTTCAACAATTCTTAAGGGGGTAGTATCACATAATATTCACGTGCAGCTTGGAATTGGATTATAAACGAGATTCCCCGATCAAATCATGCAGGGCAGCATATATGCCTGAAGATCAAGACCAAATATGTAATAAAACTATACGTGATCTATTCAGCAGAGGTTGACGGATGTCCACCATCATCAGCTCTGTCCTCAAATTAGACGTCCTCGTTTTTCCTGTTTAATTGTCACCTTCCTTTTTTTCTCTCATCTTGTCCATCTTCCTTCCTATTCGTCTATTTATTTCTTATTTATTTTTGTAACCTGATCAGTGACTATCACTGTTCTACCTCAGGGCACTGGTTTGAAGCATTGGATTAAGACAAGGGAAAACCCTTCATTTCCTTTAATCAATCAATTACCATACATAATTCACAAAATGTTCCCACATTTTCATTTACCCTTGTCGTACGTAATGGAAACGTTTTAAATCAAATCAAATAGGCCCAATACTAGTTGAAGATTGGGATGGCGCTATCCAAGTCCGCACGTAGCAACCAACAAGTGTAATTATAGTCAGTTTTGTATATGGCATCCATCATGATTACAGATTAATTCTCATTTCTTGATGAAAGGTCATTAATAAACTGACATTACTATGATCTATCACTGACGATATTTTAATCGGCTAACTAAGGGCGGTCAAAACAGAGCAGCTAATTGCAAACAGGTTTAATAATTGAAATCTACACCCGAATTCAATAAACAAGTTATCACGAATGTTTCAAGGGAAGGTAAGTCATTAGTAATGTTGGGGAAATGCTTATTTGAGTGTGTTTTACTTTAATTTAATGAAGATACAATCAAAAACGTGATATCGTTTCAGATTATTATAATTATTAAGTATTCTTTTGAACTGGAAATAATTTGCAACCTATCACTTTTTGTACAATGAATGACAGTATCTTGGAGAACATAATTCCTCGGGGGATTGAGACCATCATCAGCTTTGCATCAAGTATTGTTTTAGGTAAACATTCGACCATTGATTATTTATGAATTATCTATTATAAACCTTATTTTAAAAAGATATCATCATGCCTGAGCAATATTACACAAACATATGGTGTAGGCCTATATTAAGTATTTGATTGAATACTTGTATTTCGACCAGGCGGTACGAATCACCCATACGTCCAGACTAAAATGCTACATGAAATTAAAATAACCGGAGTGTCATTTTCACCTGCCCCCGTAATCACATCAATTGCACACCACCATATGTAATAATAACACGTTTGCGCTGTCAGCAACATGGGTATCAACTTTCTAGCCAAATACAACGGCACCGCACGACCGAGTTTCTCGACAAAGAATTCCCTTTTATTTCTTCCGGAGATTCAGGGCCGGGAACCTTGGAGACATTCTCGGCCGCACGAACTTGCTGTATGCGCGTCTTTGTAGCCGGTTTCTTAGACGTCCCTTACACGAACCCGTTTTTCTGACAATACTATAGTCAGGTAGATGTATCTATATTTAATGACGTCGGTGTGTACATCTTTTGACGATGATCTATGACAAGTCATCCATGTATTCAGCTGCGTAGAGGATATCATCTTATCGTCTTATTTAGCACTTTGTCTGTTACATTAAGTGTGAAAATGAGAATGATAGATATATATAGACAGACACATATATTAGCCATATGACGAATAATATAGATGCAATACCGAAATACGCCTCACCTTCAAACGTGTATCATATCTGGAATATCATTTTAGTGGAGGGTTCTTTCATGCGTGAAATTTGTGATTGTAATAAGAATATCTTTGCTACTTTGACATTTACAGTTTCAACTGGTTCAAGGAAAAATATTCTTGTAGATTTGGAAAGGAATCGTGTGCGTTGTGTTTTTCCGCAAGTTACTAATCTGATAAGCGCATATTGAGATGTCCCGGGAATAAGATTTAAAACCTTGCAAAGAGCAAATCTTCGCTACATTCATCACAACAATGGTTGCTTTAGGTTAAGGTCATTGTTATTAAGTAGTTTGATTAAACTTGGATTGTATTGATATTTCTCAAACTGGAACAGTTGTGTATGTAATAAAGTATTCAATAAAGTCATATAGCTGTCGAATTCATCTTAGTGTTAATTCATTACTTCCCTGTTGTTAACTGCTTGCCAAATCAAATGACCTGTAATATAAATGCAAAATTGTAGTTTGTGCCTAATTTTTCAAACCTAGCAGGATCTTTAGGCAACAGTTAATGTAAACAAAACAAAAAATATTTTTAGCTTGACATGAACAATGTAAAAACTGAGGTGTTAAAAACTACATCATTGGTGTAGGCTGTAAGCATACTCATGTATGGAGCTGACACCTGGCCACTCACAAAAGAACTTGAGAAGAAACTGGATGGTAGCTATACCAGAATGCTGAGAAAGTGCCTGGATGTCCATTGGAGAGACAAACTTTCAAATCAAGACCTATACAAGAACATACACAAACTATCCACTAAGATCAGAAGAAGGCGTCTCCAACTTGCTGGTCATAGCTATCGACACACTGAAGAGCCAGTATCAAGGTTCATCTTGTGGAATCCCAATCGGGGAAGGAAAAGGAGGGGAAGAAGAAAAACCTTCACTAAGTTGCTGTGTGAAGACATAGACATGGAACATGACGATCTTCCATCCCTCATGAATAACCAAGCTTTGTGGAGGGTGCTCGTTAGTGCTCCGGCCTCGGCCGAATGATGATGATGATGATGATGATGATTGGTGTAGGCTATACCATAGAATAATTCAGTTGAACATGGTGTTAGTTTTAAATGTAAACGTGTTTGCAATGTATAGCCTAAGACATTTCCCAATCCTCAGTAACAGTCTGGTAGCACAAACGAATAATATGCAAAGATCAAGGTGCGAACATCGGGCATTGCGCTTTCCAGTGGTCATAATGATATCAGATGATGTCCCAAATCTTGTGAAACCTTTTGAATTGTAATAATTAGTTTACAACTGAAACGTTGAACTGGTGAATACCTATTTTTTATTTGTGTTAAATGTTGAAATGCAACACTATACACTCAAAATCCCACGGTAAAAATTTACCAAAAACTGGTCCAAGGGATGCAAACCCATTTTTGGTCAGACTAACTCGAAATCTGGGTCAGAAATGCCATTTTGACCACGATTCCAATGAAGGTCAGTCTGGCCCCACAAAATGTATCTTACACCTATAGACCCTTTGAAAGTCCACTCTGACTCTGGAGTTTTTATAGCATATAGAAAAACATAGGGTCCATGCAGTTCCTTATACTGTTATTCGTGACGAAGTGTTGCTGATCTAGTTAGTGAACTCTGTACCCGAGTATTAAGAGAGCTTTGCACTGATTGAGTACAGAACGGATCTTTGTCTCCAAAAGGTGCTGAACGGATCCAGTATTTTTGTAAGGAGGACCAAACGCTTTTTATTTATTTATTTATTTATTTTATTTAAATTGCTTTTTTAAGAAACCCATATTGGTTGCTTTGTTAAAAACGTCTTGTTGTATTTGAAGCTTACAAAATCGTAATAAATATTCTTAAAATATATGACAAATGGCAGCCAAAAGTTCTCCCCCGGGGAGGGGGTGTTAACAGATATAATGAGGTTTACCACAGCCTGATGTGAGGGAAGAAATACACAGCAAAAAGTGGGGTGTTAAAAACCTACACCATGGGAAAATTAAGTTTAATACCACTGGTGTAATTTTAACACCACTGGTGTAATTTCAACGCCCCATTTTTCGCAGGGTAGTAAACGGTGAGCATCATACGGGATATCTTTATCTACTCGCAACGAAGAAGTGAGCAATATCTCTATTATCGAGGCTAGAGGTATGCAGACGTCAATCCTTCATATACACGTCCAGTTTGTGCCAGGCTACACCCCTATATATTTGCAGTGTGTCTTTCTTGGGAGTTTCACCTTGTTTGTTCTATTCGTTTACTTGGAATCATATAATTGCTTTTAATTTCAGGGTACTTAAATATTTAGAAGCACTAAGGATATGTTACCGTTCCTATTTCACCATTTAATATAATGACTCAATATTGGACAGCACGAATAATATCATTAAGTTACCTGAGTATCGTTGTAGTACATGACCAATTTATGTCCTCTGATGAAGTTCTGCTGGTTAACGTGATCGATAGCCATACAAGCAGCTTGGAGATCGATTCTACCGTTACGGGAGAATGAGGTCCCCGACAGAGGAAACAGGCCTCCAATGTAGATGATTTTGGACGAGTCATCGTCAATATAATCCTCGTTCGAATTCCGCCTCGCTAAAGGCGCCCCGCAGTAGGTGGAGCGCTCGTCCAGCATACGCGGCAGGATCGTGGTGTCACAACAATCGGTGCTATAAGACTGAGTATACAGGGGGTCCAACAGTTCTCCATTGAACACCAAAACGTTGTTGAGTATCATGAGAAGCGCAAATCCAGAGAAGCTGCTACATCTTTTTGTCCATTGCATTTTAAATTTGAGAGGTGGACGAAACCACATCTCCGCTCAAGCAGTAGCCACCACATGCACACATTGACAGGTGCACACACTAGCCTATCCACCAGATATATATTGGTTTAAGTGTTAAAATCACTCTGTAACTTCGCGCGTCCCTTCTTGTACGTCACAACAACAACAAAAACACCAATGAGTAGTAATCCAGTCATTAACTTGTGTGTCATTCCATAAACAGTACACCTCTTATACACAAGTTTGTCCGATGAGTTAAACGTTTTCCTCCACCTAGCAACGCGGAACTCTTGAAACTAAAAAATCACGTGTCGCTGAACTCATCAGTGACAGCGGCTATCTTCAGTAGATAGCAAAGTATACCCTTAAAACTCAGTTCCCAGTTGCAGACTAGGATTCTCACAAGCCCTGAGCCTGTCAGCTCCTGGAATCATCAGTGAAAGCACCCGACGACCAAAGCAGAAATTGCCGGCCTCTTGAGTATCTCGAGAGCTTGGGTTACATGGAAGGCTGGTTTGTACTGCATTATATGTGTCGATCGTTGGGAAATGAAAGAAGAGATGTTTGTCTTAACGCCACACATCGGGAGAACTCCGCCAATAAGAATGGTTGGCGAAAAACTGATGGCGCTCCCTCTACCGGCTAATGAAAGTTAACAGAAATAAAATGCGTTGATTCGTTTCTCAATACATTCGCTACAGACACAGCTGCACGCTTGTAGAAAAGTGCAGTAGCCCTTTCGTCTTCTTTATACCGTCGGGCCGTTTCAACACTTTGCCTTCATAAAATGTATACCGTGTAACCTCAGTCGACCTCATCCAGTCTTCGCTATATCACTAAATGAAGCCGACACTCTCACACAATAATACTCATCACTAGACCGTGTGCAACCTATTATATATAAATATATAGCTGGAGAAATCTATAAACTATGCACGCGCACACTGCGCACGTTTTATCGACATTAAGAGTAGGGAGGTGTAGAGAATAGCCAGTGGATAATTGGTCGAGGAGAGCCAAACACTATTATGAGTGTTCGTTTTTTGGGGGGCATATATGAACATTTTGTTAATGTTTGACGAGGAGAGACTGATGGGGGGGGGCGTCACAAAATAAATGAATGAATATGTAATTTGGCTCATGAAAATATATTGTATAAACATGATGTATGTGATCACGTGCTGTATGATATTTCATAATAAAGAGAAAGTACAACATTGGCAATGTTGGCAAAACTGCTTCTATGAGTATGCTTACTCTCTTTGAATCAAGATATACATTAAAGGGAAGGTACAGCATTGGCAATGTTGGCAAAACTGCTTCTATGAGTATGCTTAACTCTCTTTGAATTAAGGTATACATTGAAGGGAAGGTACAGGATTGGCAATGTGGGCAAGACTACTTATATGAGTATGCTTACTCTCTTTGAATCAAGGTCACATATTACAAAACCTTTTTAACCTTATTATGTTGTTTTGTTCAAGAAAAGATACCGGTAGTGAAATGCATTCAGATTTTGTACTTTTCAAACATTGACAGGGCTTACCATAATCGGCTATTCGCACCGTGCATGAGCTGTTGAGGGCACATGTTGTAAGACCACTGTGGGCGAAAGGGCAGCGATAGTGCGTGGAATATCTCCAGCGATCATTGGCTGGCAGAAGTACAGGCGCGTGTAGTACCATAACATACGCACATAAAGTGTACGCACAACGCTCACACGACGCAAAAATGGCTATCATTAAGACACTGGGTGCAAATTCACCGCTAGAGGGCTACGATGTGCACTGAGCGAATAAACCAAGTGAAACCATTAGGTTAGAATAAACAATCCTATACCTTATCTTTAATATTAATATCCTGTTCTCTCATTTGGGATTACTAACGATATGTTGCACTTTTTTATGGATCGAATTATTTTGAAGTGTCTCTGCTGTCAGACTTCAGATAAGATAGGACAAGATAACACGTGTATAGTCTCCGCATACTGATGACCACGAAGTGCATCTACTCATGACGCTGTCACAATGGTGCAAATTTAATTGCGAATCGGCACGCACGAGTAAACGCCTATAATTGAGTTTATAAGGCTTGCGGTAAACTTTTAACCCATTCGACGTCGATTGACAGAATTCAAATATTCAATATCTGTGTCGTAAGTATTTTGTTCTGAAATAACTATTGCTGTTGTAGTTCATGATGTCAGACCAATTAAAATGTATTTAAAGATTTATATAAATAGATATTCCTATGGCATATCCCCAAGTATATATTGACTATTATGATCAGTTGTTTTATATCTAGGGTTTGACAGAACAATGAACCTTATATCAATCCTACTGGTTGCATAACGTCATGTTGAACACCGCTTGAGGCACATCGGGTAAAGATACGAAGAGGACCTGGGCATACGCGGCCGAGATTCTCAAGCCTGCTGACAGCTGAGCAAATTTGTCCCGCTTCAAGTCGAGCGCACCACCTCTTAACATAAACTACTGGAGAGTCCAGTTCACTGTGTGGCAATCGGTATTATAATGTGCATGATACACATCTTTTGCAAAATGGCAGTAAACTTGATTCATCTAGAGTTGGTAAGGAGCATTTTGACGTCCCCTGGCGCGGACAGGGAGTTCAAGTTAATGAATTTTGCTGAGCTTCCGTAAGGTATACACCCGGCTCAGATACAATTGCATCATGGTGAAACCGTCTTATCTGAGAAATAGTGATGTTTGGCATTTATTGAACTTGTACCTTCGCTTTTATTTTTTCATTTTTATTGCTTTATTGCTTAAATTCACGTTTAAATGAAAAGGAACAAATCTGAATGAATTTTCACTATTTCCTTGTTAACAACATAATGAAATAAGCTGGCACTTTTACAAGATGTTATAATACATATCTCGTTATTAAAGTATGGATGTTTTAGCCTACATTTTTTAGGTTATGAATTCGTTGACATGGAAAACACCAGTACAATGTAACTACTGACCTTTAAGCACAAAACATGCATTATTCGTTAACATAGAACACACCATGCAGCATTCAAGCACAAAAACATGCACTGTTTTGTCTCGTCGCTTGTCAACAATTTAAGACGATATTTCTCATTCAAAACGTTTTCAGAGGAAATTTTCTCACATAAACTAAATATTCCCATACTTCACATGAATTTTTGATGAATAATCCCATACCACTTCACATCGTGTTCTTATAATTATTAAAGCCTATTAGTCCAAAAAAGTATCCGGTTTCTGGTCTCCGCGCGCGTCGTCTCAGACCGGCGTGTCGGCATTTTTAGTTGTTTTGTTTAGTTTTTTGCTATGAAATGATGTCCAAGTGGATCGACTTTTCTGGATCGACTTTTCCACAGAGGTATGAACATTTGCCCGATTTGTGAGGCCTCTCTTAGCCACCATACTTTGTGTATGGGAAGTTTGGTCTGGTTCCATGTGTCACGTATTTCAGTGATTGGCCAAAAAAACAACAAAAAAAGCGTTACCGCACGATTTTGACCAGAAACCGGAGACTTTTATGTTTCCATGCAGCTTAATGTCTGTTCCACTTCCAAAATATTAACCCATTCATCGGTACCAGACTTCAAAGGCCTTTGGTGGCTTAGCTTAATGTCTTTCGATCTTTCGCGAGTGCCAATCCCTAATTTAATTGGTGTCAAGGCCATATCTATTGATGACTTGTTAAATAGCCCACGACATATTGAATATAACACAAATATAATTATATCACACAGGTATTTTATAGTGTTTTGTTTATTCATCTTCATCTTATTATTCCTCATTTTTTATTTGGTTAAAAGAAAACAATAATAATGAGAAGAAAGGGAAGGCAATATAGTAATCAATACTGCATGGAGATACAGAACACTCAAGGTTGTACCATATGCGTAGAATTTCTTTTAAATTGCCTCGGACATAAAGACATCTGCCCGTCTGTAGCAAGTTTGTATAGCCGGCCTCAAAGGAATATTTGGTAAAATGTACGAAAATGCATAATGGGGCCAGCCGCGGCTCTCGAAACAACAGTTATTTATTTTGTTATGTTGTTATTATTTTGTTCTGCTATTTATGCTGGTTTTAAATCATGGATCGCACAACGCCCACTTGTTTATTATATTTTTTTAATAAACAAACCGGGAGAGGGGTGGGGCGTATTTATACTGCGTGATTCAGCTCTGAAACAACATTTTCATTATTTACCTTTAAAAAAAGTGTGAAAACGGGTGTTGTCGAGGCATACGCAGGCCTATTGCACAAAAAACGATATATATAAGAGTATGGAGCTCGTATCGGTAGGCTTGTCCAAACCTAATTTCCACTGAATCCCCCACCCCCCAACAGAACACATTGTCAGCCTTGACTTGTCCATTAACCATTAATGGTTCTCCTCTGTATAATCAGTGTTAAATTAACAAGTGAAGGTCGTTCATTATTTTAAAAAAAACAGGTAATTTATAAGGAAAACAACAAAAAATAACTGATACTTACAGTGATGCATAGGCCCTTGCAACGGACAAAACAAGAATTAATAACTCAATTTATTTTAAATAAATAAATAAATAAATAAATAAATAAATAAATAAATAAATAAATAAATAAATAAATAAATAAATAAATAAATAAATAAATAAATAAATATAAATAAATAAATAAATAAACAAACATAACATTTAAAGCAATAACAAATTATAAACAGTTACATTAAATCGATCCCCTCATGCACAAGCCTGCTTCGATGGTTTTATTTCGTAATTTCAATGGATGTTTCATACCCTTATTAACTTTACACTCCATGTAAATTCTATGTAAAACTGTATATTTATTAAAACTGTTTATATACATTTATTTTTGATACAATCGAAGGTGTATGCTGGGTTTCCCATAAAGTGAATAAGTTAACAAAAACATAAATATAACGTCATTCCTGATAACGTCATTCCCCTAAAAGTTATATCAGGGTGGTTTTGATGGATTGCTTTTGGCGCTAATTGTAAAACCTCACCGTGTCCATGATTCATAAAAAGGTAAAAACAAAATCGAGTAAGAAGAAATTTGACTTTTCGGTAGATGGACGAGGCGGTTTACAGTTATCTTAAGGAAATATTTCATCTGATTTTGTAAACAATCAGATACTTTGAATTCCCTGTTATGTTGTTTTGTTTTTGCTAAGTGCATACTGTGAAAAGAACTTTCACTGTAATGTCCTTGCTCATAGGGAAACAAGAAGTGCACTTATTTATTTGAACCTGTGATAATTACATTGTAATCTATGATTCAGATGGCATAGTGATGTCTTCAATTTCTGTACACCCACATATCACCAATCACTTTTATTCTATCATTCCAGCTCACCAAGGAAAGCATACATCAGTCCATTGGTGTGACACAGTATTAAGCAGTGACCGTGTATAATAAAACAATTATAATGAGAACGGAACTGCGATTTTTCACCTGAACAAGATCTTCGCTGTAATATATTTTTCATGACTAGACTTAACAATCAATAGTCATCTGTTAAGAACGTCCATTAATACTATTCTCATGTACATTTTCGGTTAGACTGACTAGGCTTTTATATACAATTAATGTATAAAAATGGTAACCGCATCGCATCCGAGCTAGCAGGTTAAGATAACATTCCAAGACAGAATTATAAGTGACGGGTATATTTATTTATTTATTTATTTAATTTATTTGTTAGTTATTTTTTCATTAACTTTAAAGGTCAGGTTAACTTAAAGGTGCCATATTACACAAGTAAAGTGTTGGCAAACTACTTCTATAAGTATGCTTACTCTCTTTGAATCACAATATACATTAAACAACCAACCTGTGAAAGTTTATTATGTTGTGAAAAAATGTGAAATACATTCTGATTTGTCGTAGGCCTATTTATTCTAAAGCAGAATTGAGGATAGTCTAGAGAACTCTTTTCTTAATTCGTACTGGAAATTATTTCCTTATCTTAAAGTGACAGAAATTCACAAAAGACTATTTCTAGGGAAAATTTACACCATCAACGCCAAGTAAGTTTCACATTATCATTCGAAAAAGTTGTTATCTTTTAAATATAGGTCAACCTCACCTTTAAATACATGATATGCCAACTCGATAGAACAAGACATTTCGTTACTGTGGAGGCAAGGGGGCCTGTGCGCCCTCCCCCCCCCCACTTTATTAGGATCCATTTGATGAAAATAAAGTGCATCAAGTCCCCCTGAAAAATCCTGGCCCCCTTCCCAAAGTAGTCCCTACTGATCCAGTCCCAGTTATGACGCTTTCTATACGTAGTCATCAGCTTATTCGTGAAAACATGAGAAACGGAGACTTTTAATTATAAAAACAAATAATTTGGAGATTTCGATTTCAAAGGGATAAAGTCACGAAAGTACATCCTCACGAAATGTATGTGTGAAGATGTTTCCTTTACCTATTAAATAGATTAATCTATTGAATAACTTGGCACTTCCAAGAGAGGGCGCTCTTTATTTGTTGCTGTGTGTAATTCCTAATTCGTACCATCTGTGGGATCCCAGGGTATAAAAACTGAAAACGTCAAAACAATTTAAACCAAAAACGTATACATTTCACCTTAAAAGTCTGGGCCCGAGTTACATTAAGATACTATATGAGTAAGTCTCTCATTACAACAAGGAATGTAAACACATATGTCAAATACTATTGATTCATGTAAAATATTAAGTGAAGGCACAACATTGGTAACTACCGGTACGGTACCGTATCAAATTAACAAAATAGTAAAAACTTACTTGATGTCAAATTGGTTCACATAGCAAGTAAATTATTTCGTCTGTCAACTTTGTTTGTAAAATCAAATTAAAACACAAAAAGCATGCTAACATTTTCCCGTAGTTTGTTAAAAAACGTGAGCACTTTTTGTGATGAGGTTAGTTTTATCATTATTTCGTGAAATTAACATTATAAGTTACCAAATACCTATGATGTGTCTTAAATTTTAAATAAATAAATAATAAATAGAGAATTAGCTGTTGCAAACTGTTTACAACCTAACGGACGTGTAGTATAAATGCAAAATAATTGTTATTGGCTTTACGTATTGAACCGAGCAGGTTACTTCCAAAAGTAATTTAGAGACCATGCCTTGATAAAATAACAAACGACAGAAAAACAAGTTGTTGATGAAGACGGATCAGAAATTTCAATCTGGAATAATCACTTTTAGTCATAAATACATCTGATCCCTGTGCAAACTATGCGGGAAATTGAAATTAACCAAAAAACAGAGCGAGCATACAAACAGACTCTGCCCATTCACATCTAATCCATCAACCTCGCAAACATCTTGATAATAACACGAATGTGCAATCATCTCTTCCAAACACCCACGTGAAATACACGCTGACGTCGTTACTAAATTCCGTCCACGAAGAGGCAATTTTGACTGCAACAATCCAATTAATTGACCGTGTTTTTAAGACGCCGGCGAAAACAGAACAGAACGCGTCACAAGTAAATAATTAGGTACTGTATAGAAAGTCTGGTTTTTTTTCTTGTCTGTGTTTGACAGAATATACGGCAAACGCCAATAAGAAATACAGCAAATAGCAATGTGAGAGTGCTCCTTAAATCACATTTATGTTCAGTAGCTTTTAAAAACTAAATCATTATCATTTAAAACTTAGGCCTATTATCAATATTTCAAATTATTGACTAAATTAATATTTTAAACCTTGACATTTACTTCCGATTAATCAATTTTCTTGACCACTGACTAGTCCAGCTGCAGACCATTAGAACTGTCTCCCACACACAAATATATAAAGTAAAAAAGGAAAAAAAAGTGTGTGGGGGTGTTTGTTTGTTTGTTTGTTTGTTTTTGTTTTTTGCTATGAAACGATGTCCAATTGCAGCCAAAATTGCTGGATCGAATGCAATGGTCTAATTCCAATAACCGCATATAAATGTACCACGTATTTCACTGGTTGGCAAAAAAAAAAAAAAAAAAAAAAAAAGATTACCAAACAAATAAAATAAAATAAAATAAATAATAAAAAGCGCGTCACCACACCAATTTTGAAGCTGACATATAACCAGAAACCGGAGACTTTTTTTGGCCCAAGGGTCTGTGGCTAAACTATTGTCAGTGGTTGGTACCTAGACGTTCACACGGAAAGTGAACGTGAAGATGCGAGACTTGCGCACGCTATACGTGGGGTGTCAATACACAAATACCTATTTTGCGTTGTAAAATAAACATATACAATTTATATAGTTATTTTTGCCATTTATGCGATCCCCAGTTATTTTCCAAGGCTCTGATGAATTGGTTCTGATGGAATGGCTTTGGGAATTGGTTGTCTGATTTTGACAACATAGAGAATTCTCAGTGTTTTTGTACCGTTCCAAATTTGAGAAAAGTACACTCATTACATGATGTGTTTTTCTTCACCATGTTCTTAGCAATGCATGTACTTGCACCGCAAACCGACAGAGGACTTATAACAAAGGAAGAATAGGTCATCGGTTGCTGGTTCTTTGTTTTCAGAGGTCCTCGGAAGGAGGTCGCATACAAAACCAATGGGTATTGCTTCAAAAAGTCCAAACACAATGTGTGCCATGTGTGTATTGTGTTTCAAACTAGGAAGGGCACACGACACACTTAGCAGTGTTACACAATTATTGTCTTTGTTTTCAAAACTAGTAAACCAAGTCAGATTAAATGTTCACAGATCATGGTTAATGAAATGAGCATTATTTAAAAATTATTTAAAAATTAGTTGCATTTAGGTTATGTGTCAACAACAAATAGAGACATATTTCAGACACACTGTATAGAGAGCCGAGGTCATGTTACACACTTACCAAGCAATTTCGTAGGTATGACGTCATAGAACAATAACAAAAACAAAGAATGTGTAGAACCAATATCCATACTACAATGAGAACGTGACGTCATACTTTTGTACTCTTTCAGAGCAGAATACTTATGACGTCAACATTATTTAAACTCATCCGTACGATGCAAATGTCATTCAGATAAGAATCTGTCCAAGTAACGCTTGGCCAACGACAGTGTAATCAACAAAAGAGCATATGGGTCACCATGTAAGCGCAAATATTTCAAGGACCTACGCTAACTCATCATCTGATGGATTCTCTATTTTTAGTCAGATCTGAAAATCGTGACCTATGCACGCTATTCAAACACATTTCATCACTTATACAATTTGCCCATTGTATTCCGAAGGAAGTGGGACAATTTACGAGTCAGCATTAATCAAACGTAGGAGAATAATACAACGGTCAGGCGTCTGGCACCGAATGTTCTGATATGACAAAATATATGTTAAAATAGCTGAATGCTTACCTTTTAAAATGACCGCATTCTTCTTGTTGTCCGTTAGTCGATACTCATTAAACCTAGAGACCTTCGTCACTGCTTCTACCAATTTAAACATTGTATCGGGAGTATGAAGTGCGTGTTTGTTTTTTACTCCTAACAAAATAGTGGTCTAGAAGCAATTTAAAACAATTTCCCTTGAGATTGTAATTGTTTGACTGCCCTTGACCGAGCGCCCTCGGTCTCAGTTTCACAGCCTGGTTTATCATTCCTGAAAACTGTGTCGTGTAAAATCAAAGTTTTGATGGTACTTGAGGGCGCTATGTTGGCACATTTTATAGTCCTACAAATAGACCTTATGCATATGACGTCGCAAACGGAAGGTCGCCCTCTATCAGAGGCTAGAGAAGGTCACTCATTGGTTCATGTATTCGCGCTGTGCATGCGTATACGCACAGCGCGCATACATGCGTATACGCACAGCGCGCATACATGAACCAATGAGTGACCTTCTCTAGCCTCTGATAGAGGGCAATATTCAGTTTGTGACATCATATGCATAAAGGTCTAATAAATGTCACAAAATCATTAATGTACCTCTTCAGTTTCCTTGTGGCTTATTTGACGATATAATATTTCAAAAGTCGCATCCTCTCCTAGTGATCCCCAGACTGCTGATTCCCAGGTTTAGCATTGCAAATAGGATCATGGGGGCATGATTGTCTGCAGAACAGAGAATGAGAGACCGCCAATAATGAGCTTCATAGGTAGCTTAGTTGGTTGAGTACCGCTATACGGTAATCAGGAGGTCGCAGGTTCAAATCCCGTCAAGTAAATTTTCTTGGATTACTCAAACATGTATTTATGAACCATCGTGGTTCATTTGATTTTATTATATTTAATAGGCATGTCATGAAAATAATTAAATAGGAAACAATTCTAATATCAAACTCAACAATAATTATGACAACCGTTTTGAAAGGATTTCCCTGCACTTGCCAATTTGTAATATTTAAAATAAATTGTTCCACTTTTTGCACAAGTACTATTTGACGTTTTGAAAAACAAACCTCAAAGATGGACTATACACGTTTAAATCTCATGAAGTATGAATGCAAATCCAGGTATTTAAAAAACACTAAAAAGGATATGACCAGTTGAGTAAAGAAAAACGCACACGACTACGTACAGATAAATGAGACTATAATGGCGGCGAGAGGGCGTGCATAAGACAATAATCAAACAACACAGTCAATCAAGACCGAAAAAAGAGGGCGCTCATAACTGTAGTCGGTCCACCGACCTGTTGACTTTGTTGATAGTCAAATCTGTGCCATTTGATCAACTATCTGGAAGATGGTTTGTGGTAGCACCATGTAAATTATCTCACGAGTTGTAAATAGTAATGGTCCTAAGAAGAACTAGTGTATATAGTTGACAACATCCAAGAACGATTGTATATGTTATGAAAATTTAATAATATTTTTGTATGTAACATTTAAATACAAAAACGTCGATTAATGCTTTATAGGAATCAAGAACAAACATATTTTGAAAGAAAACTGTCAAAGTTTCAGTTTTGAGAGAGACTCTCCTCCAGTGGCGGAACCTTCGACCGATCTACCATTTTTGCAGATAGGTATCGTAAAACAAATCCATGCAGTTTTAGAGCCTCACACCAGATTAGTGTGTAATAATACCCATGTTGTTCCATTAATCTAATATTAAAGATAACATTTGAATCGGTAGGTATAGGATTGGTAACTCAAAAATAACCAAATAGTCGAATATTAAAGTAAGTTTAAACCTGATGATGGTATAAATCTTCCATAGAAATATTTTTTTGACGTTTTATCATTTTAAAGAAAAGTTAAACAGTTTCCAGGAAAGATTTCTCTTTCCTAAATTCCACATAAGATTAGGTGCAAATTATCTGAATGCATGTGAACGACAAAGCTTCAAAAGCTGAAACGGTCACAGGTTTTTAAATATTATCTTTATTCAAATTATACTCTTAAAAATAGTTTTGGCAACATAACCAATCAGGTACCTTCCCTTTAAAGGGACAATATCACGATCAACAGGACATGGAATCAGTGTACTAGTTTTAGATTAACTCAGTGAATGGATATAATATGATAAGGGCATAAATGAGCCAGTAATTTTCAGTCAATGTGTACATCTTAAACTAGGACACCGATATCATGTCCTGTTGAAAGTCTGATTGTGACGATGCTGTCCCTTTAAGATTCTATGCAGAAACGGTTGAGCACTTAGACGAAATACAATTCGAGAGGTACTGTCAACATCACCATTTTATCAAATTCCCTTTTCAGGTAATACAACAGGAAGTAATAAATGTCGGCAAATCACCAAACATGGATAGGTAGTCAGTCCCGACCTGAGTTCAATTATAAATTGAGTACTCAATCATTTATACAAATATCAGTGAAAGGCATTTACCGAACATGTATCGTGTTATGTAAATGCTACCAAGGCCATATCTTCTATCCCAGACATGACCGATATGAAGACGATGATTAGGTCTATTTTAGGAATTACCAAGGCTGTCATTTTGCATTGTACAATGACGTCACTATACCATCCTGTATAATTATTGCATGTCTCTAGATAATGGATCGAATTTGCATTGTGAAGATACATTCATGAATGACAACATGTATAATATACATGATATAAAAACACGAAGTACACATTCTTTCATACTCGGATGATAGGTGTTGTGGGGTTATTTCAACAATTTGTCTTGCACATTGACCCATGGATCATGGAGGAAGGAAAATACTCCCTCCATGCATGGGTTTAAAAACTGGGCCTAAAATAGGCTAAATGAAGGTATCTATATCCTAATCAACATAAATAAAATTTATGTATTAATGTGTGTGTTTTGAATTTTTAAAAATTATATTGGATTATACATACAACATTTACAAAATAAATTTTGACATATTCAGAAGCCAAAATGCTTGTAGTGAAATACCATTAGTATAATAAATAACAGAGAAGAGTGAACACAAGACAAGCGGGCTGAGATGGTTGGCAATAGTGGATGCAAATGGAAAACATTATGACATCATGCAAAGAAATAAATCAAGAAGGAGCGACAACGTTATGGGATATTACCATCATCAGAACTGTTTAGATACTTATTAACCCTGCCCCTCCCATCCCCCTGGGATCGCCGTCCATGCATCTTTACTGGTATCTTTGCAAACCACTTGTCATTTGTTTGCATGTTTTATTCCCTCACTTTATTATACTGACGAATGGGACCAGAACAATTTATTTATTAACCATATTAACTCAAGCCTATAAATATTGATGTGGGAAACCTCAACTAAATAACCGTTGTCCATTGTTTCGCATCTCGCACGAGTGGCTGTAAAATACCGTTTTACAATCCTCAGTGTTTTGGCACTTATTGTTTTCCGTTTCCCATCTTTGCAAATTGTAAAGAAACAACCGTTTCAATAAACTAAATACACAATTTTCCTCCATTTATTTATATGGGATTGTTATTCATTGACCGGTATGTACAATACAAATATGAAATGAAGACGATGTTAATGAAACGCCGATATTAATTACTGCTCTATTTTATGAAGAGAACTTGGCACTGCCACGTGTGTTAACATTAAAGTCAATTAAATTCAGCCGCATAATATCCTCCATTATATATCAATGGCTCGCGCGCAACACCATAAAAACAACTCCACTGCAGCGACTGTCTCATTATGTCTCATTATTAACACATAATTAAAACACAGCCAAGCGTTATTAATTCCTCTATGTAACATAATGGTGGTGATATTGAAGTTTGGGGATGAGTTGTCTGTAAGCTGGCTCCGGTACAATGCCGCAATGACCTTGGTAGACTATGGTCCGGTTGTCGTCAATTCGTCCGACGAGGGACCTATTGTTTCTAGAGGGGATAAAACAGCATTGGGTCCATCTTGTCATCATAACTGTTGATGAGAGCTCCTCCAATGAGACTACCCAGTATTTGGCTCCAAAACATTGGGTTGGGTTTGCCGTCGTTTGTGGTTTTCAGGTAAGTTGATCGTCGAAAATAAATGCCCATTAAAATAGGTTATTTTGTAATATTTTACTGAATACATCAGCGGACTTAAAGGCATTTTTATCCATCAAACTGTTTATTTATTATCAAATGTCTGATTCATATGATAATCCTTCGTACTGATCATCTTGTACGAGTTGCGATCATGTTAGTACAATTATTTAAATCATTTTCCAACTGAGTACGTCTTCATAATATGAACAGTCAAAATTAAGACAGAATGCACGAAATTCTGAAGTTCACGAAATTCACGAAATTCTGTTCACTTTTTAAATTTGTTAACAATACATCACAATAAGCTTTAACTTTCACAGTTTGGTTGTTTAATGTATTTCTGGAATCAAAGACAGTTAACATTTTTGCCAGCATAACCAGTGTTGTACCTTCTCCATAATCTACACTTGCTTATATTGAGATCTATTATAAGGGATCATCAAAATGTCTGTAGATTTGTCTTTACATTCCAATATTTCTAGGATACTAGCATTTAGCTGAGCCCTAATTAAATATTATTTATTTGTTATAGAATTCTGCAATCATGACCAGAACTGTTGGTAAACCATGGCATAGTGACACATCTCATTCCACCCCCAATGTTTAGCGATTTAAATATTGTTGCGATATCGCACCAGCAAACGTTTCCAAATATTAATGTTTTTTAGACTCGGTATTGTTTGGAGGTTGTGAGGTGAAGGTTGTGAGGTACATGAGGTGCGCCAACATGTTCTGTCCAGGATTGGATGCAGCTGGATACACAATCACCCCTTTTCCGAATATTCTTACATGACTTCCTTATTCCTGAATCGACAACGGAGGACCTTCCCAGATACCTTTGCTCAGTCTGCAGGTTCCGTTTGCTACGAACAATAACATTTTGGCTTGTTCGTTGTCGACGAAACCTGAACATTGTGCATCATTCGCTACTGGAATCATCCACATCATAGAATCGCCCGTTTTTTCGCTATATTTACGACAATTTTCTGTTTTTTTCATCAGAATATTGTTATTTTATTTGAAGAAGGGAAAATAAATGCTTTAGAATGACACATTTTCTCAAAATATTCATGAGAAACATGACTTACAAAAAATACTTACTGAAATGAATTTAGGGTAGGTCATAAATTCATGTTGACACTTGTTTACAGTAAAAGCAAGCATCTGACTATTATTTAGTGAAATATCTCATTTCGAAATATTTGTTTTTCTTTCTAAAATGAAATTACCAATGCTCCAATGAAAACAAACATGAATCTCATCGCAGTTTTACATAAAACTCACTTGGTATTAAGTTAATGAAGGTATCAAACATACTTTGTAATCTTTCTATCTGAGGTGCTTTCAATTTAGTAAAATTAGTGGAATGATTTCTGAATAATTAACTGAATTAACGTCAAGTAAGACTAATTGCGGTGACACCATGTGGAATCTCAATTGAGTAGTAATTAGTTCTGAAAAGAACTGGTGGTACAACTCGATGTTTCGATCAGTATGCTCTGATCGTCCTCAGGAGAATGCCGGACTCTGGAAAATGCTGCTGCTTAAGTAGACTGCTGGAGGATCATCCCATGAATGGATGCTGGAGGATTAGTTCGTTGAGGCGCGCAGGCGGGAAACTGTGAGACTATGAGACTAGGATCCTAGGGGTTGGGGGAATTAACGTCTTTATAAGATCAACATTCAACGTTGAATACGAAGTTGGTGTTTGCCGACCGAAAATGTGCATTTTTTTCAAAAGTGTTTTAAAATCAGTAATGTTTAAACATTCTACAGGGATGCGGTGTTGTTCAGGGGCGGTTATTGGAATTGGGAATTGGAAACAGCCCCGCCCCGTGACAACCTGTGTGTATGTGTGGGTGTGCATGTGTGTGTGTGAAGATGAAGACCTATCTATGATGCGTTTGTTGATGAAGAGAGTATAGCGCCATCAAGTGGTGCCATCTGGTGCGTTCGACAATTTCAAAAACGGAGGGTCTTGTTAGCGGGAACGAGGCAGACCCTCCATCTACACGAGGTTGAGCTTCGTTATCTATCTATCTATCTATCTAGGCATCGTCCATCCACTGCAGGATGTAGCCCTCTGTCAGACCATTCCAGGTTGCTCTTTCTTTTGCCGTCCTTGTCCAAGTCCCCCCAACTAACTTTATTATGTCATCTCTCCATCTTTTTTTGGGTCTGCCCCTGGATCTCTTTCCTATTCTTGGTTGCCATTCCGTGGTTCTTATGGTCCATCTGTTGTCTGTCATTCTTGCTATGTGTCCCGCCCACTTCCATTTCATTGTGTTTACGTATTTAGCCATGTCTTTGACTTTAGTTTTATCTCGTATTAATTGGTTGGGTATCCGGTCCCTTAGTGTTACTCCTATCATCTTTCTTTCCATTGCTCTCTGAGTGGTCAACAGTTTATTGTATATTTCCTTGGTAATTGACCAGGTTTGGCATCCATATGTTATCGTTGGGAGTATGCATTGGTCGAAAACTCTTCTCTTCAACGATATTGGTAGTTGTCTGTCGTAGAAGATTTCTTTTGTATCTTCCGAACAGACACCATCCTATTTTTATTCTTGTCAGCACTTCTTCTTTAGTTGTGTCTTGTAGTTTTAATGTTTGCCCAAGGTACTTGTACTCCTTTACCTTTTCTATTATTTCATTTTCGATTTTGACATCGGCTCGAGAATTAATGTTTGTAATATATTTCGTCTTTCCTTTGTGCATTTTTAGCCCGAATCGGCTGCATTCTTTGTTGACCTTGTTTAGTTGTCTTTCCAGGCTTTCGATAGAATCTGTGAAAATTGCTACATCGTCAGCGAATCTGAGGTTTGATAGTGTCTCTCCATCAATGTTAATTCCTTCCTTCTTCCATCTCTGCATTCTTGAAGACTTCTTCGAGAACTGCATTGAAGGATTTGGGGACAGTGGGTCACCCTGTCGAACACCTCTGGATATCTTAATCTCGGTGATATTTCGTTGTCTAAGTGAATTTTAGCTGTGGCATCTGTATATATGTCTTCAAGGATGTTAATGTAGGTTTCATTTATACCTATATTTCGTAGTGATCCAAACATTGCCGGGTGCTCTATGGAGTCGAATGCTTTTCAAAATCCACAAAGCCGATGCATAGTGGTAGGTTGTATTCATTTGTCTTTCTATGGTCTGGTTTATAGCTTGCATGTGGTCCGTTGTTGAGTATCGCTTCCTGAATCCTGCTTGTTCTCTTGTCTGATTTTCATCCAGGGTCCTTTCTATTCTGTTGTGCAATACTCTTGTAAATATTTTATACTGGTGCGAAAGGAGACTTATTGGTCTGTAGTTCTTTACTTCACTTTTGTCTCCTTTTTTGAAGAGTATGATGATTTTAGCTTCCTTCCAATCTTTGGTATCTTCTTTATACTCAGGATGACATTGAATAAGGTGACCATTTCTTGGATGACAGCTTCTCCACCTAGTATCATTATATCAGTTGTTATTTGATCAATGCCTGGTGCTTTATTTCTTTTCATTTGATTTATTGCTGTTTGGACTTCTGATTGTAGAATTGGTGGCACATCTAATTCATCTGGGCTTGATCTGTTTGTATCTTCTCCCGGCTCTGTTTTTGAGCTGTACAGATCTTTGTAGAAGTCAGCACATATTTCCAGTATTTCTGTTCTATCTGTTGTTTTTTCTCCATTTGGTTTTTTCATTGAGCTGATTTTGGGTTTGTTGCTGTTCTTGTCGATTTGCTTTGGACCCCTTCCCTTTTTGATGATCGATTCTATCTTTTCTGTCCTTCTTCTTCTCTGCCTTTGTCTCCTTTTCTTTTTAACGAGCTTGCTCGCTTCACAAAGCTCAATCTTCTCGTGTTGTGATAATGTATCCTTATTTCTCAAGGTCTTTCTTCTCTTGTCGAGTGTGTGGTTTCTATGTCTTCCTGTGTTGGAGTCCGTTTTCCGGTTTCCTTGTCTCTTTGGCAAGTTTAGCTGCTTCTTCCTTGATTATGTTGTTGATTTCTGTGCAACGTTCATCTACTTCCATGGCTTTGTCTTTCAGTACCCTCAAAGCGATTCTTGAGGTTCAGTTGAAACTCGTCCTTGTTCTCGTACAGTTTTGGTTGCTTATCAACATGGGTTTGATTCTTTTTATTGTATTTAGGCGGGATAGTTTTCTGCTTATGGATATCTTTGTTCTTACCATCCTATGGTCACTACCGATGTCTACCTTGGTGATTACTTCGCAGTTTTGTACGATGCCCCTCTGGCTGATTAAGAAGAAATCAATTTGGTTTGTGGTAATGGCGTTTGGGCTCTTCCATGTCCAGTATCTGTTTTGTGGTTTTTTAAACAGAGTGTTAGCAATGATGAGTTCTTCTTGTAGAGCAAACTCTATCAACCTATTGCCTCTGTCGTTTCTTTTTCCTGTACCGAACTGGTCCATTCAATGTAATTTATTTTCTTCTCATTGAAATGCACGTCATAAATACTGCACGACTGATGAAGTATTGACGATGGCTCCTAGATCAATGTGGTCCACGAATTTGACAAAAAAACATCAGCATAATTCATATCTTCATGATGCAAAGTGATGATCAATACTAGGTCTAGGTGATAGATACTTAGGGGTGTATTTGAGTGGGTTAATATTGCTACTCTCAAGTTTGTAAGAAATTTTACCCACACATTAAACTCGCGTTGAATATCGCGAACGGCGAGGGCACGATTCAGTACAGTATCATGACGTTCAAGTTGATTGTTCAGTCAAAAATATTTCCTTATTGGATTAATACAACAAAAACAAAAAGACAGAATGATGCATATATATACCTTGTTTTTACATTTCTTAAATACTATACTTATAACTCTGTGTGTTTGGTTCATCTTGTTAAATATTTTGTCTGACATGACATTACCATGCTGTTTATGGAAGCCACCATTTTTTCACTCAATTGACCGAGGCTTTACTCCTCACCAAAATGGAATGATAAATCGCCTTACCCGTGTCAGTATACTAGTGTCCTACTTCTCGCGACCTGGAGTATTCTCGTGTCATCCAGAGTAATCCTCTCGAACGAAGTCGTAGAGTCTCAAAATCAGCCCATAAAGGAAATATCTAAATATATCCCCCTCCCTGTTTATGTAGCCTGCCATTCCACAATTTCTATTGTATCCCTTCTATCTGTTTTATTTTGAGAAAAACATTTCTGATCAATACTGTCTAATTATGATGGGTTCCGGAATGCAATAATTGTGTCTGCAGTCCAGAATTGCCATTGTAAATTAATTTGTATTCTAATGAATTGTTGACTATCTTTCCTTTAAAATGCAATTCTCCATAGCAGTGAATTACTGTTATACCGATAGGCTTTGCTTATGAATTTATTTCGTAATAAAACCAAACCAAAAGTTATTCTCTGTTATAGATTCAAACTCGGTAACCTGGCCATTCGAAAACATTGGTGAATTTATACTTGTTTAAAACAGCTTATAATAGATAATATATAATGGCAATTATAATGTGAATTCCGGGCTCCATAACAAAACCGCTTTAATACGGAACGTATCTAGGCTTTAGAGGCGCACTGAATTGTTTACCAGGTATAACCCAGTAAATCAACCTGTTAGAAATACCCAGTGTTATAATTATTATTCTCATGATTGTTTATGCTTCCTAATTGAAATAATATTGTTGCGAATTCTGATGTTATGGAAATAAACAAAACAAACAATAAACTCTTGATGATCAAAACAAAATGCAGTGTAAATATACACACCATCTTCACAGCGTGTCCACTGTTTGATTGGCCCAGATCCCCTCAACCATGAACTCTTACGACGATCCAGTAAGTACTTCCTACAATTATTAGTTATTTTGGGAAGATGTTCGTTTACAGTACGCTCCCAGTAGAGAGTAATATTCCCTTTTTGTCGCGTTTGATGTTTGTTCTATAAAGAAGAAGATACTGTAAGACTGTGAAGTCGATCAACAGCAAGCAATTTTGGGAACGGTGATGGCTGGCGGTTGACACTTGGTGTTTAATTAAAAACGTCAACCCGAATGTTGGGTTTGTTTGGTCTGTTTCGAATTACGGATTCCCAATGTCAGTTCGATCAAGGACCTGATCATCGATACATCATCAAAGGAACCTGCCTATTTAACTTCTCCCTCGGTATGTGAAGAGTACCCATCAGCAAACACTGATGTTAAATATATACTAGTCAAACAAAGAAACGCAAATGTTTTTAAAGTGGTATATTTCTGCACACTTGGTAGAAATTGGTTTACTTTAGCAATGCGCATACTAAGGAAAGTGACTTGCTTCATTTCCACACCTGTTTGCATTGGCCACGGTTGATTGCACATCGTCAAGGACAAAAAGGTCATTTGGCATGGGCAGTGCAGGACCAGATTACGTAACTGGAAATTTAGCTGTATGACTATCCAAAATCGTGGAGGGGGTCTCAGGCGTACAGAAAACCAAATTCATTATGCAGTTAGGCCGTCAGCAGCAATGCCACGACTCTCTGTTCTAGAGCGCGGCCGCGCTGTCGGTATGCTGGAAGCGGGTATGAGACCCAGGGCTGTCGCACGTGCTCTTAACGTGCATGAATCCACTATTGGCCGTCTCAGAGACAGGCACCAGGCCACTGGGGATGTTGCCGACCGACGAAGAAGTGGTCGGCCCAGAGTCACCACCCCAAACCAGGATCGCCATATTGTGCTCCTCCACCTCCGAGATCGACGCCGGGATGCTGGTCAAACTGCAAGAGAGACCCCTGGCAGGCACAACAGACGCATCAGCGACCAGACTGTGCGGAACAGACTGCGTGCTGCTGGTCTGCGAAGCAGGCGCCCGTTTAGAGGTCTCCAGTTGACTGCACAACGGCGGGAGCGCCGTCGTCAGTGGTGCATGCAGCATCGGCAGTAGACTCAAAGGATGTGGAGCCAGGTGTTGTTTACGGACGAGTCCCGGTTTCGCATATCCCACAATGATGGACGTGTTAGGGTCTACAGGAGGCGTGGGGAGCGCTATGCTGACTGCAATGTCGTAGAGCAGGACAGATGGGGCGGTCCTAGTGTCATGGTGTGGGCCGGCATTGCCGCCAACAGCCGCACCAATCTGATTGAGATTCAGGGCAATCTGAATGGGCAGCGCTACCGAGATGAGGTCCTGGCAGCAGAGGTTGTGCCTTTCTTGCGCCAGCATCCCAATATCCAACTGCTACAGCAGGATAATGCACGCCCGCATGTTGCCAGAATTGTGACTGATTATCTGCGACAGCAAAATGTAGAAACCCTTCCATGGCCTGCCTTTAGCCCCGACATGTCCCCAATAGAACACCTATGGGACGAACTTCAACGGCGGGTTCATGCCAGGCCTGTAGCGCCCCAGAACGCTCAGCAGTTGGCGGCCGCGCTTCAAGAAGAATGGCGCGCACTGCCTCTGGGGCGGATTAGGCGCACAATCCAGTCCATGCGCCGGCGCATAAACGCCTGCATCCTGGCCAGAGGTGGACACACCAGTTACTGAGTACTTACACTTTCATGTCATCATAATTTTTCTGGGGTGCAATCAAATTTTGTTGGTATAAATTGGCTTCGAAAAAAAAATTGCGTTTCTTTGTTTGACTAGTATATATTGCCCGTGTTTGGCTAAGACGACCTACACAATAGAATGTATAAAGCAAACGAGTTTTGAAAGATAATATCCTTGTTAAACGAGACAAAAATGAAATGTCGGAAACTGTATATAAAAGCTATATTTCAAACGCACTTGATTCTGATTGACAGCCGCGCTGGCCAATCGGAAGACTGTCCACCCGTTACATACAATATTGTGTTGTCACGTGCAACCCTGAGGATTAAAACAGTGGGCCAGCATTTTAGTAATTTGAGTTTTTAATTTACTGGTACTAATCCTTGCCGGATTTTTTCATTCAATGTCTCAAATGAAAGCTTATAAGTTCCTTAACGCCAGAAAAAATGGGAATTCAACATTTAAATCTATTTTTACCGTAAAATTGGCCCAAACATATATCTTTAAAATAATGTATTCTTCCTTATTGTTCATATTGGACAAGTTGCCCAATATAAAAATGCACTGGTGTCGTGTTCAACACACAAGTTTTCAGTGACAATAAAAACAGCTGCAGTCTTATACCAGGTAATTATCAGTAAAGTGTATATTTCCCCAAAGTGTGGTATATCTAGATCAAGTGGTAAGGTCGGGCACCAAATGTATTCTAGACTTTGCCGCGGAATCATTCTCAATCGGGCAGTAACTGGTTGGTGAATTGAAACGGCCATTCGGGAATGGGGATGTGGCTTTCACATTTTTCTTTATTACGGTGCCGTTAACATCACTTCTGTATCCCATCCTTTCCCATCCCACTCACCCAAGGGTATTATTTTATATAAAACACATCCCTTTAAAAGAGAAACCAGATCAATCAAGACCGTGACAAAAGCGCATTGAGCACGGTGCCGGTTCGGCCATGCCGAACAACCCGGCGTGCTTGCCTCCACGCCAGGGTGAGAACAGACCGAGGCAAAAGTTTCCATGATATTTTCACGGCCTGAGGTGTGACATGTGAATCCTTCAGGTGAAAATGAGTGCTGAGTGAAGGTGGCATACTTAGCGATCATTTATACTGACATGATGATGTATGTCGGAGTGCTAGTTACGTGTGGACTCTGTATGGATATGGTGGTCCTGAAGGGGAAATATTTGACGTCAAATTGTAGGTAAAAGTATGCAACTGTCACACAATTTTACGTGTGATTGGACTTAAAATTTGTGTCTGTTTTGCACAATTTGACGTCAAATTTAGGAATTTCATTGTTTCATTACCAGAATGATAAAATAAATATGACAAAAATTAAATGGTACGTCAATTTTAGCGACTTCAAAACATTTGGGGTCCCAGTTGACGTCCAATTATGCGACGTCCTTTCAGAGCCACCGTAGATACCTGATACAAAGTGCTCTCAAGCTAAAACATAATGCTTATTAAAAAAACATGAACCATTAATGGTATTATAATTATATTTGAAAGTAATAAAGCAAAACCGTTAATTAATTTGTATCTAATGATTTGAAGGCACATTATTTCTAATCTAGGATGCCTGTATTGCGTCTTTTTGATATTTTTTCGACACTAAAGGCAGTGCCGAACGGCGGTCCAGCCAACTTTTTTTTTTTTTTTTTAACGTAGTGACTCAATTCTCCAGAGACTGCAGATAATAAGTATATACTGAACCAATGAACCGTGTTCTTCGAGTGGCGGCTCTATCCAGCCATTTTTCTCACGAATGAGGTTATCGTACCCAAACGAGCATAATGTGATACGAATACAGTCTGGGGAAGTTCAGATCCAACGACGGAGGCACAACAGTGACTTGTAAGTACCGTTGCTATCTTCCCATTGTCTGCACACTGAATGAACGCCAGGATGGGACCGACTGTAAGAGGGTGGTTTGGCAAGGTGTCTACCCTTTTCGTGTTTACGGCTTGTTTATTCGCCTGTTGTCATGCTGCCAGACAGCTATCAATAGGTAACGTATTTTCCATGTCTATGTTAATGTGTTTTGTTGTTTTTGCTGTTGTTGTTGTCAACGTTGTCGTCCTTGTGTTTTGTCATTGTTACTTCCATAATTATTGGAAGTAACTTGATTTAATGTTTGCCCTGCACCGACGCATCTATGAAGCACTCACACTCATACAAGAATTTCATCAAAACATTTAAATAGCGGTAACCTCTTCAATATAGGATTCTAGCCGGCCCGTTGTCATTTTGACAGACTTGCGAAAAACATAGGCCTGTAAATTTATGAATTTAAATATTCCACCAAATGAATTACATTTAATAAAAAATACTTCAGACTTGGATGAGTGAAGCTTTGGAAAATTACTAAAGTGGGCCATGTCTCTATAACACGGATGCAATGCCCCAGGATAAGAATATAGCATTTATCAATCAAAAAATAATCTACAAACGGACACAATTTACAAATAAACCACTTTCAAATCCCTGTAACTCAAATATGGTTTATAATGAATCCATCATCAGCCAAAACTTATTGGTGAAATACTTGGGTAATGGATGTTGATTGATTATTAAGCTATGTCGGTGAAGGGCAAAACATCCTATCAATAATTGTTCGGCTTAAAATTTAAAATGTATGTAAGGTTTCACGACTTACAATCGCAAGTTTTCCTTTCAAGAATATTTCAGAACACTGAAATCTTTGGAATTGTTAAACAAAACATGAAACATTGTCGCAAAACAGAAGCCAGTAAGCTATTCCCATCACATTAAGTCAATTAATATTAACGTTAAAGGGACAGTGTCATCACGATCAGCAGGGCATTGAATCGGAGTGCTAGTTTTAGATTAACTCAGTGACTGAAAATAATACTCCCACGTGATAAGGTCATATTATCGTTGCTGCTGCATAAATGAGCCTGTAATTATCAGTCACTGTGTTCATCTTAAACTAGGACATCGATTCCATGCTCTGTAAAAAGTCTGCTCCGATCGAGACGATACAGTCCCTTTGGGTTGCTTTTGAGTTTTTTCCATATTTTCTTTGTTTAAGATGCTTTAAAAATATGTCTGACTATTTTCAAAGTTAACAAAAATTAAAATACAAGGATTTGCCCCTAAAATGTTGTTGTTGTTTTTTTTGGGGGGGAGGGTTTCATGATATTCTCAAGGTGATATTTATGATATTCCAGAAAGTATATCTGCACGGTTTGTTCGCGTTTATTAATGTTTTAAACTGAAGTTTAGACCTATATATTTTCACCTTTAAGAAGAAATTGTGCAGGTGTAAATAAATAAATAGGATGTTAGAAGTGGACGACCATTAATTTTCCATCCGAGTTGCCCAATCCATTATTAATCAGGTGCTTATTATCTTTTAATTGTTTCTCATTAATTCGGGCTCACGCATCAAGTCAGCAGGTGGACCCTTATGTTTTATATTTTAGTTCCTGCGTGTATTTTACAGACAAACCCATAATCGGAAAGCTGTTACATATTTTCCCCATCATGGGTGTGCCGCGACGCTGTAGACATATCAAGTGTTGATATAACATGTTAGCACATATCATCATCAAGACACGGTGGTTACCAGCCACGAGTGGGACTTACTCTTGTTACGTTACAGTTTGCCTGGCTCTCTGTCAGGCATCATCTTGAATAATGGATGAAACGAGGTGCAAAGCGAGCCTGGAGATCCGTGCTTCCACATTGGCGGCTCATTACTTCTGCTATTAAAGGCATTCACTTGACTTATCGTTGAGCCTTTCTTAATCTAAGAAAGCTATGAGGGCAGTAATACCCGCAATAAGGGATGACGGTTTGACTTGGTGTTTGATGATTAAACAATAAGCAATTCAAAGCTCCTAGCTTTCATTTTGACCATTTAGGTTATTTCACAGTTTTCCATTATTATAATAAAATTGTTGTAAATTTTATCAAGAATGGCTGATTAAATAAGCCTAATTTGAGGTGTGGCGGATGTAATAGGGTGGCGAATGTATTAAGACTAGATTTAACCACTCATATACTGTGTCCGCAAAAACGCTCATTTCTATCAGAACAAGTGTTGTGCTGAATCTGTTGCATGGTGTTCATATTATTTCATTAAAATGTTTGAATACACATAGCGTTAGTGCATAAATACTTTTTCAAATTCATTTAATATAACACAGTTTAATTGAATACCTTTTTGTGTGCATCCTATTTTTGGCAGTGCGCCCTCCCTTTATAAGAGACCATGGATACGCCCCTGTAACAGCTTACGAAACTGTACACATTTAAAGAGACAATATCTTCACGATCAACAGGGCATGGAATCAGAGTGCTAGTTGTAGATTAACTAAATGACTGAAAATAATACCCCATGATAAGGTCATATAACCGTTGCTACTGCATGGTGATATATTAAGCTTTAAACGTTCATTAAAAGATTATGTTTTAAATGTATAAAGACATCTGTATCTACATTAAGTATTTAGTTATCTGTAGTATCTATATTAAGTTCTTTTTTCTTATTTTCATATAGTATTGTATTACTTTGTATCTCCTGGGCGCCTAGGAAGAATACCGGAAGGTAAATGGCCTACCCAGGTTAAATATTTTGAAATAAATAAATAAATAAATAATAAATAAATGAGCTCTGATCATGACAATATTGTCCCTTTGAAAACTACACGCATCTGGTGGTATTTCATACGGCAACACGCTCAAATGTCAAGCTTCGATCCTTTTAAAATTCATAGAGGCAAAATAATTTCTCACAGTATTATTCTGTGATCGAAACTACCCTGCACAAACTATAGAGTGTTAACATAACACCAGTGGTGTTACCTTTATTCTTCTATGGTGTTAATATTACGTAATGTGCCCAATATGTACACTTGGGCACCATTGGTGCAGTTTTAACACCCCAGTTTTTTGCAGTGTATTATATATCCGAAATCACGTTTACCCAAAGGTATTCGACTGTAAAACCCTAAACATTTACAATTATATTAGCTTATTAAAAAGGTGTCGAATTTGTTTTAAGAGACTCCAGAATAAAAGGGTTAAATAATATTGCATATATAAATAATGCATTCACTGAAACTATATATTTGTATTTATTTTGTTATGTCGAGTATATTATGATTGAGTATATGTTGTTTATGGCGCGATGTCTGTAAACCTATTAAATGTATTATTTAATTCGCTCATTTTCCTTTCCCTATAGGTGCGATTTTTACCGAGAAAGTAAGCACATCTTTTTTCGGTTTCCGTCGAGGGGCCATCATCCACAATGTATTAAACAACGAGTCGGAATCTTTCCAGTTTTTGGGCTTTGAGAAATATGTCAGCGAGTCTAACAGCTTTCAATTGGGCCGAAAAAGTGAGTAAATTTGTTTCAATTTGGTGAGCAGTGAGCGTATCGTGATAAAGCAAACGTCCAATAATGTTGGTTAAAGGGGTTACACTTTTTTTTAAAGAAATATTTTAAATATATATATAACAAATAAAAAATTATTTGTGTTAATTATTTTATTTTTTTATTTATAGAAATGTACGTGTTTTGATATTTATGAAGTGTTATCATACTATAAAAGTGTTTGTGTCATTAACGATTTAAGGTGCCTTTGTGTCTAAATTCAAACGCACAAGCGTGTTTTTGGTATTTAAAAAACAATAAATAAACACCACGACGCGTTTAAGCCGTTGAAAAATAAACGCACAAAACATTTTCATAAAGTATTACTAGATAGGCGTTTAAACGTTAACATTTTTAATAGTTTACACCATTGTAAAAATTCTGTAAATACATCCATACATCCATACAAGAATGAAGAAATATGTATAGAAACCAACCTGTGAAATGGTCGGCGTATTCCGCTGAGTCGTTCACTTGGAAATAGTGAAAATGCATTCAAATTAATTGTGTTTGTATGCATTGTTATGTTTGATCCGTTTCAGATTTGAATATACATTCCACAGTATGTATATATATAGATATGAAGAAGGCTATGGCTAGTAAGAATACACCAGGACTTTTCCTATTCACGTTTATGCAATTTTCTGAAGCTTCTTTTAAATACCACAGTGAAATTTGCACTTCTATCTGGGGCTATAACACCTATAACTTATCAAATGTTTGACATCAAGCGATGATTTCATGACACGCACATTGATTATCAACATCGTAATCATTCTTGTCATGGTTTGCCCTTTGCAGAATACACTATCGCGTATATAATGCTTGGGTTAACCCCCTGAAATGTTCATTGCACTTTAATGACTTTTTATTATACCCATGCAATTCTCATGAAATATTGACATACTAATTACTACGAAATGATTCCTCTAGGTAGGGCTTCGGAGCAATCAAAGCTCCAGGGTATTTATGGATGAACACTTGTGCAGTTCACGTCATCGACCCACGAACTGTTATTATATTTACTTACATTTATTGACTTAACTACTTTATAAAAATTATGATTATTAACAGCGACAAATATTACACTTGCAGAGTTTAAAGGAAACAACGTTTGTATTTGGAAACGTACATTCATTTTAACCCTCTAGTTTTCAAGAAATACCGGTATGTCATAAAACAAACCTATAAAAGATTTGGCACAATAGCCTAATATGTTTTTTGGTTTGGTTTTCGACTAACCGTGAAGCTTTTTTGTCTAAGGAGTTGAACCCGAGTCACTTGCTTGGAAGACAACTATTCTAACCGCTATACCACACACGCCTTGTCATGTGTAGAAAATATGTTTTCAAGTTTGCTTTTAACTATTAATTAAATCAAACAAAATAAAACAAGCGTCGACCAGGAACTGAACCCGGGTCAATTGCTTGGAAAGGAAATATTCTAACCGCTATACTACCAACGCCTTGTCGTTCGTAAAAAATATTTTTTCAAGTTTGTATCAAGATATTAATTAAATGAAACAAAATAAAAGATGCGTTGGCCCGGGAGTTGAACCCGTGTCAATTGCTTGGAAGGCAACTATTCCAACCGCTATACCACCAACGCCTTGTCGTTTGCAAAAAATTATTTTTTCAAGTTTGTATCAAGATATTAACTAAATCAATCAAAATAAAAGAAGCGTTGTCCGGGAGTTGAAATCGGGTCAATTGCTTGGAAGGCAACTATTCTAACCGCTATACCACCAACGCCTTGTCGTTTGCAAAAAATATTTTTTCAAGGTTGTATCATGGTATTAAATAAATGAATTAAAATAAAAGATGCGTTGGCAGGGAGTTGAACCCGGGTGAATTGCTTGGAAGGCAACTATTCTAACGGCTATACCACCAACGCCTTGCCGTTTGTAAAAGATATGTTTTCAAGTTTGTATCATGGATTAAATAAATGAATCAAAATAAAAGATGCGTTGACCGGGAGTTGAACCCGCATCAATTGCTTGGAAGGCAACTATTCAAACTGCTATACCACCAACGCCTTGTCGTGTGTAGTAAATATGTTTTCAAGTTTGTATCAAGATATTAATTAAATGAATCAAAATAAAATACGCGTTGTCTGAGAGTTGAACCCGTGACAATTGCTTGGAAGGCAACTATTCTAACCGCTATACTACCAACGCCTCGTCGTTCGTAAAAAATATTTTTTCAAGTTTGTATCAAGATATTAATTAAATGAATCAAAATAAAAGATGCGTTGGCCAGAAGTTCAACCCGGGTCAATTGCTTGGAAGGCAACTATTCTAACCGCTATACCACCAAGGCCTTGTCGTCTGTAAAACATATGTTTTCAAGTTTGTATCATGGATTAAATAAATGAATCAAAATAAAAGATGCGTTGGCCGGGAGTTGAACCCGGGTCAATTGCTTGGAAGGCAACTATTCTAACCGCTATACCACCAACGCCTTGCCTTTTGCAAAAAATATTTTTTCAAGTTTGTATCAAGATATTAATTAAATCAATCAAAATAAAAGATGCGTTTGCAGGGAGTTGAAACTTCCATTGCTTGGAAGGCAACTATTCTAACCGTTATACTACCAACGCCTTGTCGTTCGTAAGAAATATTTTTTTGAAGTTTGTATCAAGATATTAATTAAATGAATCAAAATAAAAGATGCGTTGGCCAGAAGTTCAACCCGGGTCAATTGCTTGGAAGGCAACTATTCTAACCGCTATACCACCAACGCCTTGTCGTCTGTAAAACATATGTTTTCAAGTTTGTATCATGGTATTAAATAAATGAATCAAAATAAAAGATGCATTTGCCGTGAGTTGAACCCGAGTCAATTGCTCGAAAGGCAACTACTCTAAACACTATACCAACAACGCCTTGTCGTGTGTAGTAAATATGGTTTCAAGTTTGTATCAAGATATTAATTACATGAATCAAAATAAAATGTGCGTTGTCCGAGAGTTGAACCCGTGTCAATTGCTTGGAAGGAAACTATTCTAACCGCTATACTACCAACGCCTTGTCCTTCTTAAAAAGTATTATTTCAAATTTGTATCAAGATATTAATTAAATCAATCAAAATAAAATACGCGTTGTCCGAGAGTTGAACCCGTGACAATTGCTTGGAAGGCAAATATTCTAACCGCTATACCACCAACGCCTTGTCGTTCTTAAAAAGTATTTTTTCAAGTTTGTATCAAAATATTAATTAAATGAATCAAAATAAAAGACGCGTTGGCCAGAAGTTCAACCCGGGTCAATTGCTTGGAAGGCAACTATTCTAACCGCTATACCACCAACGCCTTGTCGTTCTTAAAAAGTATTTTTTCAAGTTTGTATCAAAATATTAATTAAATCAATCAAAATTAAAGATGTGTTGCGCGGGAGTTGCACCCGGGTCAATTGCTTGGAAGGCAACTATTCTAACCGCTATACCACCAACGCCTTGTCGTTCGTAAAAAATATTTTTTTCCAGTTTGTATCAAGATATTAATTAAATGAATCAAAATAAAAGATGCGTTGGCCAGAAGTTCAACCCGGGTCAATTGCTTGGAAGGCAACTATTCTAACCGCTATACCACTAACGCTTTTCCGTTTGTAAAACATATGTTTTCAAGTTTGTATCATGGTATTAAATAAATGAATCAAAATAAAAGATGCATTTGCCGGTAGTTGAACCCGGGTCAATTGCTTTAAAGGCAACTATTCTAACTGCTATACCACCAACGCCTTGTCGTGTGTAGTAAATATGTTTTCAAGTTTGTATCAAGATATTAATTAAATGAATCAAAATAAAAGATGCATTTGCCGGAAGTTGAACCCGCGTCAATTGCTTGGAAGGCAACTACTCTAACCGCTCTACCACCAACGCCTTGTCGTTTGCAATAAATATTTTTTCAAGTTTGTATCGACATATTAATTAAATCAATCAAAATAAAAGATGCGTTGGCCGGGAGTTTAACCCGTGTCAATTGCTTGGAAGGCAACTATTCTAACCGTTATACTACGAACGCCTTGTCGTTCGTAAGAAATATGTTTTCAAGTTTGTATCATGGATTCATTAAATGAATCAAAATAAAAGATGCGTTTGCCGGGATTTGAAACTTCCATTGCTTGGAAGGCAACTATTCTAACCGCTATACCACCAACGCCTTCGTCTTTTTTTTTTTTTTTTTTTTTTTTTTTTTTTTTTTTTTTTTTTTTTTTTTTTTTTTTTTTTTTTTTTTTTTTTTTTTTTTTTTTTTTTTTTTTTTTTTTTTTTTTTTTTTTTTTTTTTTTTTTTTTTTTTTTTTTTTTTTTTTTTTTTTTTTTTTTTTTTTTTTTTTTTTTTTTTTTTTTTTTTTTTTTTTTTTTTTTTTTTTTTTTTTTTTTTTTTTTTTTTTTTTTTTTTTTTTTTTTTTTTTTTTGCAAAACTATTTTTGGGGGGTTTTCTTTAAAAAATTTTTTAAAAATGTTTTAATTTAAAATGTAAAATTTGGGGGTTTTAACCCGGGGTTTTAAGGGCCCTTTCCCCCCAAAAAAAGGTTGTGAAAAAAAAATTTTTAAGTTTGGGTTAATTTAAATCAAAAATAAAATAAATTTCCGGGTTCCCGGGTTGAAAAAAATTTTCAATTTTGGGGAAAGTCTTTGAAATTTTAAGGGAAAAAAATTTCCAAACCCGGGGTTTTTTAAAACTTTTTTAAGGTTTCCCCCAAAAAATTTTTAAAAAAAAATTTTTAATTTGATAAATTTTTAAATTTTAAAAAAAAACCCCTTTAAGGGGTTTGTTGGGAAAAAATATTCCCGTTTTAAAAAATTTTTTAAAATTTTAAAATTTTTAAAATAAAAAAATTTGAACCAAATTAACCCTTTTTGGGGGGCCCCTTTCCCTTTTTCAATTTTTGTTTTAAAAATTTTCAAAAAATTTTTCAATTTAAGGCAAAAAAAAAAATTTTTTGGGGAAAACCCGGGTTTTTTGGCCCTTTTAAAAAAATTTCGTTTAAAATTTTTTTTTTTAAAAAATAAAATTTTTAAAATAAAAAATGTTGGCCAAATTAAACCCCGGGGCTTGCTTAAGGGAATATTTTTAAAAGTTTTTGGTTTAAAAAAATTTTTAATTTTTACAGGTTTTAAAAAAAAAAAAATTTTGGGGGGGAACTCAAGTTTAAAAAAAATTTCCTTTTAAAGTTTTTTTGAAAAAATTTTTAAAAAATTTTAAATTTTTAAAAAAATTAAAAAATAAAATTTTGGGGGGAACTCAAGCTTGAAGGCCTTTCTAAAAAACCCCTTTGTTCAAAATATTTTTTTTTGATCAAAATAAAAATCTTTAAAAAAGGGGGGGTTGAACCCCAATTTTCCCCAAACTCCCAAACCCCCCTATTAAAAAAAAAAATTTTTTAAATTTTTAATTAAAATAAAAAAAATGGTTGGGGGGGGGGCCCGGGCAATTCTGGGGAAAAACCCCTCCCCCTTTTCGTTTAAAAATTTTTTTATTTTAAAAAAGGGTTTTAAAAAAAATTTTGGGGTTAACCCCAAATTCAAAACTTTTTTAAATTTTATTTTAAAAAAATATGTTTTTAAAATTTAAAATTTCTAAAACAAAAAATGCGGGGGGAGAAAATTAAATTCTTTTTAACCAAACACGCCTTTCTTTGAAAAAAAGTTTGTAAAATTTTAATTAAAATAATAAAAATAAAAAGGTTTGGGGGTTGAACCCGGGTCAATTGCAAGGCAACTTTTAACCCTTTATCCCAAAACCGTTTTTTTAAAACTTTTTAAAATTTAATTAAATAATAAAAAAAAAAGTTGGCCTTCCCGGGAAATTGGGGAATTTAACCCTATAACCCCCAACCCTTGCTTGTAAAAATATTTTTAATTTTTTTTCAAAAATAATAAAATAAAAACTTGGCCCGGGGTTACCGGTAAGGGGCAACTATTCAACCTATACACCAACCCTTGCTTGTAAAAAATTTTTTTTTTCAATTTTAAATTTAAATAATAAAATTAAAAAATTTGGGGGGGCCCGGGTAACTTGGGGTTTTCTTAAAAACCCCTTTTTAAAAAAAACCCCTTTTAAAAATTTTTTTTTGATCAAATAAAAAAACCCAAAAAAAAAGGTTTTCGGGGTTAAACCCCAAATTCCAATTTTAAAACCCCACCCCCTTGTTTTAAAAAATTTTTAATTTTTTAAAAAAATAAAAAAAAAGGGTTGGGGGATTCCCCGGTAATTTAAAAACAATTTTTAAACCGTACCTCCAACCCTTTGTCTTTTAAAAATATTTTTAAGTTTGTATATTTTAATTAAATAAAAAAAAAAATGGGGGAGGGGGGTAAATTTGGGGAAAACTATTCATTTTCCCCCCAATTTTTGCCCCAAAAAAATATGTTTTCAAGTTTGTATTTAATAAATGAATAAAAAAAAAGGCGTTGGGGGTTCCCTTTTTTTTTCCCCAACTACCCTAACACCCCCTTTGTTTTAAAAAATTTTTTTTAAGTTTAATTAAATAATAAAAAATAAAAAGTTCCCGGGTTAGGGTTTCGGAAAACACAAAAACCCCAATTTGTTTTAAAAATTTTTTTTTTAAAAAAAAAATATAAAAAAAAAGGCTTCCCAAAAATTTTCAATTTAAAAATTTTCCTAAACCAATTTTTTTTTTTAAATTTTTAATTTAAAAATAAAATAAAAAAACCTTGCGGGAGTTAAACCCCGGGGGAATTGGGAAGGCAACTACCCTTACCCCCCCCCGGGTTTAAAAAATTTTTTTGTTTTCAGATATTAATTAAATGAATCAAAAAAAAAAATCTTTGGGGAATTAACCCCGGGTTTTTTGGGAAACCTATTCCCCAAACCCAACCTGTTTGAAAAAAAATTTTTAATTTGTTTTTAATAAAAATAAAAAAAAATGGGGGGGTAAGTTAAGGAAATTTCTTAAAAAACAACCCTTTTTCAAGTTTTTTTTTGTAAAGTTTAATTAAATAAAAAATTTTAAAAATATTGGGGATTGCCCGGTAAGGGAAAAACAAACAACCTAACCCCAACCTTTTTTAAAAAAAAAAATTTTTTAAGTTTGTATAAATTAATTTAATAATAAAAATAAAATCGTTCGGAGTTGAACCTTTTTTAAAAAAGGAACTTTAAACCCAAAACCCAAAACCCCTTTGTCGTTCGTAAAAATTTTTTTTTTAAAGTTTGTATCAAAAATTTAATTAAAAAAAAAAAAAAGGTTTGGGGGAGTTGAACCGGTCAATTGGGAAAAACTATTTCCCCCCCCCAAAAAATTTCTTGTAAAAATTTTTTTAAAATTTATAAAAATTTTAATTTTAAAAATAAAAAGGGTTGGGGGTTAACCCCAATTTTGGGGTTTTTCCCGAAAACCCAAGGGGTTTCAAAAATTTTAATTTGATAAAAAATTTTTTTTTAAATAAAAAAATTTGGGTTCCCGGGAGTTGAACCCGTAATTTAAAACTTTCAACCTTAAAATTTTTTTGAAAAAATTTTTTTTTTAAAAAAAAATTTTAAAAAAAAAAATTTTGCGGGTTAAAAACCTTTTAAACCTTTTCAACCTTTCCCCAAAAAATTTTTTTGAAAATTTTTTTAATTTTATAATAATAAAAAAAAAAAAATTTTTGGTTCCCCGGGGGGGGAATTTTTAAAAAACCCCCCCCAAAATTTTGGTTTGT